>CANSNZ010000103.1:0-410014 GCA_947646795.1 Beta lomatogona
TATGCAATTTCTAATTTTTTTTTTGTTGTACGTGGATTTCATGGGTAAAATCTTCTTAGGAAGCGTACGTGGCATCGTTGCTTTGTTTGGGAACAGCGCTTTTAATATCTAAGTATAGATAGATGGGATTTTTCAAGAAGTGATCATGGGCGGGGGGGCCATCACATAAAATTGCTGACGATCGGGTCGGCCACTTGGCTAAATTCGGGCCAATTTCTTTGTGCCCCTCGCCCGCTATTTTAAGTCAAAATTGGGTCGCGCGGAATTTATCTTGAAAAGTCATTTTCAACTTGCCCCAGCCCTCGCTCCATAACAAAAGAACAAAAACTTACGCCTTTGCTTGGGCAAAAATTAGGGTAGCCCAAATTTGATCATTTCTAATTTTTTCGTTTATGTTATGCACTTTAAAGCCACTGGTTTTCAAAAGGTCTACGAAGATTCTCACTTATCTCCCGGAAGTTTTAAAATATCTTTATATACCCTTCGCACTTTTCAAAATTACTCAAATACCCCTCGGTTTAAGGGTAATACATCCACCAAATTTACCATCACCTCCATGACATTCCACTTTAACCACCCCACTTGCCACCTCAAAAACCTCCCTTCTTCTTTCGCCTCCTACTTTGCACCACCATCCAACAACTTCCACTCTTCGGTCGATAACGCCCACGGCATGCCATCTTTCTAGCAAACCAACCCCTTGAGAAACCTCCCTTCCGCTTCCTGCTTTCCTCGTTCGGACTCTTTCTTCTTTCTCTTTTCTTCTCCTCCTCATTCAATCGTGTTCATAGTCACACCCTCAAACTTCCTCCAACAATGGAAGAAGAAGATGGAGAGCCCACCCCTGTTCCTTTCGGAAACCCTCATCTTGCACCCTCCTTCAGCCATTTGTATTAGCTCAATTTTTGTTACAAGACCATTTTCATTAGACATGGCTTGTTTCCCTCGAACCTCCGACCTCGAGGAAGCGTTAGACATGGCTTCTTCCCGGAGATCTTCCATTCCATCCACTTTTGTTTTCTCGAATACGATGTAGATGTTAGTTTAAGTGAGGGTTTATGAGGGAAGCTTAAAGAGAAACAGGGGGAGAGAACCCCCACCTGAATTTTGCGGAAAAAGAGGGGACGAGGAGGGGAGGGAATATAGTCGATTGAGAATGGAGCGAGAGAGAGTAACATTTGTAGGGCACGGGGGTAGGTTGGTAGACATGCTGGTGGTTGGGGTGGCCGGTGAGCAAGGTTGCTTGGAGGAATTAGAAGGGAAGAGAAGGAAAGGAGGTATAGAGAATATATCTAAAAAATTAAAACACATTAATTAAGGTTATTAGGTTGGATTTGGGGATAATTAGATTAGTTAAGGGAGTTAATTAAGCTAGTTAGAGGTTAATGACTAACGAAGTCTAATAACATTTAGTCATCAATAGCATGTATTGTGTTATTTTGCGTCTGAGGATATACTGTGAATTTTGAAAAGTGCGAGGATATATGTGGTGAATTTCATGGAAAACTTTGGTATATGGTGAAAAAAAATCTGAAGGTTTTAACTTTTGATTACATTGAATAATATTATTGCTTTGGGAAAAAATTGGAACAATACCAAATTGAAGATATTTTCGCAAAAGCAGGACTTCAAGTTTAATTGATTTCGTTATATACGCTAATAGTTAAGGGGGTTGGCTCGATCTATTGTTTCCCTTTTGGTTAATGAGATGGTCTTTAGGTGAGGTTTAATTCAAATTATCTTGTTTGTTCTTATGAGAGTTGAGAATTAATACTTACTTTCTACTATTGGTGGTGTTTAAGTTTAAATTAGGTCGTGTAGAGTTATTTAGGGAACTTGAGTTACAAGTTGTCTTGAATATGACTACTTTTTCATATCGAATTTGGATCATTATTATTTTGGACTATTCCAGTCGTGCAGATTTTGTTTGTATTATTTCAAGTACTAGTTTTTTTTGTTCGGGTTCGTGTCATCATTTTTCGAGATAGTTTAAGATGGATAGATTTGGTTTGGGTTATCTTCAAATGCGAGTTTGTGTGTTTGGTGCAGTTAATTTCGGGTCGAATTGGCTTCGGGTCAGTGAGGTCGGTCATTTTTGATAACTCTAGTTTTGTTGAGCCCATCCACATTGGATGAGATCCTTTGGTCCCTCTCTAGTCTCTAGTAAATGTATAGTTCAATATTGGAGACAATCCTATTTACCATATCACCTGGGATCACTAAACATCTAGGGTGGGATAAGGGTCTATCTCTTTTCAATTTAGTTTCCCATACTCCGTTGGGCACCCAAGCTTTCAAAGGGCCGGCTACACTTATCGACAATGGCAACTAGGATTGATGATGTTATCAAACACTAGAGAGAGGAAAAAAGACCAAGGGTTTGCGGTACAAGGATTGCGGATATCATAAAATTGCATCCCCTTAACCATATATATAAAAAAAACGAGGGAAAGAAAATGGTAATTAAGGGCGTGGTTGGCTGCAAAAAAATCAGACCTTTTGAAAGTTAAAGGGTTGTTGGGCTAACCGCACTACCCTTTAAGTTAAGGGCTGCGGTTTTGGGCTAGCTGACCGGCAACCTTTTGTTTCACCCCAATTGTGATCGCGTGTATCTCATTTATTTCAGTTCGTTTTGGGGCTAACACATGACCCTTTTGTTTCGCCTAATTCGGTCCAAGCGTGTATCTCATTTTTTGTTAACACCATCACGTTCTATTTCCCTCTCCATCTCCACTCTCTCTTCCTGCCTCGCTCAAACCCTCGCCTCCCTCTCTTGGAGCCTCCCTTTCTCTTCGATCCCTCCCAATCTCGGCTCGTAGGAGCCTTCCTAACCACGGCTCACCAGGAGCCTTCCAACTGACCGGGCGGATTTACGTTATAGGATGGGGGTCAAATGACCCTCACTTAGATTTCTAGGAAAAATTATATAGTGAACTAAATTTTGGAAAAAAAAAAAAAAAAAAAAAAAAAAGTTAATTATGAAACGTGAGGGAAGGGAGTTTGCGATCACTGCCTCGACCTTTGCTTTGTTATCTAGTAGTCGACTAGTTCAATAAAACTACTTTCCTCCAAATGGACCAATTTTGCAATTAATGGAGCTTTTTATTCACTGTTTCCAATGGAAAAAAGATAAGAGCTAGTGACCTATCTCCCTACCCTACTTGGAAACGGTAATATAAAAAAAACTCAAATACAGTGAAATAAAATCGTTTGCTTTAATTTTTTAGGGTACTACAAACATACCCTCTTTTCACTGAAAAAATAATTCATCTGTCACATCACATAGCCGTCACAAGTCATAATATCACACCAGCAAATTACCATCATATATGTGTTTTTGACAAAATTTTCTTGGGCAAGTGGAAGTCGGACTTTTGGAGAACAATTATCCCAATTGACAGGATAAAAGGTAAAAAACACTGATTTATTTTTTAAAAGATTATTTTTCTTCTACAAATCTAAATCGATGATGAATATATTATAGAATTATTTAGTTTCTTATATGCTCTATCATTCTATACATTAAGTTATTATGCTATAGTTTCAATTCACAATTTAGATCCTTTTTTTATGTGGTGGGTTAGTGAGTATTTAATGTTTAGAGTAATTGAATATAGTCAACATTTGAAATTCTAAATTATTTATTCAAATCTAGATTTTTTTTCTTAATTGTATACAATTATTGTTAATGTAGATGTCAAAACGTCCCCGGAATACGTTACTTAATTATTTTAAATCAAACAACTCAACTGAAGAAGAAACAAATCAAGATGTAGAGATAGAAAGTGAAGATGGGAATGATGCAAGTATATTACCGCAAATATCTAAACAACCCTCTAAGTATAAGCGTGTTGATTTGAGCAACCTCCCTGCTGATCCAGGCTTAAGGAACAAAATTACTGATTACCATATAAATGATCAGATTGAGATAAGGAAATATTATGTTTTACAAGACCCTTTTCAACCTCGTAAACATGATTTTCCTCAAAGAATTATTGGGGGATCGAAACGTCGTTTTAATCCAGATTGGTATGATACTTATGGTGATTGGTTGGAATACAGTATTGTGAAAGACGCAGCTTATTGTCGATATTGCTATTTATTTAAGTCTGATGATTCTCAAAAAGGAGGAGGTGATGCTTTTGTTACTGTTGGGTGGTCATCTTGGAATAAAAAAGAAAGATTGGATATCCATGTGGGTGAATGTGGTAGTTCTCATAATCAAGCATACACTATGTTTGAAACTTTAAAGAACGAAGTAAAAACTGTCAAGGACATGTTCAATGTTTTTAGTGATAAGGAGAAGGAGGATTATCGCAATCGCTTAGAAGCTACAGTCGAATGTATAAAATGGCTTTTGCAAATGGGTTTAGCCTTTAGAGGGCATAATGAGTCCACAGATTCAAAAAATCGGGGTAATTTCGTTGAACTTTTGAAATTTCAGTCGAATGTATAAAATGGCTTTTGCGAATGGGTTTAGCCTTTAGAGGGCATAATGAGTCCACGGATTCAAAAAATCGGGGTAATTTCGTTGAACTTTTGAAATTTCTAGCAAATAATAATGAAGATATTGATAAAGTTGTTCTTGAAAATGCTCCAAAAAATTTGCAGTTAGTCTCCCCTGAGATTCAAAAAGATATTGTTCATGCTTGTTCTCGATTGACAGTGAAGGCCATTATGGAAGACCTTGGAGATGACATTTTTGGTATCTTAGTTGATGAATCACGTGATGTTTCAATTAAGGAGCAAATGGCTATAGTATTGCGGTATGTTGATCGCAAGGGTATCATGACAGAGAGATTTTTAGGTATTATACATGTACCCGATACCACAGCTTTGACACTGAAGGCAGCCATTGATTTTATCTTGTCAGAAAATGGTTTGATTGTATCAAGAATCCGTGGGCAAGGTTATGATGGAGCCAATGATATGCAAGGCGAGTTTAATGGATTGAAAACATTGGTTTTAAAAGAAAATAAATCAGCATTTTCCATCCATTGTTTTGCACACCAACTCCAATTAACACTTGTAGCAGTGGCATCAAAACAAGGTGATATTGCTTCATTTTTTAGTCTAGTATCACGATTGTTGAATATTGTTGGAGCATCTTGCAGGCGTCGTGATGTACTTCGTGCTAAAAGGGCAAATGAAGTCAAAGACGGCATATGCAGTGGTGCATTTCAAAGCGGAAGAGGTCTACATCAAGAAACAAGTCTACAAAGGCCTGCTGACACTCGATGGAGTTCTCATTATAAAACTCTTAATAGTTTACTAGTCATGTTCTCTTCGTTAATAGATACCCTTGAATACATTGACGAGGAAGGCATAGAGTCTGAACATAGGGGTGAAGCACGAATAATGAAGAAGTTGGTTGAATCTTTTGATTTTGTTTTCCCTTTACATCTCATGTTCTTGCTATTGGGAATTACAAATGATTTATCTATGGCATTGCAGCGCAAAGACCAGGATATTCTAAATGCTATTGACCAAGTTAACATAACTAGGAAACGATTACAAGCCATGAGAGATGAAGGTTGGGGATCTCTATTAGATAAAGTTTCTTCATTTTGCGAAACGCATGAAATTTCTGTTCCCAATATGAATGAAAGATTTACTTTGGAAGGAAAGTCCAAGCGTAAGGCACCAATGGTCTCAAATCTTCATCGTTATCGTCTTTGAAATATTTTATGCAACTATTGACTTTCTTCTCCAAGAGATCAACAATAGGTTTGATGAGGAGACGATTGACATTCTTCTATGTGTGGCTTCCTTAAGTCCAATTAACTCATTTCGTGCTTTTGATACGCAAAAGTTGATCAAGTTAGCTCAATTTTATCCAAGTGACTTTTCTACAGGTGATCTTGGACCACTTGAAAATCAACTGGGGAATTATATTGTTGATATGCATTCTAAGAAAGAATTCTGTGAGTTAAAAGGGATAAGTGAACTTTCTTCTAAGTTAGTGGAAACTAGAAAACATGTTGTGTATCCAATGGTGTATTTTCTCTTAAAGCTAGCTCTAATCCTTCCAGTTGCTACAACAAGTGTTGAAAGGGCTTTTTCTTCCATGAATTATGTCAAGAACAAGTTGCGAAACCGAATGGGTGATCAATGGATGAATGACTGCTTGGTAACGTTCATAGAAGATGAGATGTTTGATAGTGTCACAAATGAAGATATTATGCAATATTTTCAGAAAATGAAACCTCGTCGAGGACAATTGTCAAAAAAGAAAACAAGTTAATATTTAAATATGTGTCAGGTTGGTTTAAACTTTAATAAATTGATTATTTTTCTTGTTATATATATTTATTTTTTCAGTCTATAAGTTTGACTTTTGACTTTTGACTTTGACTTGAACCCACCTAATATCAACTCTAGATCCGCCACTGTCCCTAACCACGGCTCGCCAGAGCCTTGGTGCTGCTGAGCGTGCTCTTCTCTCTCTTTTCTCTGTTCGTTGTGCTGATGTGTTGTGGCGATGCTGCTGCTCCTCTCCCACCACTGCCTCGCAACGCGCCGCAAGCCGGCGCCGGTGTCCTCTTCCTTCTCCGGCTCTATGCTGGTGGTGTTGTGGTGGTGTTGTTTTGTTGAGTTGCTGAGCTTTTCTCCCCGACTCGCGTCTCCCCATTCTCTAGTTTGCTGCTGCATGGGTGTGGTGGTGCTGCCACCATCTCGCCGCCGCTCTTTTCACCTCTCTTCACCTTGCTGTTGCTACTTGTGGTGGTTGTCCAAGGTACTAAACTCAGCTTGTTTTCCTCCTTTTTTTGGTTAATCAAGTTGGGTTGAATATGAACTTTTTCTTGTGTTGTGTTGTTAATCATATTGGGTTTTCGTTTATGGCTTATAATTGATAGTCCAAGAACAGCGGCGCTAATTTAGGGATTTTGATTCCATGTCATTGAGTTCTTGATTGTCTTCTCCGTTCTAGATTTTGTTAAGTCAGTTTGAAACTTAAACAGAATAGTTTAGTGTTGATTTTAGAAATTTTATTCCATTCTGAGAAAATGTGGAAGAAAGTGTAAATTCTCCTGATGTGAGTCAATTTTCAAATGAATCTAAAGCGGTTTCGGCTGATAAAGAGCCTAAGCTTCCAGTTTAAAGAAAATCGGTGATATTATGGTTTTTTGCTAGTACGAATTTTGATTATTGTTTGCGTTTTGTTGTTCTGAATTTCGTGCATTTATCTAGTTTGAGTTAGTTTTGATTTTCATTTGTGATTGTTTTGAGGTGTTTGTGGATCTGAAGTTCAACTTATAACCTATGCTATTACCTAGGGAGCAGTCTCTTCAACTTATGACCCCAAAAACAAAACAGACTAATTTCCAGACAAATAAGTTCAGTTCATGCACCTTAAATGGTAGCTATTAGTTCAAAGAAGATAACTCAGATGCCAAATAGCATTGATAGTCTGTGTGCCAAGTAGCTGAAAGAAGCCAACCTTCTTACCCTTGGACCAGTGTCTCATGCATACACATCTGAGGCAAGAAAGCATTACTTCACACACACAAATACTAAGGTGCCATACCCAAAATCATGAATAAGAAAACCATATGCTTTTTGCTAATCTGTATCAACATTTTAAACCTGCTTCCTATTCATGTTAATGCTGACTGTTTATTATGCTTGTCCAACAAGTAAGCTATAGGTTTAGCTTTCTTGTCCGCAAGTAAACTAGTATTCCTTAGATGTTCTTCACTGGAGACTTGGGACAACAATGTCTCGAATCTGTCGGTCCGAACCCGAGCTTCGTTCTCGAACCAGCAAAAAGGGACCCACTCTGGAGGTTTGGGTGGTGGTTCCCCTCCGAAGCTTAAGTAAAATATCAGGAGTTGTAAGAGAAAGTAGAGATAGAGAGAGAAAGTGAGAGAGTATTTCTTCAGAGTAAGTTTACACTGTTTGCATTGAATGATCTTTCTCCTGATTTCAGGGGTATTTATAGTGATTGTAGTATGACAGCTATCCTTAAAAATTGCCCTAGAATGGTGACATTTGATTGGCTAAGCAATCAGATCATGACACTTGGCAAGCTAGGATTTGTGATGGTCTATCAACCAATCTTTTGCAGCCAACTTTAAGGATTTTGGGCTCTGACTTAACCCTTGGGCCAGAAAAGTGTCCTTTCTTCCAACTGGGTACAACCCAATGAATAAACTTTTTCTCTTTATTTTTCCCGAGAGGACACGTGTACGACCCCCGATGGACCCAAGTGTCTCCAAAAGAGCCGTAGATATTTTAGGCTACAACATTTGCCCCTAAAAGGGTTTTTATTGTTGGCCTATCTGACGATTAAGACCCTTTTACCCGAGGTGGTTATTTCAAATTCAAAAAGAGGTACAGCGCGCCTTTTTCTGGGCTTTACCGGTCATAGTCGACCGTTGTAAACTTTTTCCGGTCATTCTTGACCGGCTCAACGGGTTTCTTACCCTCCTATGTATACCCTTGGTGTGACCTCATTAAATCATTTCACACCTTGAGAGAATTTTTCTAGAGAGAGAAGCTCTGCAATTTTTTCTAGAGAGAGAGAGAGAGAGAGAGAGAGAGAGAGAGAAAGATCGTCCAATCTCAGTTTTCTTCACCGAATCGTCCAGGCGTTTCATCAGGTATCTTTTCTTTGTTCTTTTTTTACTTTCCTTTATTCTTTATTTTTTCTTAGAAAAGCAATAAAATGGAATCTTCTTCTTCGTCAAATAATCCTAGCCGACCAAGAGCTTGTCTTGACCCTAGAACCGAGAGTACTTCTTCTTCGGCACATTCTAGAGTTGGGCCTCTTCTGGCCGAGTATATATTTTTTTGTGGTTTTGGCCGAGAAAGTCAGACGACCCAGTCTTTACCTGTGCAGGGTAATCTGGCGCTCGTCAAGCAAACTGCCCGTCTAAGACGAAAGGTAATACTCCCATCAAATAGTTCAGACATGGAGGAATCTACTGGACGAGTTCCAGATGAGGCGAGGGAGGCCCAAAGTGCTGAGCCTTTGGGCGGGCCCCTTTCCCCTGACCGTAATTTTGAAGACTCCCAAATAAATCCTGAGGCCAGTCCTTCTGGCCGGGACGTCAATATGGAGGAAACCGGCAAGGACAATAACGGCAGTGAATCTGGCGATGCCGATGAGTCGGATGAAGCCTCTACTACCTCGTCTGAGATTAGGAGACACTTAGGTCCCCTTTCCGACCCGCGTTCATTTTGGCCAATCGTAAATGGTTAGAGAAGATAGGACTCGACCCTAGCTATTTGTCTAATTACATGCCCATGCCAGGCATCTCTTTCGTCATCCCAAATAAGGAGGCCACCATTTTGAGTGTTCCCAAGCACCACTTCGCCGTTTACAAGCTAGCCTTGGACGCGGGGTTAAGGTTCCCCCTCCACGATTATATAGAACAAGTGCTTCGGTATTACAACATCGGTCATAACCAGCTGGCTCCTAATGCCCGGCACAACGTTCGACTTTCATAGCCGTCATGCAAGTTGCGCGGCTTCGGCTCTTTTTCTCTCCAAGCCTTCACCCCATTCATTATGCGGCCAAGGTTCCCTGGGCCGTGGACGGAACGTGGCTCAAGTATCTGCAACCGCCCTGGCTTTCTAACTGCTTGGGGCAAGCCGTCGAAGATGCATGATTGGAAAGCAGACTTCATCTTCCTACGAGCGGCCAACGACTATGCTACCGAGGGCTACCATTTTTATAATCGAGCGTCACGAATACTAGGAAAGCGATCCTGGCCGGAGTTGGAGGACCATTATGACGAGGAGGTAGTGGAGTACTTTAGAATAAAGGAGTATTCCAAGTCTGGTCAACCTATTTTAAAGTCCCGGCTAACTGGATACCCTTTAAGGAAATGTTTTATAATGATGACTTCTTGGTTGCCGCCAGCTTGCGGTTGGCCGAAGATAAAGGTATACCTTCAAAACCTCCAAGTAAAATGCCTCGTCCATAGCCCATATCGGATTAACCCTTTTCATTTTTTTTGCAGACTCGGCCAGAGCACGTCTCAAGCATTCTTGGACAGGGGATATAAGTATGTCGAAGTTTTCTGACAACTTATGGAAGGAGTACGCCAAGAGCAGTGCTGAGAAGAGGGCTGAAACACTGGTATATATGAAGATATATATATATATATACATATGTATATATATATATACATATGTATATATATACATATGTATATATATACATATGTATATATATACATATGTATATATATACATATGTATATATATACATATGTATATATATATATATATATATATATGTATTTTGTATTTTGGACGAGGATCATTCTGACTCGTCAAGAATTGACTTCCAACCCTTGGACGAGAATCACCCAAAAAAGGAAGGCGTCAATGCTTGGACGATCACCTTCTTTGGGCCATTCTCGTCTGAGATACTGAACAGCTTTCGACGAGTACTGTTTGGGTTCGTCCAAGTCGGTTTCAATTCCTTGGACGAGAATCACCCGAAGAAGGAAGGCGTCCATGCTTGGACGACCACCTTCTTTGGGCCCTTCTCGTCTGAGATGCTGAGCGGCCTTGGACGAGTACCGTTTGGGTTCGTCCAAGTCGGTTTTCATTCTTTGGACGAGAATCACCCGAAGAAGGAAGGCGTCGATGCTTGGAGGGCCACCATCTTTGGGCCCTTCTCATCTGAGCGACTTTGAGTTCCAATACCGGACGAAAAGTTAATTTCCAGTCCTTAGACGATAATCATTTTAGTCCGTCCACTTTTGGACGGCTTTCTTCTTTGCATCACTTTCGTCTGCATGTGGAAACTACTTTGGACGAGGTTCCCTTAGGAAAGGGGGTGTCCATTCTAGGACGCCTTCCTTCTTTGGGTGATTCTCGTCTGAAGCCTTATAAATAGTTTATAGCTTTTGCTCTTTGGTCGACCAGTATGATGACTTGTTCATTTTTGCAGAAAAATGCCCCTACCAACAAACTTCCGCCTGGGAAGTCATCCTCGTCCAAGAGGAGGCCTACAATGGCCGCGGACTAGCCTCCAAAGAAAAAGCCTAAGGGCTTTACAAGGAAGAAGACGGAGAAGACTACTCTCATTTGGTGGAGGAGTTGGAGAGAAGACCATGCCTCCCCCGGAAGGACAAGGTCCTGAAAGAGGAGCCTTCCGCTGCTGTCCCTGTCGAGGGGGAGAATATTCTGCCCTGCTGGTCAGTTGGACTCTTTGCCTGCGGACTCTGCTGAAATCAGACCAGAGTCGACCTTGGCTTTGGTTATTTCGGAGCCGGAGACGGCCACTGAGAACTACCCGGGCTTCAGCGGCTCGGTAGCGAAGCTGGTTTCGCAGATGCCAATCCGTTAGGACGACCTCTATCTCGTCTGGTGAGTCGTATTATCCAAATAGAGTTATGACGGTGCGGGTCGACGGACGGTCCATGAGTCCGTCCAATAGACAAGCCATTGTCTTTCCCATCAAGATAACTGACTCCCCCCTCTTTCAGATAAGAGCAAAGGCCCCACTTTACCCACATCTACTCCCTCCTTAGACTCGGACGAGGAGTCTTCTGCGGCTTTTGCCAAAATGTCAAAAGTAGAACGAGATCGGCTCAAGCAGGAGCTCTTCAAATGTTACCCTGAATCCTATATTAAGGGGCTAAGGGGAGCATCAGCCGGGCATATGGGCTACATGTCACAACTGGCTGCTGAGGTATAACTTGTTGCCGCTTTTGTTTTATACTTGTACAAAATTCCCTGCTTTTATAACTCGTCTAATGACTTGCTTTGTTTTCATTGTTCCAGCTTTTTGCTCGCCGTATGCTGACTGAGGAGTGGGCGAGGGAGCTTAGGAAAGAAAATAAGCAACTCGTTCACCTTGCTACGACGGCTGGTGACAAGGCTATCCATGATATTGAGGTGGCCAACACTCTCCATCGCCAATCACTGGTGGCCTTGAAGTAGAGATCAGCAGTCCTGAAATCCGATAACAAGAACTATCTTGTTACCATCAACTAGCTGTACAAGGAACAAGACCGGCTGAAAATGGTCTTAGACGCCCTCTCAACTGAGTTGAAGGGTGAAAGGGATACTGCTCTTCTGGTCGCGGTCCAACTAAGGAAGGAGAATATCATCCTAAGGGCGAAGAATGCCCGTCTGCAAAAAGAAGCGGCCAAATCCTTTGATGACGCCAAAGAAGCCTTGGATCAGGTTATTACGACGTCCAAAGACTGGGCCGTCAAGGCTTTTGAGATGCTGGTTGAGAGGTTCCCAGCTTTGTACGATGTCTGGAATATTAGGAGAGTGTTCACCGTGCATTGGTGTCCGCTGAAGAACCTCCTGAATTCACTGAGTCGGACGAGGAAGGTGCAGGCGAGGATGAAACTCCTGAGGACGGCCAAGAAACTCCTGCTGAATGAAATGCCTAGCTTTAGGTTAATTTTCTAAGTTTCTTGGCTTGTTTGCCATCGTAGGTTTGTCTCTTCTAGCTCTAAGTTGTAAATTTTTTGCCAAGTATATATGAAAAGACTTTTTGCCAATTGCTTGTCCTTCCTTTTATTGCACTTCAATTTTTATTAAGTATACATGTTTAAGGAAAGAGCATCGTCCTTGTCTTCGGACGATCGTCAATATTTCCAAAATGTAGCTAACTACAAAAAGAGACTCGCCCTGAACATTTGGACGGTCTCGCAAAAATTTAGTTAAAGTCAGTTTGTCATCCCCGATCCTTGTCCTTGGACGATCGTGAATCTTTCCAAAATCTAGCCAAGTACAAAAAGAGACTTGTCCTGGACATTTGGACGGTCTACAAACTCAGACGAGTATTGCCCCAAGAGAGAAAGCGGCCAAACATTACTGTTTATGGACGAGCCATGCTTTAGCCGTTTTTCTCGAGTTAGCAACACTCGTCTTGAAGTAGCGGATCATTACAAGGGCATCTATTGCCTAGTTCGTCCTGGTCTTTGGACAACCTTTGACTTCCCTCAATCGAGGCCAAGTGCAACTGTAGCTCGTCCTACAGGCTTGTCTTGTCCCCCCCCTTCTTAGGCTTAGCTCATTTGTATCGATGGACGGCCAACATTGGCCAAGCCCGTTGAAATTTCTAAGGACGAGCTTTCGATTTATGGGCAAATCATGTCTTGGCCGGCTTCCTTGAGGGAGCAACACTCGTCATGAAGTAGAGATCCCTTACTAGGGTCTTTACAACTTAGCTGACCGTGTATTCGAAAGTAAGTATCCTTTACTAAGGGCTTATTTCAGGTCAGCTTTCTGTTAGAGACTTTGACGTTTCTCTTACTAGAGATTTTTGTCAATTTGTTAACCATTTGTGTTTTAACCTTTAGGTTGTTACACTTTGGCCGGTCTCTTCGAGGGAGTGATGTACGTCTGAGGACAGAACATTTTTCACATTTTATTTTTCTTTGTTATTCTGTCCAAGTTATAGTCACTTTTAGACTACTAGACTTAGCTGATAGAATGCCCCACAGTGAAGAACTTGGTAAAAAATAATCAAAGATAAGAAGTAGGAATTGTATCATATGAATTTTGCTTGACTAAGTGCCAAGATACATGTATACAATTCTTTCTTTTGCTTGTGCCACGGCACTTTGGAGTGGTTACAAACTACTGGCTAGTGTCTTGGCGATTATCTGAGTCAGACGTGGTACTTCTTTAGAGTGTTTGAGTTCCAAGTGCGCTGTATTGGTCGTCCATCCAAATATTGGAGACGAAAAGTTCCGCTGCACACCTCTTGGACAATCAGATATGGTCCTTCCCAATTTGGTGTAAGTTTCCCAAGCTCTTTAGCTCGTCCAACTGCCTCCATTTTCCTTAGAACCAGATCCCCCACCTTGAGTGGTCGTCGAGCGACTCTCTTGTTAAGGTCTCGAGCCATTCCCAGCTTGTACAATTGCATTCTTAACAAGGCATTGCCCCTGACTTCTGGTACTTGATCCAAAGCCGTGCGCAATGTAGCCCAATTGGCGTCTTCCGTGTACAGCATGACTCGTAGGGTGGGTTCTTCAATCTCAATGGGCAAGACGGCTTCAGTGCCATAAACCAACATGAAGGGTGTCTCCCCTGTATAATTTTTTACAGTGGTTTTGATGGACCATAACACTAGCTGCAGTTCTTCAACCCATTGTCCCTTAGCATTATCCAACTTCCTTTTGATTCCATTGGATAGAATGTTGTTAAAGGACTCTACTTGCCCATTGGCTTGTGGGTGGGCGACTGCAACAAAGTGGGCTTTGATTTCCCTTTCTGCCAACCAATCTTTCAGCTTGGGTTTTTTAAATTGTGGGCCATTGTCAAAGACGATGGACTGCGGCATGCCAAAATGAGTTATAATGTTTTTCCAAATAAAGCCTTTGACGTCATTCGTTGTTATACCCCGCATGGCTTCAGCCTCTATCCATTTAGTGAAGTAGTCCATTGCTACGACTACAAACTTCTTTTGGCCGTGTGGCCTGTGGAAGGGTCCTAGGATATCCATGCCCTATTTGGCAAAAGGTATAGGGAACAAGATAGGAGTTAGGTAGTTGGACGGCTTTTGATGCAGATTTCCATGCTTCTGACAACTGTCGCACTTCTTTGCATAGACGAGAGCATCTTCCTTTAAGGTTGGCTAATAATACCCCCGTCCTTAAAGCCTTTTCCCCAAAGCTCTTCCCCAATGTGAGATTCATAAGCTCCTTCATGGAGTTCTGTTAGAACCTCTAGACCATCTTCCCTGGTGATGCACTTGAGGAGAGGACGATTAAATGACTTCTTGTAAAGAGTCTCATCCCACAGTTCAAACCACTTATCTCGAGCCTTCACATACTTGGCCTCTACAGGGTCTGAAGGCAGCCGTCCTGTCTTCTTGTATTCTATTATAGGCTCCATCCAAACCGCCCCTCGGCTAAGAAACATGACTTGTTCTTGGTCAATACTCTTTTTGGGATTAACTTCCCAAAACACTGTTCTTGGCGCATCACCTTCAGCCGAGCTGGCCAATTTTGAGAGAGCGTCCGCTTGATGATTTTCTGACCTTGCTACTTGGTCGAGAACAAATCGTTTCTAAGACTCAATCTCATCTTTGATCAGACGCATATATTTGCCCATTGATGCTTCTTTACATTCAAAATCTCCATTAACTTGACTGACGACCAAGAGAGAGTCCGATTTGGCCTCAATTTCCAGAGCTCCTGCCGCTTTACACAATTTGATTCCAGCTAGAAGTGCTTCATATTCAGCTTCGTTATTGGACGCTTGGAATTGGAATCTTAGGGCATATTCAAACTTGTCTCCTTCTGGAAATTGACAAATGATTCCTGCCCCACACCCATTGGCAGTGGACGATCCATCAACCATGAGCGTCCAATGCTTCCTTCCTTCACTGGATCAAGTATTGGTTCTATAATCGGCCGAGTAAGCTCAACTATAAAATCGCCAAGGCTTGCCCCTTAATGGCTTTCCTTGGTTCAAATGATATATCGAACATGTTAAGCTCAACAGCCCATTTTAACATCCGTCCGGCGGCTTCCATCTTTTGCAAAACTTGCTTCAAGGGTTGGTCAATGTAGACGAGTATACTGTGAGCCAAGAAATAGGGCCTTAACTTTCTGCTGGCCATGACAAGGGCCAATCCAAACTTCTCGACTGGTGTGTACCTATTTTCCGCATCCTTGAGCACATGACTCACAAAGTATATTGGAACTTGCACCTCTCTCTTTCGGCCACAGAATCGCACTCACGACTGAGTGGACACAACCAAGTATACAAACAGTTTCTCCCCCTCTGGACCGACCAACCTAGGCAACCGACGAAGGTGATCTTTGACTTGCCGAAGCGCTTGCTTAACTCTCGCTATCCACTCAAACTTGGCCTTCTTTTTTATAGTAGCGAAAAAGTGATGGCACTTGTCGCCCGACTTAGACGAGATTCGTCCAAGGGCGCCTAAGCAACCCATTAGTCGTTGAACTTCCTTTATCTTTGACGGGGATTTCATGTCTAGAATAGCTTGGATCTTTTCAGGGTTGGCTTCTATTCCCCTTTGATCTACTAAGAAGCCTAAGAACTTCCCGGACAAGACTCCAAAGACATAATTGCTGGGGTTCAATTTTAGCTTGTATTTTCCGAGAGTTTCGAAAGTTTCTCTCAAATCACTAACATGACCTTTCTCTTGCCGGCTCTTGACTATCATATCATCGATATATGCTTCCATGTTTCTTTCCAACCGTGGGTGAAAGACAAGATTGATCAATCTTTGAAAGGTTGCCGCGCATTACGAGAGGCCAAAAGGCATCCTCGGCCCGCCCATACAACCCTTTTTCAGCAATGAAGGATGTTTTGGCTCGATCCCTCGACCACATGGGGATTTGTTGAAAACCCGAATAGGCGTCCATGAAGCTTAGCAAAGCATGGCCGATCTGTGGAGTCCACTAGACGATCCAACTTAGGCAAAGGGAAACCGTCCTTGGGACAAGCCTTATTGAGATCGGTGTAGTCCACACACATCCTCCAAGTGCCATTAGGCTTTGGCACCATGACCACATTTGCTATCCATTCTGGATAATAGGTTTCTCTCGATGAATTTCGTCTCCAACAACTTCGAACTTCCTTGATCGCCCTGATTCCCCGGGCTGGTCCTAAATGTCTTTTCTTTCGACGAACGGGTTTTAAATTTGGATCAACATTCAATTGGTGGACGGCTATCTCTGGATCAATTCCGGGCATTTCTTCAACACAATAAGCAAACACGTCTTCAAATTCTTTCAAAGAAGCCGATTAAAAGACCCCTCAAACCAGGAAAGAGCGAAGAACCAATCTTCAAAGTTCGTTCCGGACGAGCCTCATCCAAAACGTACATCTTCTAGGACTTCCACCGGCTCTAGACGTTCTATTGCTAGTCCCATGATGGCCATCACTTCTTCGACAAGGGAGGTTCTTCCTTGACGGACTCAAACTTTCTTTTTTCTTCGGGGAGATGTTTAGACGTTTTCCTTTAGGGAGCATCGGCGTCCGAGGACTCTCAATTGTCATTCTATGCTCCCTTACATTTTCGGACGCCTTCCTTTCTTCAGCAACCTTCGTCTTATCCCTGGCCATTCCCTGGCCACTCCCAACTTCAGACGGGTTCCTTCCGCCAGCGATCTTCGTCTAGATTTCATTGTCTGCTTTCCAGGATGAAGGCTTTAAAGTAGTTAGGTAGCATTCCCCGGCCGCCCGCCGATCTCCATACAAGGTCCCGATCTCGACCTCCATCACATTCAAACTTCATGAGCATCAAGTGAGTTACTATTATCGCCTTAACATGATTTAGAGTCAGTCGTCCAAGTATGACATTATAGGTCGTCAAATCTCGGACAACCAAGAACTTGACAAACAAAGTCTCGTGGAGGCGTCCTTCTCTCCAACTCGGACGGGCAACGTGGATCGTTCCCATAGGATGGATGACTCCCTCCCCCAAACCCTATGATGGGATGGTGGACGGGAACCAAGTTTTTCTCATCAAACTTCAATCTAGACAAGCAATCTGCACTAATGATGTCAGTAGAGCTTCCGGTGTCAAACATAATTCTTCGTACTCTCAAATTTGCTATCTTCATTTCCACAACCAAAGGGTCATCATGGGGGTTCTCAACTTCCCCCGATCTTGTTCGCTAACCACCACTTTTGGGAAGGGCTCGGCCTTTGTCCGATCGGTCAATAGGACTTGGCCGAGCTCCCCGAGGTAGTTTTTGTGCCCTCTATTGGTTGGTCCTCCCAGGCAAGAAATCCTCCCGAAATAACGAGGACGACATCCTCGTCCGTGCTGTCACTCTCCTTCTTCTGGGGCTGCCGATCATCCTTCCTCTAAAACTTCTTTCTCCCTTTAGGCAAATAGGAGTTCATCTTTCCTTTTCGAGTTAGATCCTCCAAAGCCCTCTTAAGGTGCTTACACTCATTAGTCTCGTGATCGCAATCCATGTGAAAGTGACAGTATTTACTTTTTTTCCTATTTCTATAAGGAGTCTGCATCTCAGCTGGAGTCTTCAACTCATATTGGTCCTTTATCTCCATGAGAATGGAGTAGTGGTCCTTGCTGAATTCGATGAGGTTGGATGAAGTAGGCTCAGATTCTTTCCTCTTGCTTCTTCTGCATATAGTAGTGGTGGAGGTTATGGCCCAAGTCTCGGCCTTTTTGGGGTTGCTTTTCGGGCCGAGCAACCTCTTCGAGCTTCTTGGACTCGGGATGCTTTGCCTCAGCACATACTTCAGTGGCATGTATAAAAGCTTCGGCAAGAGTATTGATTTTCTTCTTCACAAGGTCAAACTTAAAACTTCCTGGCCTCAGACCCCTAATGAAGGCGTCAAAGGCCACTCCAGCATTGAGATCTTGAATTTGAAGGACTTATAGATTGATTCTCTTAACAAAACTTCTAAGAGCTTCTTTTGGTCCTTGGACGACCTTGCCCAAGTGCATGCTTGTCTTTTGTTCTTGACGATTAGCAACGAAATGACTAGTAAATAAGAAACTGAGTTCGGTGAAATTGTTGACTGAATTGGGGGGAAGATTATTGAACCACTTCTGAGCTACACCCTTCAGGGTAGCCGGGAAATTCTTACACCAAGTAGCATCATCTACTCCTTGGACGTACATCTGATGCTTGTAAGCGGACAGGTGATCATCTGGATCGGTTGTTCCATCAAAAGGTTCTATTGTTGGGAGTTTCACCTTTAGGAAGGGGGGGCGCCTCCATGATCCTGGCCGAGAATGGAGTAGGCCAATTGATCCGGAGGTCTCCCAGCTGTCCCTCAATGGGTATGAACTCCTTCCGATATTCTTTTAACACAGGATTAGATGAAGTGTTTGCTGGTACTGGACGCCTATAGACCATGGGTTGAACCACTGTCTTCTCTTGTCTTGGATGAATAAGCGAGGGACCCAGACTCCTTCCTTCTGTTCTGGAAGGTATCCTTAAAAGATGATCTCTTAAGTATGGGGTAGAGCCAGTGGCCGACTGTTGCAGTGCCGCATCCCTCTTTGCCTCTAGGTATTCCCTGACATCTGTTTCCATTCGGTGTCCATTCGGACGAGCTTGATCTTGGGTCCTTACCACCGCATTCCACCCATCTTCCTTCGCTGTTCACTTCGTCTTCCGTTTGCTTTCCCTTGGCCATCTTCCTAGAGGTTTCTTGACGAACAAGTCGACTAAGACCCGGACGATTCTCTTGGGAACGCCCCCTAGGGAGATGCTTGGATTGTTAGCGGGCGCTCCGGATTATGATGGAAAAACAAAGATGTTGCTCTTAATCTGTTTCCTGGACGATCGGCCGCCATCTTAGTCTAAAAGTCATTCGTAATGTTCTCTAAATGGGCAGCTAGCCATCGGACGTTTAAGATTTTCCCCGAATGATAGGTGCCGGCTTGGTCCAGGGACATGGACGATGGACGGAGGTCTATCCCTTCCTCGAAGCGGTCTCTCATCTTCTACTGTGTCTTCGACATTGACCTCAAAGCTTCGGTTTCTAGCCACATTGGACGATTGACAGTCAGTCATCGTTGCGTCTCCCCACAGACGGCGCCAAATGTTTAGTATGCTTGTCCAACAAGTAAGCTACATGTTTAGCTCTCTTGTCCCGCAAGTAAACTAGTATTCCTTAGATGTTCTTCACTTGGAGACTTGCGCAACAATGTCTGAATCTGCCTGGTCCGAACCCGAGCTTCGTTCCCGAACCTGCAAAAAGGGACCCACCCTGGAGGTTTGGGTGGTGGTTCCCCCTCCGAAGCTTAAGTCAGATATCAGGAATTGTAAGAGAAAGTAGAGATAGAGAGAGAAAGTGAGAGAGTATTTCTTCAGAGTAAGTTTACATTGTTTGCATTGAATGATTTTTCTCCTGATTTCAGGGGTAATTATAATTATTGTAGTATGACAGCTATCCTTAAAAATTGCCCTAGAATGGTGATATCGATTGGGTAAGCAATCGGATCATGACACCCGGCAAGCTAGGATTTGTGATGGTCTATCAACCAATCTTTGCGACCAACTTTAAGGATTTTGGGCTCGACTTAACCCTTGGACCCGAAAGTGAGTCATTTCTTCCAACTGGGTACAACCCAATGATTAAATCTTTTTCTTTTTATTTTTCCTGAGAGGACACGTGTACGACCCTGATGGACCCAAGTGTCTCTAAAAGAGCCGTAGATATTTTAGGCTATAACACTGACAACATGATACAATCAATTTTGCGAATCTTTGTGGTGGATTCTCATGGAAATAGAACCAACTTGAAAACACGACCAAATCACAATGTCCACTAACAACTATCATTCTATCCAAAGTTTAATTGCTTGTAGGTTAAAACTTTATGATGATTTCATGATCTTGAAAGTTTCGAATGCAAGTTAATTGTAACATTTATTTTCTTTTGTTTATTTATTATTTTATTCATGTCTATATTTTTGTTGATAGGTGCTTGGCTTGTGTCCCTATTAGCATCTCATGCTGTATCAGTCATCAATTTTTCTACACTTGCCTAAGATCTATAGCCTCTTTATAGGTGAGATTCCTAGATCTCAACTATATATCTGAAGCCTGTATCTTCTGTCCAACAATTATTATTTGATGATGTTGTCAGTTTTCCATATGTCTAATGTTTGTAATTTGACTAATTTCTTCAGTTTTAGTAACTTATCAGGTTTACAAGACACATTAATTATGAAACTACCTAGATCCTACTAGATGGCTGGATTTAATTTGGTTGTGCTTGTCTTGGCATAACTTGCTAAATATCTGGTTTTTTTATATCTGCCCTTTTTAATATCATCCCTTTTTAGTCCTAAGTTCCGTCCACGATTTTGATTTTGATCTTTCAAATTTTACTTTTTTAGTCGGGCCTAGCGTTAGGCCGCCTCATACTGTCCACCTTACGTTTTTTCCCCGCTGTGTACGTGATTTCATCTTCTAGTGTTATTGTTTAAAAGCTTATTTGATCATCCTCGGTGTGCCTTTTGTCTTTCATTTTTTAAAATTTCTACTCCATTTGAATCTAAATTCTAATGTGTTTGTTAATCATGGGTTTGTAGCTATGTGGTGATAAGACTAGTAAGTGGTTGGAGAACTTTTCTATTCTATTAAAGTTTTCTAGTTCTAGCTAGTGGGTAACCTTATGTGATATTATGAACATTTTAGAAGAATTAACTATCTTGGTTATCAATCGCTTTTGTGTGAGTCGACTTTTTTTCCCTCCATCCTGGTCACAATAATGAGCAAAAGATTTTTCGGTTAGGTTCCTTTGCTGTGCGAGCCTAACATTGGGAGAAAATATTAAATGCTAAAGCAGGTGCTAATTTTGTTTCGGAAATGCCTCCCCGCATGAGAAAGTTCTCGTAGTGATATATGCTTACACTTTGAGTAGTAGTTTAGACTTTAGGAATTTTTTGATCGGCACCATATCTAAAGGTTGTTGTGTCATGCCTATAACTTACTGTGTGTATTACTTTGTTATCACGGATCCGAAGCAAGTTTGGTCTCCAAGTAGAAGCTTTCTTTGTGATATTAACAGTTCTTGAGACAAGTGGGGAGTTTTAGATGACAAAGGTTGAATTCTACATACCAGCTTGAGTTCTCTTTTCTTTCTTGGCACCATATTTCAATACCAAGGTCATGACCTCCCCTACCGCAAGTTTAGAATCCATCTCATCCAGGCTTTGCTGCATAATTTATAAACGATACATAGTTTGTAACTTTCTCTATATTTGTTAAAAAAAATATAAATTGCAATGAAAAATGAAAATTATATATATATATATATATATATATATATATGCAACTGTTTGGGATCATTTATGACTAAAAATGCAAAAAGAAAAATTGTTAAGGGCTGCTATACCAAGGGCTGTGGTAAAAAAACGCAGCCCTTAGGCCACTTTTGACCGCAACCCTTGGCCTTGTTTCCTCTAGTGAAAGAATGGTTTGATGATAGGACAAGGAGGAATATCAAAGCGACTCATTTACCAAGTTAGGAAGTGGATGACACATTTGTATGGTTGCCAAAGTCTCATGGCAACTATGAAGTAAAATTGGGATATTGGTTCCAAAGTCACAATGAAGATGCAAGAAATGAGACATCTCTGTTTTGGAAGAAATTATGGAAGCAAAAAATCTGGCCTAAATGGAAAATTTTCTATTGGAAGCTAAGTACAGGTGCTTTACCCACCAGAGTAAACCACTAGAAAAGAATTATCATGAGCGAGACTCTTTGCCCACTTTGTGGATTCAAAGACTGTGAAATCATAATGCAAGTTTGAAAAAGCTATAGTTTGGGAATAGTTTTTGAAATACCTTCAGATTGCAGGTAGTTGGACAAGGCAGGGATCTCATGAACATCCAAGAGGATCAAGACGAAAGACTATTTGATTTCATGGCCATACTCCGCTGAATATGGATCACAAGAAATAATATGGTTTTCCATCGTAACTCAACTTTCTCAATGAATCACTTCCATCACCAGATTCTTCGTTGGCGCGCAAGCTGGAGGGATAGTTTTAAAATTAGGGAATTTTGTCCCCCCCTTGACAAAGCTGGACAATGTGCAGCAGATACAAGATAAAAAGGTACGGTGTTACAAATTGTTGGAGTTTAGCTCAAAACAACAGTAAATTAATAGTAAAACAAGATTAAGTTCCAGAGAAGAAGTAACCAGATAGTTTAGTTGTATTTATTGTGGAATGTCAAGTACAACTATCTCACCATTCGAGATGTGAGAGCTCTCCCTCTTTGTGTTTACCTCACTAAATTTTTGCACGCCATTCTTAGCTCACGTTTATTCTATTTATAGCCTAGAGAAAAGTACGCCCGATTCCATGCATCTGCCCTCATTATACTAACCCCTTACAAATATTCCCTGACAACATAACTACTTCAATTTCTCATTACTGGATAAGCTGATTTACTGATTTGCCCCTCCTTGCCGGCGTGAGTAAGTGTATCTGATGGGAGGTAGGTCCAGATTCCTTGCAATACCCTCCCCCCAAACAGCCACCTTGTCCTTAAGGTGGAGTTGAGCAAACCTATGTTTCATGGTAGCTAAATCTTCCTAAGCAGCTTCAAATTCTGAAAGGTCAGCCCATCCAATTAGTACTTCCACCCATGTAGGCTTGCATTTGACCCCCAACAGCTTCTTAGGTGAGTGGCAAGGACCAGCTTTCAGTGAGGAACGTAGGCAGAGTAGGTGACACATTGGCAGCGCCTACTTCTTTCTTAAGGTGGAAAATATGGAAAACAGGGTGAATCTTTGAGAAGGGAGGTAGAGCAAGCTTATAAGCCACCTTCCCTATCTTCTGAATCACCTCAAAAGGGCCATAATACCTTACAGTCAAATTTCTCATAAGGTCTCCTTGCTAATGATTGCTACCTATAAGGTTGAAGTTTCAAGTGCACCAATCCCCAATGTTAAACTCCACATGTCTCCTACTGGCATCTGCCTAATCTTTCATCCTCTATTGTGCCATGAGGAGATGCCCTTTTAGATCATCTAAAATGACCCTTCCTTGGAGTAGCTCTCCAATAGTAGATACTAAGTTGCTGCCCAGTTGAAAGCGGATGAGGTGGGATGGGTCTCTTCCATACATAGCCTTGAATGGAGTACAACCACTAGAGAGGTGGAAGGAAGTGTTGTACCAAAATTCTGCCCGAGGTAGCCAGGTTGCCGACGACTTGGGTTGGCCAGTGATGAAGCACCTAAGATAAGTCTCCACACTTTTGTCGACCACATCTGTCTGTTCATATGTCTAGATATGGTAGGCTGTGCTCCTTAAAAGAAAAGTACCTTGTATTTTAAACAACTACTTCCAAAATAAACCGAAAAACACCCTATCCCTATCTAAGACAATGGAGGCGGGTATGCCATGAAGCCCGGCTACCTCTTTCACAAATAACAAGGCTACAAAGTGGGTTGGGAAAGGATGCTTCAGGCATAAGAAGTGAGCATACTTAGTCAAATGATCTATTACCACTAATATAGCGTTTATGCCCTGAGATTTAAGCAAGCATTCTATGAAGTCCATAGAAGTATCCTTCTACACTAGGTTAGGAATAGAAATTGGTTGAAGTAGGCCTAATGGGCTTAAGGTAGAGGTCTTCTCGTTGTTGGAAAACTAGGCGGGCAACCACAAACCTAGCTACATCATTCCTCATTCCTCATTCCTAACCAAAACCATTCCCTACACAACCTTTGATAGGTTTTGAATTCGCCAAAATGTCCCCCAACTGCTGGGTTGTGGTATTCCATGAGCAAAGACCGGACTATTAGGCTAGATCTAGGAAGCATCCACCTGCCTGTGTATTTGACTACACCCTGCAAGGGAGTACCCCTTAGGCATTGAAAGTCCCTCTAAGAGGTCGTCTTTAGCTAGCCTTGTGATGAAAGTGGTCCGCTTGGATCTAAGCCCTCGTATGTCCGACCTGTTCATAAGGGCAATAGTGAGGAGAGTGCTTAGCCTCGCAGTACCCACAAATTCTCATGGCAACTATGAAGTAAAATTGGGATAACGGTACCAAAGTCACAATGTAGACGCAAGAAATGAGACATCTCTGTTTTGGAAGAAATTATGGAGGCAAAAAATCTCGCCAATTTGGAAAATTTTCTATCGGAAGCTAAATACAGGTGCTCTAGCCACCACTGTAAACCTCAAGAAAAGAATAATCGTGAGCGAGACTCTTTGCCCACTTTGTAGATTATGTGAATAGTCTAATACTCACTTATTCAAAGACTGAAATCACAATGCGAGTTTGAAAAAGCTCTAGTTTGGGAATAGCTTTTGAAATACCTTGAGATTGCAGGTAGTTGGACAAGGCAGGTATCTCATGAACATCCAATAGGATCAACACGAAAGAGTGTTTGATTTCAAGGGCATATTCTGCGGAATCTGGATCACAAGAAATAACATGGTTTTCCATAGTAACTCAACTTTCTTAATGAATCACTTCCATCACCAGATTCTTTGTTGGCGCGCAAGCTGGAGGGATAATTTTAAAATTAGAGAATTTTGTCCCCCCTTGACAAAGCTGGACAATGTGCAGCATATACAAGATAAAAAGGTACGGTGTTACAAATTGCTGGAGATTAGCTCAAAACAACAGTAATTTAATAGTAAAACAAGATTAAGTTCCAGAGAAGAAGTAACCAGATAGTTTAGTTGTATTTATTGTGGAATATCAAGTACAACTATCTCACCATTCGAGATGTGAGAGCTCTCCCTCTTTGTGTTTACCTCACTAAATTTTTGCATGCCATTCTTAGCTCACGTTTATGCTATTTATAGCCTAGAGAAAAGTACGCCCGATCCCATGCATCTGCCCACATATACTAACCCCTTACATATATTCCCTGACAACAAAACTACAATTTCTCATTACTGGATAAGCTGATTTGCTGATTTGCCCCTCCTTGCCTGCGTGAGTAAGTGTATCTGATGGGAGGTAGGTCCAGATTCCTTGCAATACCCTCCCCCCAAACAGCCACCTTGTCCTTATGGTGGATTTGAGGAAACCTATGTTTCATGGTAGCTAAATCTTCCCAAGCAGCTTCAAATTCTGAAAGGTCAGCCCATCCAATTAGTACTTCCACCCATGTAGGCTTGCATTTAACCCCCAACAGCTTCTTAGGTGAGTGGCAAGGACCAGCTTTCAGTGAGGAACGTAGGCAGAGTAGGTGACACATTGACAGCGTCTACTTCTTTCTTAAGGTGGAAAATATGGAAAACAGGGTGAATCTTTGAGAAGGGAGGTAGAGCAAGCTTATAAGCCACCTTCCCTATCTTCTGAATCACCTCAAAAGGGCCATAAAACCATGCAGCCAAGTTCTCATAAGGTCTCCTTGCTAATGATTGCTACCTATAAGGTTGAAGTTTCAAGTGCACCAATCCCTAATGTTAAACTCCACATGTCTCATACTGGCATCTGCCTAATCTTTCATTCTCTATTGTGCCATGAGGAGATGCCCTTTTAGATCTTCTAAAATGACCCTTCCTTGGAGTAGCTCTCCAATAGTAGATACTAAGTTGCTGCCCTGTTGAAAGCGGATGAGGTGGGATGGGTCTCTTCCATGCATAGCCTTGAATGAAGTACAACAACTAGAGGGGTGGAAGGAATTGTTGTACCAAAATTCTGCCCGAGGTAGCCAGGTTGCCCATGACTTGGGTTGGCCAGTGATGAAGCACCTAAGATAAGTCTCCACACTTTTGTCGACCACATCTGTCTGTTCATATGTCTAGATATGGTAGGCTGTGCTCCTTAAAAGAAAAGTACCTTGCATTTTAAACAACTACTTCCAAAATAAACTGAAAAACACCCTATCCCTATCTAAGACAATGGTAGGCAGGTATGCTATAAAGCCTGGCTACCTCTTTCACAAATAACAAGGCTACAAAGTGGGTTGTTAAAGGATGCTTCGAGCATAAGAAGTGAGCATACTTAGTCAAACGATCTATTACCACTAATATAGTGTTTATGCCCCGAGATTTAAGCAAGCTTTCTATGAAGTCCATAGAAGTATCCTTCTACACTAGGTTAGGAATAGAAATGGGTTGAACTAGGCCTAATGGGCTCAAGGTAGAGGCCTTCTCGTTGTTGGAAAACTAGGCGGGCAACCACAAACCTAGCTACATCATTCCTCATTCCCGACCAAAACCATTCCCCTACACAACCTTTGATAGGTTTTGAATTCGCCAAAATGTCCCCCAACTACCGAGTTGTGGTATTCCATGAGCAAAGACTGGACTATTAGGCTAGATCTAGGAAGCACCCACTTGCCTTTGTATTTGACTATACCCTCCAAGGGAGTACCCCTTAGGCAATGAAAGTCCCTCTAAGAGGTCGTCTTTAGCTAGCCTTGTGATGAAAGGGTCTCGCTTGTATCTAAGCCTCGTATGTCCGACTCAGCTCATTGTGGCAAAAGAGAGGAAAGTGCTTAGCTCTACAAGTACCCACAAATTCTCATGGCAACTATGAAGTAAAATTGGGATATCGGTTCTAAAGTCACAATGTAGACGCAAGAAATGAGACATCTCTGTTTTGGAAGAATTATGGGGGCAAAAAATCCGGCCAAAATTGAAATTTTTCTATTGGAAGCTAAATACGGGTGCTCTAGCCACCACAAGGAAACCTCAAGAAAAGAATTATCGTGAGCGAGACTCTTTCCCCACTTTGTGGATTATGCGAATACTCTAATACTCACTTATTATATGACTGGAATCACAATGCGAGTTTGAAAAAGATCTAGTTTGGGAATAACTTTTGAAATACCTTGAGATTGCAGGTAGTTGGACAAGGCAGGTATCTTATGAACATCCAAGAGGATCAAGACGAAAGAGTGTTTGATTTCATGGGCATATTCTCGCGAATCGGATCATAAGAAATAATATGGTTTTCCATAGTAACTCAACTTTCTCAATGAATCACTTCCATCACCGGATTCTTTGTTGGCGCGCAAGCTGGAGGGATAGTTTTAAAATTAGAGAATTTTGTCCCCCCTTGACAAAGCTCGACAATGTGCAGCAGATTCAAGATAAAATGGTACGGTGTTACAAATTGCTAGAGATTAGCTCAAAACAACAATAATTTAATAGTAAAACAAGATTAAGTTCTAGAGAAATAGTAACCAGATAGTTTAGTTGTATTTATTGTGGAATATCAAGTACAACTATCTCACCATTCGAGATGTGAGAGCTCTCCCTCTTTGTGTTTACCTCACTAAATTTTTGCATGCCATTCTCAGCTCACGTTTATTCTATTTATAGCCTAGAGAAAAGTATGCCCGATCCCATGCATCTGCCCACATTATACTAACCCCTTACAAATATTCCCTGACAACATAACTACTTCAATTTCTCATTACTGGATAAGCTGATTTACTGATTTGCCCCTCCTTGCCTGCGTGAGTAAGTGTATCTGATGGGAGGTAGGTCCAGATTCCTTGCAATACCCTCACCCCAAACAACCACCTTGTCCTTAAGGTGGAGTTGAGGAAACCTATGTTTCATGGTAGCTAAATCTTCCCAAGCAGCTTCAAATCTAAAAGGTCAGCCCATCCTATTAGTACTTCCACCCATGTAGGCTTGCATTTGACCCCCAACAACTTCTTAGGTGAGTGGCAAGGACCAGCTTTCAGTGAGGAACGTAGGCAGAGTAGGTGACACATTGGCAGCGCCTACTTCTTTCTTAAGGTGGAAAATATGGAAAACAGGGTGAATCTTTGAGAAGGGAGGTAGAGCAAGCTTATCAGCCACATTCCCTATCTTCTGAATCACCTCAAAAGGGCCATAAAACCTTGCAGCCAATTTCTCATAAGGTCTCCTTGCTAATGATTGCTACCTATAAGGCTGAAGTTTCAAGTGCACCAATCCCCAATGTTAAACTCCACATGTCTCCTACTGGCATCTGCCTAATCTTTCATCCTCTGTTGTGCCATGAGGAGATGCCCTTTTTGATCATCTAAAATGACCCTTCCTTGGAGTAGCTCTATAATAGTAGATACTGAGGTGCTGCCCTGTTGAGCATGGATGAGGTGAGGTTAGGCCTGGCAAAAGCTGACCCAACCCGACAACCCGACCCGAACTCGACCTGAAATTAACGGGTTTGGGTTAAGGTTTTCAACCCGATTAGTTAAATGGTTCGACCTGAACCCGACCTGAAAGTTAAATGGGTTAGGTTCATGTCGAATTTTCTGACCTGAAAATGACCCGCCTGACCTGATTTGTAAATGGGTCAAATTTAGGTCGGGTCAACCCGTATAACCTGACCCGAATAATGGAACTAAGAAAAAAAATATTGGTTTTGACGTTTGCCCAGCCCAAAAGATAACTTCCCCAACCCAAAAACAAAATCATAAACTCCTAAGTCCTAACCCTAGAATTTCTAACGCCTCACGCTCACCACACTCTCTCTCTCACAGTCTTCCACTCTCTCTCTCTCACAGTCTTCTTCTTCGCTGGATCGCTGCTCGCTGCTCTTCGTCTCGCAATTTCGTTGCTCTTCATCAACAATTCAACACATCAACATCAAGTCGCATTTTCTTTCGTATTTTCACTCGCAAAGTTCAATTTTTTTCGTTGCTCTTTATTTATTCAATTAGTATTTTTCTTTGCTCGATTTTTTTTTTTTTTCCTTATTTTCTTCACTCTCCTTCAGAAATCAGAATATTTGCTCTTCAACATCAGGTATTTTCTTTTGTCAATTTTTTTTCTTCTTATTTTGTCCTTTATTTTCTTATTTTCTCATTTATTTTCTTTCGTTTTTTTCTGCTATTTTCTGTTATTTATGTGATTTTCGTATTATGACCCCCCTTTTTTTTCTTATTTTGTCATTTATTTTCTTTGCTCTTTCTTGCTAATTTTCTTTTTTTTTTTCTATTTTTCTATGTTATTTTCATATTTTGACATTTATTTTCTTATTTTGTCATTTATTTTCTTTGCTCTTTTCGTTTTTTTTCCTTTTTATCTGTTTTCCTTATGTGTTTAATGTTATGTTTGTTTTTCTATGTATTTATGTGTTTTCCTATGTGTTTAATGTTCTGTTTTTTTTTTTCCTGTTTTCCAATCTTTTCTTGCTCTTTATGCATTTGTTTAATTTGGTTTCTAGTTTAATATGGCTGATGACGACTTCAAGGAGCAAATTGAGCTCTCATCAGAGGCAGAGGAGGAGATTGACTCCACTCCTACAAATGCTGTGAAACCAAAAAAGGAGAATGTTGATACTAATAAGCCTAGAGTGCTATTGACTGGTAAGAAACGCCCACGTAGACTTACCTCAAATATTTGGACGCACTTTACTTTTCTTGAGGAACCTAATGAGAATGGTAAATTAGTATGCAAATGTAAGAAATGTGGGCAGTCTTACAATGCTGATAGTAAGATGAGGACTGGGAATTTGATTCGTCATGTAAGAAATTGTAAAATGAGGTCTTTTAGGGATGTTGGGAAAATGATTCTGGAAAAATCGTCTTCTGGTTTAGAGCATAGGATTGCTAAGTTTGATCCTGATTTCTTTCGTGAATTATTGAGTCTTGCTAGTGTGCAGCATGATCTTCCATTTCAGTTTGTAGAGTATGCTGGGATTAGGAGATGTTTGAGTTATATGCACCCTGATAATGTGATTTCGTGAATTTTGAATTTCTGTTTCATGGCTCCTCCTCATACGGGGGTTCATTTATGTGATCATATTTATGATTTGTTGAAGGAATGGGGTATCCAAAAGAAAATATTTTCTATTACTTTGGATAATGCATCCTCTAATGATGTTTTTGCTGAAAATCTCAATGGGGAACTTGACTTAATTTGTGAGGGGGAGTTTTTTCATGTGAGATGTTGTGCTCACATTTTAAATTTGATTGTTCAAGATGGTTTAAAGGAGATTGATGTTGCTGTGATTAAGGTTAGGGAGAGTGCTAAATATTGTAAAGGTTCTCAATCTAGGAAAGAGAGATTCAAAAGTTGTGTTGCTCATGTTGAACTATAATCGGTTAAAGGTTTGAAACAAGATGTTCTTACGAGATGGAATTCCACCTATTTGATGCTCGAGAGTGCCTTGTATTACAAAAAAGCATTGATTCATTTTCAAAAATTTGATGCAAATTATGTTCATTGTCCTTCCACAGAAGAGTGGGCTAGAATAGAAAAAATGAATTATGCTACTACTGAGAAGGAGCTCATTGCTATTTTTTATGCCCTCAATAAGTTTTGAACGTATCTCATTGGTTCGAAAGTCATTGTTCACACTGATCATGTCGCACTCAATACTTGTTAGCCAAGAAAGAGGCCAAACTGAGATTCATTCGATGGATTCTTCTTCTCTAGGAGTTTGATTTGGAGATACGTGATAAGAAGGGTGCTGAGAACGTTGTTGCTGATCATATCTCTCGTTTGAGGTTTGAGTCGAGCTCAGATAGCCTTATAGATGATTCTTTTCCTGATGATCATCTCTTTGCCGTTTCTGCTCAGTCCCTTTGGTATGCATACTTTGCAAATTACTGAGTTGATGGTTTTCATCCTCCTGATCTGACCTATAAATAACGTAAGAGTGTCTATCACAATGCTAAACGATTGTTCTAGGATGACCCTTTCTTGTATCGCAAGTGTGCTGATGGGCTCTTTCGTAAAAATGTGTTGCTAATTGGGAGACTCATGGTGTTTTGAAACAATGTCATAGCATGCCATCTAGTGGACACCTCGGTCCTAATGCGATCGCCTATAAAGTTCTTCAAAGTGGTTTCTATTAGCCCTCTATATTCAAAGATGCTCATGCCTTTTGCAAAACATGTGATGAATGTCAAAGAACGGGCAATATTTCGAAAGGCAACGAGATGCCACAAACTAGAATTCTTGAGATCGAGCCCTTTGATGTATGGGGCATTGATTTTATGGGACCATTCCCTTCATCCTGCGGGAATAGGTATATATTGTTCGCCGTTGATTATGTAACTAAGTTGGTCGAAGCTATTGTATCGCCAACGAATGACTCTAAAGTTGTTATGAATTTTTTCAAGAAGATCATCTTCCCACGCTTCGGAGTCCCAAGAGCTGATTAGTGATGGTGGTTCTCATTTTTATCAACAAACTCTTAAGGCTCTTCTGAAGAAGCACGACGTTACTCATAAAGCCGGTTAGGCCTATCATCCTCAGACGAGTGGTCAAGTTGAAGTTTCTAATCGCCGGATCAAGAGAATCCTCGAAAAGGTGGTCAAATATTCTAGGAAGAATTGGTCATTGAAATTGGATGACACATTGTGGGCGTTGTGCATGGCCTATAAGACTCCATTCGGGACAACTCGTATCGGTTGGTGTACGGCAAGGCTTGTCATTTGCCGGTTGAGATGGAGTATCTCTCTACTTGGGTCGTCAAGGAGATCAATTTGGATTTAGATGCGGCCGGTGAAGTGCGACTTCTTCAATTGAATGAGTTAGATGAGCTTCGATTTGAAGCTTACGAAAATGATAGGCTCTACAAAGAGCAAACGAAGAAGTTCCATGATAAGATGATCCAAAAGCGAGAATTCATTGTTGGTGATAAGGTCTTACTCTATAATTACGGACTTCGGCTTTTTCCCGAAAAGCTTAAGTCACGATGGTCCAAACCTTTTGTAGTCACCGATATGAAAGAACATGGAGCTAGGGGGTGTAAATGAGACGAGACAACTCACGAGCTACTCGAGATCGACTCGGCCAAAACTCGATCAAAACTCGACTCGGGTAGGCTCGACTCGAACTCGAGATCAACTCGATGACTAACGAGTCGAGCTGAGCTAATACCTACTCGACTCTAAAAGCTCGCGAGAAACTCGAATTTTTTTTTTATATAATACTTGTAATTTCAATAAATAATTCTCGAATTTTTTCAAAGAATTTAATCCATGAAATAAAATTTATACTAATCTAGAAAATATTTTTCATGGTGGACTTTAATCATAGTTTGTCTTTAGGTGATGGTTAACACGTCGAGCTCAAGATTTTAACATGCCTTAGCCTTGGCTCGGCTCGAAAGCTCATGAACAAACTGCAAAATTATTAAAACGAAATTTCATGTAAAAATATTAAATTTCCCACATTGGTTTTTGTAGGGTAAACAATGGTTTTTTTTTTTAATATAAAATCTTACTACTATAGCTATCCTTATTGTTTAATTTTAGTTGTCCCACATTAGTTGGGAAACAAAAGTTTAAGTTTGTGTTCTTTTATAAAAGGAAAAGTTGATATGAACAGTCCCAACTATGGGCGTTCTGCCATTTTCAATCCCAACTTTTGATTATTTTTCAATGGTCCCAACTTTGAGGTGTGTTTTAGGAAAACGGTCTCAGCAAGTCAATGACCTTCTATAACAGGCAAACCCTCTAATACACCATCCCAGCCACCCCTCCCCACCCTCTAAACTGCCACCCCCTCCCCAACCCCAAACTTGCCACCCCTGCCCCACCCCCTCCCCTGCCACCCTTGGAACCATCAAACCACACTATCATCAACACCTATCAGATTCTTCATATCCTAACATAAATTGGTCACATGGTCACTGGCCAGTCATTCTTGTATAGTTCTATATCTAAACCCATTAGTTATCCCTCTATTTTGCAATTCTTGTGCCAATTACGACTCATGTTTTGAAATCTCTGTTCTCATTTTCTCTTTTCCATTTCGTTCTTCGATGAACGCTGATGTTGGTGATGTAATGGTGGAAGCTGAGTTTCTTTTTATAATAATAAGTTTGTGCGTAGAACCCTCTCTCCCCAAATGTCTGACAAATTCTTCTCTGTATGTCCTCCATATGCGTGAAGATGAAAAGGTCTAAGTGAGGAATTTAAAATTTGAGAAATATAAGCGAACAAAATCTAGAATCTGAAAGAAGAAATGAATTAAAGATCATATTTATTAGAATTTCAAAAGTGGAGATACATCCCCATACTTTCTTGCCATTCTTTAACTCTTCTTCTCCTTTGGCTTTATGACATCAATTAATATATGAGTTTCATGAACATAATTTATTCTGTGTGTTTCATGAAATTTCTTGTCAAAACTTTCAGTAGCTTGTTCGTATTTCTTTTTTCCCAAAGCTTATTTTTTTCTTCTCTCGTCAGATTGTTGCAGATTTTTTATAGCATGCAATTTCTCATCTCTTTTCGTTGAATTAGATTAGGTAAATTTGATTCGTTTTAACTTTATTTTTTTCATCTGCACCTTCCCTTTCCTCTAATATCGTTGATTCTTAGCTAAATTTTTTTGCAATTTCAGTCCCAAATAGCATATGGGCACTCTTTTTCTTCCTTATCTTGTTCTGCCATTGTTATAACTTCAAGCTTTAGTAAGAGAGAGTTAATTTGCAATATTATTACTCCCTTGTTAATTAGAGTGAAACCATCCTGGTACCTCCATCTCTCTTTTTTTTTTTTTTTTTCCATTTTGTCAATTTTCCATCATTGAAAAAGCTTCTTGTAATTCATGAAATTAATTGAGGGCTTTGCTAAAATGTGCATCTTAATTACTAGGTAAGATATAGTTTAAAGAATTTTTTTCTTTTCTCAATCTCAAATCTGTTATCCTTAGTCCTCTGCTTGTCGAATTTACTTGGAGTGGATCGAGGAAGGAGGCAGAAGCAGAGCGAGGTAGAATGGTGGCAGGGGAGAAGGAGGCAGAGGTGTGGCAGGGGAGAGAGAAAAGGAAGAAGGAAAAACGATTAAAAAAATTTAACCTGTTGAACGGGTAACCAGTCAACTGGGACTATTTTTGTAAACTATAAGCAATAGTTGGGACCATTGAGAAATAATCAAAAGTTGGGACCGAAAATGGCGGAACGCTCATAGTTGAGACTGTTCCTGTCAATTTTTCCTTTATAAATGGAACAAAAACTATTTGTTGCATTTCTTCATTGGGCGGAAACTATTGTTTTCTACCAAAGTTTGTTTCATAAAGTCCCACATTGGTTGGAGAATGAAACACTAACTTTTTTTACTCTTTAAAAGGTTACTCCAAGTACCTAACTCAAGGTACAAGGATTGACTCAAGTTTGAGTTGAGCCTTATTGTTTAATTTTAGTTGTCCCACATTGGTTGGAAAACAAAAGTTTAAGTTTATATTCTTTTATAAATGGAACAAAAACTATTTGTTGCATTTCTTCATTGGGTGGAAACTATTGTTTTCTAACAAAGTTCGTTTCATAAAGTTCCACATTGGTTGGACAATGAAACACTAACTTTTTTCCCTCTATAAAATTAAGGCTACTCCAAGTACTTAACTCAAGGTGCATGGATTAACTCAAGTTTGAGTTGAGCCTTGATTTGAGTTCGAGTTCGAGGTTGATTCGAGTTCGAGCTTTGAGTTCGAGTTCGAGCCCGAGTTTAGGATATCGAGTTCAAGTCGAGTTTGATTTTTTCAAGCTCGCGAGTTTTCTTGTCGAATCGATCTTGACCTTGAGTCTTCGAGTTCGAGTCGCGAGCTCGACTCGCATCATTTACACTCCTACATGGAGCTATTGAAGTTGTTAATTAGAATGGGGCTAAATTCAAGGTCAATGGTCAACGTTTGAAGCTCTATACTGAGGGTACATTCATTTGAAAATTGGAGACAATTTGCCTTGCCGATCCTCCTAATGTCGAATGATTTTGAGGTGAGAAGTCGAGCTCAAAACTCTAAAAGAGCGCTAACCGGGAGGCAACCCGAGTTTCTAACTCTTTTCTTTACTCGTTTTTTTAGTTTTTATTTATTTATTTAGTCTAGTTTAGACAATAACATAAAATAAAAAAAATGAAATATGAAAAGAACAAAAATATTTTTTAAATTGAATTCACTTGAATTCAATATTTTTTTAGGTTAGTTATTAATTTTTATTTCTTATTTTTGTGAATTCACTTGAGTTCTCATTTTCTTAGTTTAGCTAGTTTATTTTTGTAATTTATTCTTTGTTTTGGAAATGACTTGAATTCATTTTTATTTGGTTTGTTTTAGTCAACTAACGAGCTAACAATGTGTTGAGTTATGTTTGTTGTAGTTTGCAAGCATGTGTTGGTGGAAGTTGCACGTTTGGTTCAATCAAGCACTCGCAAGCTTGTCGCGAGTCGTTGCTTAAGCTGACACATGATGACCACTGCGCGCACAACCCAGCGCTTGTCTGGCCATACCCAGCGCCCAATGGGCCTCACACGGTTGTTCAACACTCCTGGCTTACTCACCCCCAGCGCAACGAACTTCCTGCTTGGCCCGCTGGGCGCCCGGCGCTCGCTGGCTCGCTGGGTACCGCTGGGTATTTATAAAATGATGAAAAAAAAGAAAGAAAGAACGAAGAAGAAAGCGAGAGGACGACATCACTGCCGCACAACCTCTCCTTCACCAACGCGCACAACAATAGGTTGACCTATTGCTGCGGTTTCTCTAAGAAACAACAGCAAATAAGTCCCACATGAAAGCGAAAATAGGTCAACATATTGCTGCGGTTGTAGCCCAAAACCGCAGAAATAAGTACATGTGCAGGTAAAGAATTTTTTTTTACACTCTTACTTCAAGCTTGAAAGATAATAATATGACAAAAATAAAACACCATAAAATAGGAAAAATGGAAGTAGTTACTTAGAATATGTTAATACAAAAATTATAAAAGATAAAAAAAAACACTAGATACAAATTTAAAAATAAAAATGAGACCTAACAACACATTGATTCTGAACAATAAAAGTGAAAAAAAAAGAATAATATCACCCCCTAACATCATATCTTAGAAAATAAAAAACAAAAACAAAAGCCTACTAAAACAAATTGATTAAAACGATACCACAATCGACATTTGAAGACGGCAGAACGACGATCGACATTTAACGTCGACATAACCACAATCAACATTTGCTGACTTCGCCGGCGACAACAGATGAGAAGTCATCTTTATCCCTGTTTCTTCAAGCTTGTTATGCACCGCTTGTAGTGATGGAGAAGCAAAATGGAGTGACATAGGAGGAACGGTGGAGCGAGATAGTGATGTGATAGGCCGTTGCGTGAAGGAGGAACGATGGAGTGAGAGAGGGAGGTGTGGTGGCGGTTGTGCGAAGGAGGAACGGTGGAGTGAGAGAGGAAGGTGTGGTGGCGATTGGGCGATGGAGGAAGGGTGAAGTGAGAGAGGGATAGTGTGCGCTGTGAGAGAGAGAGAATGAATGATTGGTGGCAATTGGGCGAAGAGGAAGAATTAGCAAGAGAGAAGTGAGAGAGGGAGAATGAGTTAGGAGGGATGGCATGAGAGAGAGAGAGAGAGAGAGAGAGAGAGAGAGAGAGAGAGAGAGAGAGATAGAACAATGAGGTGTTAGAGAGCAACGAAGAGGATGAATGAGGAGTGACAAAGAACGGCGCGCAATGACTTAAAGAATTCGAGACACCCTAGAACATGTTTTATTAGAAAAGTCGACATATTGTTGCGGTTTTCTCTAAAATCCGCAGCAATAGATTAACTGATTTCTTTTTTAAAATATATTGCTGGGATTTTATCTAAAAACCGCAACAATAGGTTTCCTGTAAGCTTTTTTTTCTTTTCACGCGGTCTATTACTGCATCGCAGCAATTCAATAGCAGCAATAAGGTAATTTTCTACTAGTGGATCCAAGAGGAAGCAACTATAGAACCAAGACTAGAGGTAGGAAAATAGGACTGAATTGTAGCAAAATAGATAGAAGGGCTGGAAGTACCTTTATAAGATTTTGGTCTAGGCCCAAATTCCTTGCCTGGGGGCGGGGGGTGGCCCGCAATTTTTCTTCTACCTTAATGGCAAGGTCCATTGCCAAATCCAGAGAATAAGGCCCATTGATCCGCACTTCAGCTTGGATGTCTTCCTCTAACACATTTGTAAACTTCCCTTTCACGATCTCTTCCAAGCACTCCCTCCAACGATGCTATCAACTTTATGAAGCGGCGACGGTATTAGAATATCGTGCCGGTGTGTTGTAGGCCCGACCCACTTGTTCATGCAAGGATCCAACCGTTAATGGCCGAAATGTGCGGAGGACAGACTCTTCAATTCCTCCCTCCAACGAGACCACTGCAGCTTCCACCTTATTTTCTTCACTGAGCCGGTAAAAATTGAAATATCTCTTTGCCCGCAAGATCCATACATCCGGGGATCGTTCCATCGAACAACGATTAGTCAAGCTTCTTATGTTTCCAATTTCCCCCTTGGTAGTACCCTCCACCTACGGCACTTCCTTCGAACAGCTGGAAGTTCTCAAAATGACTCGCCTAACCTTGATTCCCTCTTACTCCTTCTCCCGATTGTCGACCATTGCTATTTGCCCATTTCCTCCTCGTGGTGGTGGTTCACATGTCAGAATATCTTTTAGGGTTAGCAAGGCCGCCTTCATCTCCGCTTAAAATTTCCCTTTTTTTCCCCTCTCATGGTTGCGATTATGACATCCTCGGATTCTCGAGATCTTTTGACCCGATCCTCCAACCTCTAGGTCAGAGCCTCCATTCCAGAGGAAAACTGTTCAGCTAAGGAAGCTTGAGAGTTAGCCACTCCTTCCACCGAGCTATGTAAACCCTCTAATCCTTGCTCCAACAGCTCGATCCTTTGGAGGTTAGAAGCAGGAACCATTTTTCTCAATTTTACCACAGAATCGTCTTGCTTTGATACCAATTTGCTAGAGATTAGCTCAGAACAACAGTAATTCAATAGTAAAACAAGATTAAGGTTCAGAGAAGAAGAAAACAGATAGTTTAGTCGTATTGATTGTGGAATATCAAGTACAACTATCTCACCATTCAAGATGTTAGAGCTCTCCCTCTTTGTGTTTACCTCACTATGTTTTTGCATGCCTTTCTTAGCTGACCTTTATTCTATTTATAGCCTAGAGAAAAATATACCTGATCCCATGCACCCCATATTATACTACCCCTTACAAATATTCCCTGACATCATAACTAACTTAGTAACTCATTGCCGGATAAGCTAATTTACTGATTTTCCCCTCCTAGCCTGCGTGAGTAAGTGTATCTAATGGGAGGTAGGTCCTGATTCCTTGCACAAATTTACAAGGGAGCAAAAACTGGTACCCACAGTCCATAACAACCAAGACTAACGCTCATTATACATGGTGTCTGGAAGGAATGTGAGGAGAACTCTGGCATTATGTGGAAGGCAGCATATGGCTGGGTTTTATCGAAGGACCATAAACAACAAGATCATGGGAAAATTAGTATTCATGCTATTTCGACGCTGCAAGCAGAATCATATAGCCTCTTATACAACTTACAAGCTGTAGCAGAATCAGCTCTCGCAAAACTAGAAGTGTGGACAGACTCAGCACAATTGTTAAAGGGAGGAAATCATTTTAGTAGCGGATAGTTTTGGTTCTCTAAAGTCCTAAATGTTAGTAGAAGTAAAGTTACTAAGGCTCATTCCCTTGCCACTGTAGCAAGGAAACATCAATAACTTTTAGCTTGTTCCTTTTCTGTTATTTATGATTTGTCAAAAAAAAAAACAAAAAAAAGATGGTTCATTTATCAACTTTTAGCATCAACTATCATGCAGCCGTAATTGCTGATTAGTTATTATGTCACATTTGCTCCTGTTTTTCTTTATGGTAACCTCTTCCTCTCTACTAATCTAAATTTGGTTTCACTTATTGCCAACTTTTATCTCTTTAATCGTATAGTCTTATCAGTAAGTGTGTCAACTTGTTATGAAGCTGCATATGTTGAGGTAGAGTATTTAGAAGTACTCCATGTATTTTCTAGCTGTGAAGATATGTGGATTCGTGTTGATCACTGATATACTACACACATATATACTGCACAAAGACACAGGAATCACATTTTATTTCAATCTTACTTTACTATATAATCATACTTTTTGAAAATTGAACCACCCTTTTACAATCTTATTGCATAATCATCTAAAAACGAATGTTTCAATCAACTTTCTCAATCACAAAAACCAAGAATAACACCCTCATGTAACACCCTCATGTTTGAGTTCTACCCCTATATATGCATTCATAAGAAACCAAAGAGATGAACATAAGAGAATAACCACACCACAAAGTAACCTCTTCAGCGATTTACGATTTTTCTTGAATATGTATTTCTTCTCACATATCCGAAAGCACGTTGAATGTCTTCATTTGTTGTCTCTAAACTGCAATCTGCCTAACTTGGAATAAATTGAATTTTGGCGATGTACTACAAGATCAATAAGTAGTATCATCTTATCCCTTCAAAAGAAGTAGTATCTTAAAGTCTTAAAAGTTTTGTGATCACCTTCATTAGATTAAACGGTGGTTGCCGTTTGTTTAAAACAATCAACATTGCATAACCCAACCGATCTCACCATGTCTCCTAACCTGCCAAAATACATGTACATTACGGATCAACGAAAAAGTTTCTTCGAAAACATAAATCTTAAGCATTAGCTTACCGATCAAAGCTTTTTCTAGGCTTGTCAGTTTGATCTGTACTGTTCCTGGCTTTGCTGGATCTGTCCATGCTCCTCCTCCTTGTTCTCTCTTTCCGATCACTGCTTGCCCTCGGCTTGATCTCCCTTACCATCAACGCTTAATCTACAGTTTTCGCGCTGTCCAATGCTGAACCGAGAAGAAGACTTCTCACTTTGATCAGTACTTGACCTGAAACTAAGCTCTTTAAGGTCACCATTTGATCTTAGCACATCTGAGTTATTTCGCTCTGATTCTTTTTGAACTTGTGCAGGCAGTAGTTTCTGAATTGCTGAAATGAACTTAGTAAGATGCCTTAAGTACTCTGGACAGAGCTCCAAGTTGCAGTGGTTTCCTCCTATTACCCATAATGGCTCATATTTTTCCTTGCATAGTTCCCATAATTGTTTACCGTGAGAATAATCCACTACTTCATCTGCTGTTCCCTTGAAAACAACAAAAATATTTACTGTCAAATTGTCATGTTAAGATGCACATATTCTTAGTATATAGTATATATATTGGTCAAGTTGTTACTTACATGGATAACTAGGACTGGGCAATCAACAAGGGGGATTTTGTCTATGTTCTGTAGCATGATTAGTAACACACAAGTAACACTAAAATTAAAATTCAGATTAAAAAAGCTGTGAGCAATTGTATGTTTATCTCTGAGACTATGTATGTTTTCAGATAAGTTCTATAGCCTTATAGATAGATTTGAATATCCCAGTAAGTTCAGAATAGTTCCGATATGTTCAAATAAGTTCAGAATAGTTCCGATAAGCTCAAACAAGTTCACCAATCTTGGAGATCAGGTAAGTACTAGTAGGAGCTTAATAAAAAGGAAAGGACCTTAAAAATGTCAAACCAGTAACTTCGCTTGACAGGATACATGACTCGGATACCGGAAAGGATAGCGCTATGGAGAATTACGGCCCTCAGTCGAGGCACACGGATCGCTAGCTCGAGTGTTGGGCCGCTCCCGACAGACTGCCCATATAGTATGAGCTTTTCATCTTCCACTCCATACTTCTCTCCTAAGCACTTGTATGCTGCTTCTATGTCTGCGTATGTGTCCTGCTCACTTGGCTAACCAAACATATACCAAAAAAACATTGTCATGATGAGCAAATATAAAAGCCCACAAGCTAATCAATCTATGCTAATAATCATTATTAATATTCTAATCAAGTTGTATTACTTTGCCAGTAGATTGCCCATATCCAGAATAATCATAGCTGCAAAAAATGCATCAAAAATCAATTTTGAAACCTTAATTATGACAGTAAAACAACTAATAAGTTTATTAAAATAATATTGCAAGGTGATTATAAAAGTGACACTAACCCCATAAGATTAACACCAAGATGAACACTGAGTTCAGAGTAGATGTAAAACATCTGACCGAGATCAGCAGCATTACCATGGGAGTACAAGATGGTTAATGAAGCAGAAGGGTTTTTTACATAAACTGCAACAATCTCATTGCCTTTCTTAGTGCATAACTTCAACACATCTACATTTTCTCTCCTAAGAACATTAGAAAGTGCAAGTTTTTTAGTTGTTTCATCACTAATTAGTGTATAAGTTGGTGGGTTTGGAGGATAAAAGGCAAATTTTGCTGTCATTGATGATGTTGCAGACCCCATTGTTTTTCACATTTACCAATGATTTTGATATATCATATAGTATTTTGTAATTCTGGGTTTTGAATTTTGGTTTATTTGGCAATGAAAAAGAGAAGTTTTGTGGTGGGTGTAAAGTGGAAAGAATGCGTACGTTTAGAAGGACAAAACAAGAATGATTGGCATAATTAGTTAGTGAGAGTGATTATCGGTTCCAAGAAGGGCAACAAAAGATTGTATGAAATATGAGATTACCTTTCTTTCTTTCTTTACCGCTGTTTAAATTTTGTTTTTCTTAAATAATACTCCCTCCGTCACAAAAATATAGTTAATTTTTTTTTTTTCACTGGTAATTTATGTAAGTAGAATCTAAGAGGGATAAGTAAATATTTTTTGTTTATTTAAATAAATGTTGTATGGGAAAAGAAGATTTTAGGAGAGAGAATGGAGAATAATTGGTGAAAGTAGAATTAATTGCAACACTTGGGTTGAATAAACAAAGCAAAAAACAAAATTCAAGAAGCGAAATAAATGATGGAACACGGTTTTTCGAGACAAATTACGGAAAAATGTGGAACTACATATGGAAATGGGAACTATAAAATGTGGAACTACATATGAAAATGGGAACAATATTTTGGGACACCCAAAATGAAAATGGGAACTATCTTTTAGGACGGAGGGAGTAGTTAATAAAGATTGATGGGAGGGTGAGGCCCATAGAATTATTAGATATGATTATGAATATGATGGATCACCTCCTTTTGAAATAACAATTATGTGTATGGATGTGGGATATGAATCCAACTATAATAATCATATACTCGATATATGAAGTATGGGCACTTCATTTAGGCAAACACACTATATTGAATAGACCTGTTAAAAATCGATCTAACCTAAAACTTGAACTTAAATTGACTTAAAATGAGTATTGGACATATTTTGGTGAAACCGAACTTGATTGTTTTAAGACCCGAATACATATCTTATACTTGATTCACCCGAAAATAATTATTAAAGATTAAATTAAGAAAACTTTATTGCATAGAATACCTTCAACTATTATAGTAGTTGGTTCAATAACGGATTTTATTGAATATTTAACTATTGGGCCTAATTACTTTTGTTATGTTGAATTTTGTTTTCTAAACCCCACATTATTAGTTCACAAAATGGAATTTACGTTTTTTCAGGTTTATGTATGAAAGTGGTTTTTGTTTCACTAGTCCTGCCTACATTAAGATAACTAATGACTTAATTTCTAAAGCCTATAAATTGAGGTGATTTAAGCAAGAATTGTTTAGTTGCTTAGTGGGTAGCATCTAACTATGGATTATGTTGTCAAGCTTCAAATTATTTAAGTTATAACATACCTTCCTAAACTAGTTAAAAGTCATAACTTCTCATAATCTTAATAACCAGCTCTTTTACTCAAATAAGTTTAATTGAGGATTCCGACCTTGTTATATGATATCATGACTAAAATATGAGTAACACTCTTACTTCGATTTCTAAGTAATATCTATAAATTTTTAAGAGTCTAGTATAAAAGGTTCCCTATAAACTGTTTTAGTACTAAAATATTAAGTTTAAGCTACTCGTCACATAAACACTAGTAACGCTAAACTATTACAACTCATATATCTTGTAAACTAAAAACTGTACATTGAACAACACTAGGAATTCTTCCTAATTAGTTACTAACTTATTATAAAATGCTCGTATTGAAACTTAAAAGAACTCGTTCCTCGGAGCTCAGTAAGGACTATCTCAAGGACATAAGAAGGGATTTATTATACGGCAATCGAGGTAAGAACTACTGCTAGTACCTGCAACTCCCTTAAAATGTATGTTATGAAATTATGATATGCTACTGAAATGATAATTATTTTTGAACACGTGTTTCTGAGTTGCGGGATTACTATTCATACATGTTTTAATTAAGTATTATGAGATATTACTGAAAGACTGAAAGTTACTGAGTTACTGAATTATATTGATCACTGTTCAAGTAAAAGAATTGTAACATGATAAATTACAGTGAAAGAACTGGTTGGCTGTATCCCCTGACTGACTGAAGGTTGTGCACGTACCATTACTGTTTACTAGGACACTGGCCCACTATTGTTTACTGGTGTAGGGTAATGCCCGGGGTCAAGGCCCTTGCACAGTGGTGCATACACATACTGGCCTGGGAGACGTCCCAGCACTGACTGATGTACAGCAACCAGAGTAAAAACTGATGGAATTATGGTTTGGATGAATGTTATTTTCTTAAATGTTTGAATTATTCTATCCCTCTGTTTGCAAATAAAATGAATTAAACTGCATTTACGTTGCTAGAGTAGCTTGTTACTGAGCCTCGGCTCATAACGTTTTGTATTTATGTTTTAGGTGCTGCTGGGGACGATGGTACTGCGTAGTGGCAAGGATTACCACCTTATATTATCATCTATTAGTAGTGCTATTAACTTGTAAGGTTAACTTAACTAAAAAGCAAGTCAAGATATTTTAATATGAGTTATCATTGTTATATCATGTAATGATAACGTTACCCGCTTTAATATATATATAAGTTAATACTATTATGTCTCACAAAGTTTAAATATGTTGTGTAATTGTAGCCTTGTACCTTCCTAACCGAAGGTGCGGCGGTAATGCCTCGACCAAATAGGTGTTCCGCTGCTAATTAGGTCGTCTTATATGGTAATCGGTGGTCGGGGCGTTACAGTATAGTATCAGAGCCAACGGTTCTGAACCCTAACGTTTAACCCCATGGTTTTATATTGAACAAAAATGACTAAATTATAATAAGGATTTAAAGACGTAGTGAATAAATTATAGATAAAATGAGGAATTATGGTTAGAAAATAAAAATTGAGGTAATTAAATTGAAAAGTAAAAATGATGTAAAGTATATATGATGAGTGTGAGCGTAGGTTACGGGAAAAGGGAAATAATTACGATTTTATTTCGACCTTACCTTTAAGTTGACATGCATAATGTCGACCATTGACGTCAACAACGATGTTACTAACGGTGCTGAAAATGTGCACGTAGAGGATGTGCATGTAGAGGATGACCAGGATGATGATTATGAACCTTTAGACAGAAATGCAGAAAGAATGGAAAGATTGGAAAATATGAGCACCATGTTAGCTGAGTTAATCCAAGAATCTCGGAGGAAGGTAGCTGCAAATGAAAATGAGATTGCTGTGATGTTCAAGAAGTTTTCATCACTTAATCCACCATCATATGATGGTAAGCCTGATCAAGTGGAGTTTGAAGATTGGATTAATCGCATTGACCAATTGTTTGAAACCTTGCAATGCCCCGAGAAATGGAGAGTAGATTTTGCTTGTGTTTTATCTCACGGGTCAAGCAAGTTTATGGTGGAAGATTGTTAAGGAGAAGAAAAATGAACCTGGGTTTGGATGGAGCAAACTCCAAGAATTGATGCGAGATAAGTTTTACCCTCCCTCCCTTAGGAAGCAGAAAGAGGATGAGTTCCTTCATTTACAGCAGGGTACAATGAGTGTTTTGGAGTATGCTAATAAGTCCATGGAGCTGTCGAGATTCGCACCTGAGTTGGTGACTAGTGAGCAGTCACGGATGAACCGTTTTGAGCGAGGTCTTCAGCTCAAATATCAGGATAGGTTGGCATCCAACAGATTCACTTCTAATCAGGATATGGTTGATGTTGCTGTTAATGTGGAGCGAGTAGTATTGCTTCGGGAATCTCAAAATAGTAATTTTAAAAGGAGAAATGATGGGAGGAATGGTAATCAAGGAGGGGTAAAAAGGGATAATCAAGGGAGTCAAAATTTCAGGAGAAATGATGGTGGCCAATCTGGTTATAGGGGTCCAGGTTATCGTGGAGGTAACCAAGTTCAGAATAACTACGGGGCACCTATGAACACACCTCGAGAGTGTGCCAAGTGTGGAAGGAAGAACCATACAGAGAGTGAGTGTCGTGTCGGCTCGAATGCCTGTTACAGATGCGGGAGCCGTGACCATTATGTCAGGGATTTCCCTAAGCCACCTGGAGTGAACAATACCATTGGGGGAACATCTTCAGCTAGTAATGATCGCCGTCGAAACAACAACACCACTGGAGCAAGGCGTAATCCACCACGACAAGCACTGACAGGAAGCGTCTATGTCATGAGGCAAGATGAGGCTGAGGATGATGATACTGTTATTACCGGTACCTTCTCTATCCACTCTTTGCCCGCCCATGTTTTGTTTGATTCTCGGAGCTTCACATTCCTTTATTTCCCCACTATTTGCCAAAAGTCTGAATTTGCAACCATCATGTGATTTTCCTTCTCTAAATGTTTCCCTACATACTGGAGAAACTGTTAAATGTAGAGTCATGTATAGTAGTTGTCCAATTGTCTTGGAGGAAGTTGAGTTTATAGCTGACCTTATAGAGTTTGAATTATCTGAGTTTGATGTGATTTCGGGGATGAATTGGTTGACCAAATATGAGGCTGACATCAATTGTGTTAAGCAGAGTGTGACCCTTAAAGCACCTAATGGGAGTAGGGTTTCATGCCAAAAGATTGTGAGAAAACCACAAATCCAAATTGTTTCGGGGTTGAGAGCTCCAAAGATGTCTGAGTTTGATTATTTTGGGTACCTATGTAGTGTCATAGACTTCAATGCCCCTAAACCTTCCAAAGCTGATATACATGTGGTTTGTGAATACCCAAATGTATTTCCCGACGAGATACCTGGTATGCCTCCACAAAGGGAATTAGATTTTAGCATCGAGATTATCCCAGGATCAGCTCCTATTTCTAAGGCACCCTATAGGATGGCCCCAACCGAGTTACAAGAATTGAAGAAACAATTAGATGAATTACTTGAAAAAGGATATATTCGACGAGTGTGTCCCCATGGGGAGCCCCAGTTTTGTTTGTAAAGAAAAAAGATGGAAGTTTGAGGTTATGTATTGACTATCGGGAGTTAAACAAGATCACCATTAAGAATAAGTACCCATTACCCCGTATAGATGATTTGTTTGATCAACTTCGAGGTGCAAAAGTCTTTTCGAAAATAGATTTGAGATCTGGTTACCATCAACTTCGTGTCAAGCTTGAGGATATCCCAAAGACTGCCTTTAGAACCCGATACGGTCATTATGAGTTTGTTGTTATGCCTTTTGGGTTAACCAATGCACCAGCTGTATTTATGGATTTGATGAACTGCATTTTTAAGCCATATTTAGACAAGTTTGTTGTTGTTTTCATTGATGATATTCTAGTGTACTCAAAGAACCCGGAGGAACATGAGGAGCATTTGAGGAAAGTAATGGATGTGTTAATAAAAAAACAATTATATGCCAAGCTGTCAAAGTGTGAATTTTGGTTGAAAGAGATATCATTTTCGGGACATATCATATCTGAAAAAGGTGTGTCTGTAAATCCCGAGAAAATAAAAGCAATAGTGGAGTGGCCTAGACCAACTAATGTTCCTGATGTTCGGAGTTTTATGGGTTTAGCTAGCTATTATAGAAGATTTGTGAAGAATTTCTCTAGAATTGCCTTGCCTATAACCAGACTTGTGAGGAAGAATGTCAAATATAAGTGGACTGAGGAGTGTGAGACTGCCTTCTGAGAACTTAAGAAAAGACTCACTACTGCCCCTGTCCTTACCCTTCCATCTGGAACCGAGGGATTTGTTATTTATAGTGATGCCTCTAAACATGGGTTATGTTGTGTCTTAATGCAAAATGGGAAAGTGATAGCCTATGCCTCCCGTCAACTCAAAACACATGAACAGAATTATCCCACCCATGACCTTGAACTTGCTGATGTTGTCTTTGCCCTCAAAATTTGGAGACATTATTTGTATGGAGCTTCGTGTCAAATTTTCACTGATCACAAAAGCCTAAAATACATCTTCACCCAAAAAGAGCTCAACATGAGACAACGTAGGTGGTTAGAACTCCTGAAAGACTATGATATTGATATCCAATACCATCCCGGCAAAGCTAATGTAGTTGCTGATGCCCTGAGTCGTAAATCTCACCTAAAAACAATCCTGTCTATTCCCCGAGCGATTCATGATGATCTGATGAGGATGGAGGTAGAATTCATTCAGAAGAGAAAGGGTGTTTGTTTGAACACAATGGAGGTAAGGTCGTGCTTAATTGATGAAATAAAGGGAGCTCAGGGAAATGATTCACAATTGGAACGAATAAAGGTTGATGTGAAGAATAGGAAGGTACCTGGTTTTGTGATTCAAGAAGATGGAACTTTAAGGTTTCAAGGGAGATTATGTGTTCCGAATGATGAAGATTTGAAGAAAAGAATTTTAACTGAGTCTCACCATGCACCATATTCCATTCACCCTGGAGGAAATAAATTGTACAAAGATTTGAGGCAGGTGTATTGGTGGAGTAATATGAAACAGGAAGTAGCAGACTTTGTGGCTAAATGCTTAACTGATGTTATGGTTTTATATAGTGTTTTTCCCCCTATATTTGAGTCAAAATGTGTATCAATGGTGCTCTTAGGAGCCATTTTATGCTAACTTTCTCCATCTAGTTGTGGTTTTCTGTTCTGTGTCTGATTGCAGGTTTTATGGAGTTATCTCTCTATTTTCTACTATTATTTGACCATTACACTGGACTGGATAGGCTTCATGCGGAGTTTCAAAGTCCCGAGGACACTTTCCGAGACCCTTGAGCAAACAAGAATGGATGTCTTGGCGTTTAGAGCCAAGAAGGAGGATATGCAGCACAGCCCGATTCCATCGGGCTCCACTCGCCCGATCGGGCGATCATAAGGAGTTAAAAGGTGTTGTTGCGGTCCCGGTCGGGCGACGTTGCCCGTTCGTGATTTCGCCTGTCTAGCCCGATCGGGCGGATGGGCCCGACTTCATCGGGCGGTTTCGGCAATGGTCCGGACGCATGCTGCTATCATGCGTGTCGGCCCGATCTAATCGGGCGTGTCGGCCCGATTGAATCGGGCGGGGTCCAAGTTCTGAAGCCGTGTTGCTGCTTTAAGCCCGATTTGATCGGGCTTCTCTTCCACGCACTCATTTAATGATTTTCGGGCCACTTAGTATAAAGAGGAAAGTTAGAACATCTTTTAATCATCTTTGTTTTAGCTCTTATTTTCTCATAGTCTCTCAAGAACCCTAGTCTTTATTACTTTTCATTGTGATTCAAGATCAAACCTTTGGATTATTCGCAAGTTCAATATAGTTCTTTAATTTGGTAATGTTCTTCCTTGTTTTCTCCATTATTGTTTGCTTCCTCTATTATTGATTAGAGTAGTTTCTTAGTTATTTGCAATAGTTCAAAGTATGGATTTTTATATGGAATTTGTTATTGGATTCTCAAACATGAGTGAGTAGTTTTATTTCTAGGATTGTGGGGATCTATGTATGCAATGAGGGATTAATAGATTAATATAATTACCCTTTATTTCAATTGTTTCCTGTGATTGAATCGTTCATGCTAGATTTATGAATTAGGCCTGATTTGTATTTCTATTATCGCAATATTGAATCTACTTCGAGAGGAGAGATTTCGTATAGGCTTTCAATCATTAGGCTTAGTGATCCTTGACCATGCGAGAGCGGCTAGGTGATCTTTGAGGGAGGTAATGTTCGAGAGAAATTACATGTGCCCTAGATAAATTGACTTATTGGGTAGTTATTTTTCGTCTCAGATTTCCCGAATTGTATGCATAGTGATCCATAGTCCTAGTTCTTTATTAATTGATTCTTACCTTCATATTTAGTTCTATCATTTGCCTATTAGTTTAGTCACACACCCATTTTCATCTGATTTAGTTAGTATAATATTAGAATTCAGATACAATAGTATAACTTTCTCCCTGTGGATTCGATCCTGACTTCCCTGACTACTTGTTAGTGGACCTTAGGTTATTTTTGATAAGGTGATACGACTTTAGCCTGTCAAATTTTGGCGCCGTTGCCGGGGAGACGGTTTATTTTTATTTTGTCTGAATTATAGTATTACACTAACCTCTACTCTGAAGAACACCTGTTCTTTGGAACATCTCACGTTTGTTTTAGTGTTTTTGGTGTATGAGCAGGAAATTGAAATCCTCAAATCTCATTCCATTTGATCCGGAGATTGAAAAGACTGCTCGTAGACTCAGAAAGCAAGCTAAGCAAGCGAAGTTGTCTGCAGGGACACCTTCCCAAAAGACACCTACTCCACCATCTTCACCTATTACTGCTGTAATGGGTGACGAAGCTAAACCAACCTTCAGAGATTATGCACAACCTTCGCCTGACAATGTACCCAGTGGGGTCCGGATGCCTACCATTGCTGCTACAAACTTTGAAATCAAGTCTCATGTTCTCGAATATGGTTGGGAATAATCGGTTTCTTGGGTTACCATCCGAAGACCCAAATCAACACCGTAGCGGTTTTTACAATGTTGTGCTACTCGAAACAAGCCGGGTGTTATCGCCGATGATATGAAACTCATCCTATTTGGGTTCACTCTGCGCGAGAAAGCTCTATTTTGGTATAATAAGCTGCCTTCTACCATCACCACCTGGGCAGAACTATCCAAAATCTTCCTCATCAAGTGGTATCCTTACGAAAAGACTGCAGATATGCGTCATGCCATAGTAACTTTCACCCAAGACCCTGGAGAATCATTATATGAAGCTTGGGAGAGGTTCAAGGATCTGCAACGCCTTTGTTCTCATCATGGTTTAGACCAGTGGTATTTGTGTCAGATTTTCTACACTAAAGTTGATGCTGATACAAGGAGAGTAATTGATGGAGCATCCGGTGGGTTTTTCATGGATAAAGCCATTGATGAGGGGTATGAACTTCCGGAGAAACTCGCTTCTAATCAAGCATCTACCATTCGTTCCTCCATGAAGAAGGGGAGGGAAACATGATGTCAAGGCCATTTCCTTATTGTCCGGGCAACTAGTTGCTCTAAACCGGAAGATTGATTCCTTGAAGCTAGGTAATGACTCCTCCCATATGAGTGTTAATGCGATGGCTAGTGCTTCTAATTATATTGCTCCCATTTGTGATGCTTGTGGGATACCCGGGCACAACCGTCAAGAGTGCCCTCGCGCTCCTATCTTCTAATGTCGGGAGCAACCGTGAGGCGGTTAATGCGTTTCGATCACAACCTAGGGCCAGTTCAATCCATATTCTAACACTTACAACCCCGGGTACGTAAATCACCCCAACCTCTCATATCGGAGCAATAATGTGTTGAATCCTCAACCTCAACAACCATATGTCCCACGTAATCGGGTTCAACAATATCAACCTCAACAACAAGCTCCTCCTGGCTTTCAGAGAAATCAAGCTCCACAACCACCTCCTGCTCCTACTGACCCAGCCATGACAGAGCTGAAGAATATGATGTTTCAGATGCAGAAAGGTTTTAATGCCTGTCAAGCCGACACAAAGGCTCAGTTGGAAAACTTGGGTACGCATAACAAGATGTTGGAGACTCAACTAGCTCAGTTGGCTAGTTCTTCTGCTAGTAGGCCGCCCGGGTCCTTACCTTCACAACCCATGCAACCAAGAGATACGCCAATGCCATCACTCTTAGGAGTGGAACGCGGTATGATAGTCCGGAGATGCCTAAAGATGATCCGGTTGGGTCCGACAAGGATGAAGCATCCACGACAATTCCACAGCTCCTAAGGAGGCCAGCAATGCTGAGAAGCAGACAGTAGCTGAAAAAGTTCCACCTCCCACTCCTGTGATCAAGGTACCGTTCCCCAATAGACTATTGAAGACTAAGCTTGATCATCAGCTCGGTAAGTTTTTGGAGATAGTGAAACATCTGCAGGTAACTGTCCCTTTTACTAAACTTATTACTCAAGATCCTGCATATGCTAAATTTTTGAAAGAAATTCTTACTAGGAAAAGAGCCTTTAATGAAATTGAGACTGTAGCTTTCACTGAAGAATGTAGTGCTCTTTTGCAAAACCAGTCCCCACCTAAATTGAAAGACCCGGGGAGTTTCTCTATCCCTTGTAACATTGGCACCATTTTTATCGATAAGGCTTTATGTGATTTGGGTGCTAGTGTTAGTGTCATGCCCCTTACTGTATGCAAAAAGCTTGACATGGGAGAATTAAAATGTACCAATATTACTCTTCAAATGGTCGACCGTTTCGTCAAATACCCCTTAAGTATCCTAGAGGACGTCCCCTGTAAGAGTAGGTAAATTTTTTATTCCTGTGGATTTTGTTGTGCTTGACATGGAAGAGGATACTCAGATCCCAATTATTTTAGGGAGACCATTCCTTCATACTGCTGGAGCTGTCATAGATGTTAAGAATGGGAAATTAACTTGAACTGTGGGAGATGACAAGGTGACCTTTAGTTTGACCAATGCCTTAAAAAGTCCCATGCTAGAGGAAGCCTGTTATAGAATTGATGTCATTGATGTGCTAGTTAACGATGGTATGCCTCAATCTCTTCGCAGGGATCCTCTCGGAGGCTTTGCTTTGTTTTGCATCTTCTACAGGTGATGGCAATCCCTTGAGTGCTGCAGTGGATGACTGGGAAGCAGTTCTAACTTGCCAAGAGCTTGACGGTACTACCACTCATGACAAGGAACGATTAGTATATGATACTCAACCGGTAGAGGTAAAGAAACCTGAACTGAAACCCCTTCCCCCTTCTCTGCGCTATGCTTTTCTGGATAAATCTGAAAACTATCCTGTGATTGTTAGTGCTTCATTGAATGATGGTCAAATGTCTCAACTTTTTATCTGTTTTGAAAAAACACATACACGCCATTGGATATAATATTGATGATTTGAAAGGCATAAGCCCTGACTTCTGCATGCATAGAATTCACTTAGAGGATGATCATCGTCCTAGTATACAAGGCCAACGTCGTTTGAACCCCAATATGCAAGAAGTGGTTAAGAAAGAGGTTATGAAATTACTTGATGCTGGAATCATCTACCCCATTGCTGACTCTAAGTGGGTGAGTCCAGTTCAAGTGGTTCCTAAAAAGGGAGGTACTACTGTTGTTAAAAATGAAAAAAATGAATTAATTGCTACAAGAGTAGTAACTGGTTGTCGTATGTGCATTGACTATAGGAAATTAAATGTTGCCACCAAGAAGGATCACTTTCCCTCCCCTTCATTGACCAAATGTTGGAAAGGCTAGCTTGTCATTCTTATTTCTGTTATCTAGATGGGTATTCCGGTTTCTTCCAAATCCCTATCCACCCAGATGACCAGGAGAAGACCACCTTTACCTGCCCTTATGGTACCTTTGCCTATCGAAGGATGCCATTTGGATTATGCAATGCCCCCGCCACCTTCCAACGTTGTATGATGGCCATTTTTTTCGAGTTCATTGAGTCCATTATGGAAGTGTTTATGGATGACTTTAGCGTGTATGGAATTGATTTTGATGCATGTTTGCTAAATCGGCTAAAGTTTTGAAAAGGTGTGAAGATGTCAATCTTGTACTCGAATCTGGGAGAAGTGCCACTTCATGGTTATTGAAGGAGTGGTACTTGGTCATATTATCTCTGAACGAGGCATCCAGGTGGATAAAGCAAAAATTCAAGTGATTGAGCAATTACCCCCTCCTGTGAATGTAAAAGGGGTGCGAGGTTTCCTTGGTCATGCGGGGTTTTATCGCCGCTTCATCAAGGATTTCTCTAAAATTGCTAAACCACTTACTCAGTTGCTCCTCAAGGATACCCCGTTCCCTGTTTACGATAACTGTCTTGTATCTTTCAACAGGATCAAGCAAGCTTTGACATCCTGCTCCTATCATTCGATCTCCGGATTGGAACCTTCCTTTCGAGATTATGTGTGATGCTAGCGACTATGCTGTGGGAGATGTGCTTGGTCAGAGGAAGGGCAACATTCTCCATGCGATATACTACGCTAGTAAGACCCTAGATGAAGCCCAAGTTAACTATGCCACAACTGAGAAAGAGCTTCTAGCTGTGGTCTATGCCTGGACAAGTTCAGAACTTGTTTGTTGGGGTCTAAGGTCATTGTTTATACTGACCATGCTGCATAGAAGTATCTCCTAGCCAAAAAAGAAGGCCAAGCCTAGACTCATTCGGTGGATTTTGCTGCTCCAAGAATTCGATTTAGAGATCAGAGAAAAAAAGGGAGCAGAAAATGTAGTGGCTGATCATATGTCCAGATTGCAGTATGAAGACATGGAAGAAGGTCTACCCATTGATGACTCATTTCCTGATGATAAGCTCCTGGCAGTCACTTCTGTCACCCCGTGGTATGCCGACTTCGCCAACTTTTGTGTGAGTGGACAGACTCCCCCAGAGCTGAGTTACCAGCAGAGGAAGAAATTCATCCATGAGGCTAAAAAGTATTTTTGGGACGACCCTCTACTGTACAAGCTTTGCGCTGACACCATCTATAGGTGATGTATTCCAGAATGGGAGGTGCATGACATTCTGAAGCACTCCCACTCCCTGCCATGTGGAGGCCATGCTGGGCCCTCCAAAACTGTTGCTAAGGTACTTTAATCTGGTTTTTACTGGCCTACTTTATTTCATGATGCTAGTACCTTTGTTAAGTCTTGTGATGCATGCCAACGAACGGGAAATATTTCCCGAAGACATGAGATGCCTCAAACCCCCATTTTGGAAGTTGAACTATTTGATGTATGGGGTATTGATTTTATGGGCCCCTTTCCCTCTTCATCTGGCAATAATTTTATACTTGTTGCTGTTGATTATGTGTCTAAGTGGGTAGAAGCCCTTGCTTCACCAACTAACGACTCCAAAGTCGTTATGAAAATGTTTAAAAAGATTATATTTCCAAGGTTTGGGGTACCAAGGGTTGTCATAAGTGATGGTGGATCTCATTTTCACAAACGCACTTTCGAGGCTCTAATTAAGAAGTATGGTGTCTACCATAGAACTAGCCAAGCTTATCACCCTCAGACAAGTGGGCAGGTAGAAGTGTCTAATCGTGAGATAAAGACTATCTTGGAGAAAGTGGTAGCTAAATCTAGGAAGGATTGGAGTGACAAATTAGATGACACCTTATGGGCTTACAGAACTGCTTTTAAGACCCCTATTGGCACCACCCCTTACAGGTTAGTTTATGGGAAAGCATGTCACTTACCTGTTGAGCTAGAGTACAAGGCTTTTTGGGCTGTTAAGGAGCTGAACTTTGATGCTAAGTTTAGCAGGAGAAAAACGCCTTTTGCAGATTAATGAACTTGATGAACTCCGGTTGAATGCTTATGATAGTTCGCGTCTCTACAAAGAGCGCACTAAGAGATGGCATGATAAGAAAATTTTGAGTAGAGAGTTCTCAATTGGTGACAAGGTTTTATTGTACAACTCTAGATTAAAACTTTTTCCTGGTAAGTTGAAGTCTAGGTGGTCCGGTCCATTTTCTCGTCACTAATGTTAACAAGTTTGGTTCTATTGAGGTGATGAATGCAACGGTGAAAAATTCAAGGTTAATGGCCAACGCTTAAAGCTTTATCATACGAGGAGCTCTTGCTAGATCTGTGGAGGAATTATACCTCCAACCCCCTCCCCCTTCGTTTGATGGATGCGGCATTATGGTCGTGCGGGACCCTCATAAACCAGCGCTAATCGGGAGGCAACCCGATTTTCCCTTTCCTTTTCTTCTTTTAGTTTAGTTTTGTTTTTAGTTTTTCTAGTTTTGTAGTATTGGTGAGAGAGTGAGAGGGTACTAACCATCACCTTGAGGTTATATGTGTGCAGGGATTTTGCGCATGATAGCGAGGCCGTTTTCCCATGGATCATATCGCAAAATTTCGAAAAATGGTCTTCTGGGCATACGCCCGATGTAATCGGGGTACCCCCCCCGATCGGGCCCGCAAAGAAAGCTGGGCAACAGCAAATTAAAAAAAGCGCCCGATACAATCGGGCCATTACGCCCGATCGGGCGTTCTTCCGTCAACGAAAAAACCTGACGCCCGATACAATCGGGCCATTACGCCCGATCGGGCAGCACACCGTCAATTTCTGGAACGACAAACCACTGACGCCCGATGGGATCGGGCGAGGCGGCCCGATCGGGCCCGCAACAATGTTTCTGCTCCTGAAGAAAAAATACCGCCCAATGAAATCGGGCACTTCTCGCCCGATCGGGCTTCGTTCCGGCTCGTTCATTAAATTCGGATTTCCCACTCACTTTCCTCATTCACTCCCAATCTCTTTCTCTCTCTTCTTCAAGCCCTAACCCCAACTCTCACCTTCTTCCCCAAATTCTCCATCCACCATTAACAACCTTCAATCCAAGCTACTTCTATCTCCACAAAAAAAATCACTCCTCTCATCTTCCCCTACCAATTACCCACTCCATCCTCTTCATTTTTCTTTCACTCCATCTCTCCCATCCATCCTCTTCCACATTCATTCCACCATTAAAGTGAGAGAAAAAAAAACTCCCTTCCCATCATCCCCCATTAGAGTGAGTGTGAAATCTCAACATTTTCCAAGCAACATGACTTCAAGGAGGCGTCGCGGATCTGGAACCGGGCCACCACAACCACCACCACCACCACCACCACCACGGGACGAGACTTTTCCGGATGTCATCTTTTCGTCGCCAGAGCAACGTGAACGGTTTCAGCGCCTAAAAGGGCGCGAGGTGAGTCCTGCCCATTTCCTTGATATTGAATTTTTGAATAAATTGGGTATTGCTTCTGAATTCAAAGATTTCATGAAAATAATAGACATGGAATCTTTCTTTTCCGTCCATGTTAATACCTAACCTGTACTGGTCTATGAATTTTATAGCAGTCTTAAGGTTACCAAACCCCGAACTGGACCTGTATCATATGTATCCTTTAGACTGCTCAATCAGGATTTCCACCTCACTTTGCCGGAATTTGCACGGGTACTTCGAGTACATTGTGGTGGGGAGATTGGGCACCCCCCTAACTACCACCATCGTAGCACGTACTTTGCCATCACAGGTGATGGTAATGACTTCACCCTACAACACTGCAAGGGCAAATACATCCACCAACCCATCTTTAAAATTTGGGTGCGATTTATGTCGCGAGACACTATTTGGGGAGGGTGGAAGGACAATTAATAAGGGGGGGATGAACTGTACCCAATTGGCAGCTACATTCTTAAAGGGACGCCTGACCATTTTCAATATAACATCCCTCATCATGTTGCGCTCCAGATGGAGCGTATTGCCACCACTTACCCCAAGAGGAGAGCAGATGGTACCTTGACCTCTCGTGCCATTGTAAATGGGGGGTTAGTGACTCTTTTTGCTAGGAAAATCCCCGGGTTTGACGAATCTCGCTACCAGCCAGCCATAGGATCCACCCTCATGGATTATGCTTTCCCAGATCGCCTCCATTGGTTAGAGAGGGCTGGGGATAAATATCAGTGGCGCATCAACGGGAGGCGCTCTATTGAGCTGCCTAGTCCCTTAGCAAAATTCGACCGGGCCATCCCTATTACCACCTTCCCATTGCTTTGGTTCCGACTTTCCCACCCCCCCATCCCCGAGATTCCCAGCGCACATTTCACCGCCGCCCCCCCTCATCCCGCCGATATTGCCTCTACTTCGATGCTCCCCTACCCATATTCTCTTCGCTCCTCCTCCTTCTTTTGATTTTCAGGGAATGATGAGCATGCTCCAACGGATGGAGTCTGGTATCGCTGCCAACTCTACCGCCATCCAGAGCATCGGTCTGCATGTTGATGCCAACACTGTACTTCTCCAGAGCCTTAGCCAGCGTGTTGATACATTGGCCAATGATCAACACCTCGCTCTGTATCCCATGTACGATGACTACTGCAGAATGCATACCATTGCAGAAACAGATGCTCACCCATCTTGGTACACTTGGAACCCGAATTACAGCCAGCCAGGGTCCAGTAGTAGGGGTGGCGGAGGTGAGGATGATGGAGGTGAGGATGATGGAGATGCGGATGATGATGGTGAGGACATTTCTATGGATGACTGATATCCATGCGTTCCTTTCCCTTGTTGCAATGAGGCCATTGCCACGTTCAGCTTGGGGGAGGACTTCTGTAAGTATTAGTTTTGTTTTTATTGCTTTTTAGGTTATTTATGTTAGTTTAATTGCTTTGAAAAAATGAAAAATCACAAAAAAATGAAATATTGCTGAAAAAAACACAAAAAAGTTGAATACGGATAGACTGATTGCTTCCCTGTGCCCCGAACTTTGCTTTGAAAAAAAATGATTTAACTCATTATACTGGATAGTTGGGCAATTGTGATTGGGATGTTGTGATGTGATCTATGATTGCCTTGATCTTGAGTGAATTTTGATGATAAAGTGCCTATTTTAACTGCATGCTTGAATTGGTTAGATTGTGAGGATTCATTCTAGCCCTCGGATTTATCTCTATATCCGATCTATTCTTGTGTGTTAGTTCCTCGTAGCATTCTTATCTTGGTTTTGGCATTGTACTCGTTGAGTTCTGGTAACTTTAGGCATGTGCTGTGATAGAGGCGTTCATTTGTTTAATTTTAAGCCTCAGAGTTGTTTAATGAAATTTTCCCCCTAGCCCCGCTGAGCCTAATGACTTCTATTTGGATCTATATTAAACCACATTACACACCTTGAGCCTTTGCAATGACTATTGTCCCAAGCCTAGCTTGGGGGAGCATTTGTTAAGTTTATATCATATTGTGTGGTTGATTCCGTAGGGCGGTTGGAAAATAATGATATGTTTGTACAAAGAAAAGAAAGAAAAAGAAAAATAAAGTGAAAGAAAGAAAGGAAAAAAAAATTTGATAGTGAAAAATCTGAAAAATTTCTATGATCTTCACTCGTTAACTTTCAAAAGTGTTGGAAATTATGTTGAAAATGACAATTATTGGTTGGTTCGTGAAATTTCAAAGGTTGGTTATTATCTTGGTTAAGTTGTTGATGCCATGGGAGTTGTTTCTAGCACACTTAGTCCTACTAGTGTTTTTTGCTCCCCTTTCTTGGCTTTTCCACCACATTTCCTAAATAATTTCCGTACCTTTACCCGAGCCCCATTACAACCCTGAAAAAGACCTTTTGAGCACGTGTTTGATTGTTTATTGGAATAATACTGAGTCAATATGCCAAAGTTGAAGATTAAGTTTGTTATTTGAGTCGACCTGATTAGGATGAGCGATATTATACCTTTCTAAACACATGAGAGTGTGAGTGGGAAGGGCTATTATGGTTGGGTTGGTGAGAGATCGGGCACATATTTTTGCCTACCACAAAATTGAGAGGAGTGACACCTCAGTGAGCACCTTTTCAAGATTTGCATGATATGTAGGGCTGCTGCGTTTGATGGTTTACTTAAGTGATTGGTATTCAGCTGATCTGAGCAACTGAACTTGAATTTTGCTTGCTTGAATGATTTTGAGTTGGAAATAATTGAGTTTAAACTTTTCCATCTGAGGGGTGAAGCAATCCTATTCTTATTCATGTTATGCTTTGCTTGAGGACAAGCAAAGGTTTAGCTTGGGGGAGTTTGATGTTATGGTTTTATATAGTGTTTTTCCCCCTATATTTGAGCCAAAATGTGTATCAATGGTGCTCTTAGGAGCCATTTTATGCTAACTTTCTCCATCTAGTTGTGGTTTTCTGTTCTGTGTCTGATTGCAGGTTTTAGGGAGTTATCTCTCTATTTTCTACTATTATTTGACCATTACACTGGACTGGAGAGGCTTCATGCGGAGTTTCAAAGTCCCGAGGACACTTTCCGAGACCTTGAGCAAAGAAGAATGGATGTCTTGGCGTTTAGAGCCAAGAAGGAGGATATGCAGCACAGCCCGATTCCATAGGGCTCCACTCGCCCGATCGGGCGATCATAAGGAGTTAAGAGGTGTTGTTGCGGTCCCGATCGGGCAACGTTGCCCGTTCGTGATTTCGCTGTCTAGCCCGATCGGGCGGATGGGCCCGACTTCATCAGGCGGTTTTGGCAATGGTCTGGACGCATGATGCTATCATGCGTGTCGGCCCGATCTAATCGGGCGTGTCGGCCCGATTGAATCGGGCGGGGTCCAGTTCTGAAGCTCTGCTGCTGCTTTTAAGCCCGATTTAAATTGGGCTGACTTGGCCCGATCGGGCTTCTCTTCCGCGCACTCATTTAATGATTTTCGGGCCACTTAGTATAAAGAGGAAAGTTAGAACATCTTTTAATCATCTTTGTTTTAGCTCTTATTTTCTCATAGTCTCTCAAGAACCCTAGTTGTTATTACTTTTCATTGTGATTCAAGATCAAACCTTTGGATTATTCGCAAGTTCAATATAGTTCTTTAATTTGGTAATGTTCTTCCTTGTTTTCTCCATTATTGTTTGCTTCCTCTATTATTGATTAGAGTAGTTTCTTAGTTATTTACAATAGTTCAAAGTATGGATTTTTATATGGAATTTGTTATTGGATTCTCAAACATGAGTGAGCAGTTTTATTTCTAGGATTGTGGGGATCTATGTATGCAATGAGGGATTAATAGATTAATATAATTACCCTTTATTTCAATTGTTTCCTGTGATTGAATTGTTCATGCTAGATTTATGAATTAGGCCTGATTTGTATTTCTATTATCGCAATATTGAATCTACTTCGAGAGGAGAGATTTCGTATAGGCTTTCAATCATTAGGCTTAGTGATCCTTGACCATGCGAGAGCGGCTAGGTGATCTTTGAGGAGGTAATGTTCGAGAGAAATTACATGTGCCCTAGATAAATTGACTTATTGGGTTGTTATTATTCGTCTCTGATTTCCCGAATTGTATGCATAGTGATCCATAGTCCTAGTTCTTTATTATTTGATTCTTACCTTCATATTTAGTTCTATCATTTGCCTATTAGTTTAGTCACACACCCATTTTCATCTGATTTAGTTAGTATAATATTAGAATTCAGATACAATAGTATAACTTTCTCCCTGTGGATTCGATCCTGACTTCCCTGACTACTTGTTAGTGGACCTTAGGTTATTTTTGATAAGGTGATACGACTTTAGCCTTAACATGTCGGAGGATTAAAATAGAGCACCGGAGGCCACTGGTTTGTTGCAGCCTTTGGATGTGCCAGTGTGGAAATGGGATTCAATATCGATGGATTTTATCTTGGGTTTGCCTATGTCAACCAAGGAAATGAATGCCATTTGGGTTATTGTGGATCGATTGACGAAGTCGGCACATTTCCTAGCAGTGAAGAGTAATTGGAGTTTGGATCGATTGGCTGAATTATATATGAACATGATAGTACGATTACATGGAGTGCCTAGCTCGATTGTTTCTGATCGTGATTCAAGATTTCAAGCAAAATTCTGGAAAGAATTACAGAAAGCTCTGGGAACAAGGCTTAACTTTAGTACTGCTTTTCATCCGACAACAGACGGACAAACAGAAAGAACAAATCAGATTGTGGAGGACATGCTTAGAGCTTGTGTTTGGATTTTCAAGGAACTTAGGAGAAATTTTTACCTATGGTGGAGTTTTCGTATAATAACAGTTATCAAGCCACCATTGGGATGGCTCCTTATGAAGCACTTTATGGAAGGAAATGTCGCACACCTTTGTGTTGGAGTGATATTGATGAAGCACGCGTCATAGGGCCGGAATTGATTCAGGAAACCACTGATAAGATCCGATTGATACAATCAAGAATGAAAGCAGCTCAGAGTAGACAAAAGAGTTATGCGGATCAACGGAGAAGGCCATTGGAGTTTATGGTAGGAGATCACGTATTCTTGAAAGTATCACCTACAAAAGGAATCATGAGATTTGGCCAATCAGGGAAGCTAAGTCTGAGGTATATTGGACCATATGAGATCTTAGAACGGGTTAATGAGGTAGCATATCAGTTAGCACTACCGACTGACTTGGATAAGGTCCGTAATGTATTCCATGTGTCGATGTTGCGGAAATACGTCCCAGATCCGAGCCATATAAACATGAGCCTTTACAGCTACGTAACGACTTGACCTATGAGGAGAAACCAATTGAAATACTTGATCGTAGGGAAAAGCAACTGAGAAGTAAGGTGATTCAAATGGTGAAAATCTTATGGGCTAACCACTCGACCTCTGAGGCTACTTGGGAAATGGAAAAACAGATGAGAGTGAAATATCCCCACCTTTTCTCTTAGGGTGATATGATCTTTATGTAATGAAAGTTCTGATTGAAAGTTATATGATACTGCTTAAGTTGAATTGTTATTTTATGAAATGATCTATGACACTGCTCGTTACTCGTGTATCATATGGATTGAATTTGTATATGAATGTATATGTTATTAGTGGGATAGGTTCTAACTGAGCTCCAGTTTCGAGGACGAAACTTTTCTAAGAGGGGAAGGATGTAATACCCTGAACCTTAATCTCATTTTATTAGCTACTAATTATGTTTATTAGCTTAACTATGTCTTAAATTTTTCCGAAATTATTATGGTTAAGGTCATTTTATAAAATAAATATATTTACTTTTGTTATACAAAAATGATATTTATTATGATAAACGATTTTATAGTTTATGGATTTAATAAGGAAATTCTATATATTTTAACTATATGATTTTGAATTAATAAATTTTAGTTAATGTTTAATGTTGATGTCTTGAAGTCAAAATTTAACCCTTGTAAAGGGTCACAAGTTTGACTTTTGTTTTAGTTCACCAACAACAAAAAAAGGAAATAAAAGACAAAGAAATAAATAGAGAAAGAAAGAAACAAGGCTGATGTTCAGCTTCTCCCAACTGACCACCCGACATCACCACCACCCATCTTCTACCTTCTCTCTTCTTGTCTCCTGCCTTGCTCCCCAAGGAGAATGAACCACCAATCTCCCTCATTCCACCTCCATTTTTGTTCCCCTGAATTTGGCTATAAAAGCCCATTGAATTGAGCACAAAAATCTCACCAAAAATCAGAATAAGCTTCACCTCCCATTTCCCTTCTCTCGTGCGCTGCACCACCACCACTTTGCGCACCACCTGCAGTGCACCACCTTCTCTCTGGTCTCCGGAAATCTTCGCCGGCAAACCGCTACTGAACCCCTGCACCTCGCAGCCCCGCGACACAAGCCCCTGCTTCTCTCCTCCTTCGTTTCTTCGCACTACTTGCTGCCCCCCTGCTCGTCGGCGCTGCCGTCACCGCCACCTGAATTCCCAGACTCGCCGGTGCTCCACTTCTTCTCGCCGGAGCTCTGCTCCCTTCTCTTGTTGGCTTACTGCCTTGTTTCTTCCCTGCTCTTAGAAGCAGAAGTAAACTTCCTCTTCTTATTTTTCTTTCCTCTGTTTCAGATTTTTAAAGTTTATAAATTCAAGCCTCAAAGCCCAATTTAGCCTTTGATGATTAGATTAAGTTAAGCCCGAGTCTATTATTAGTTAGTTTAACTATTGGGCCTAATTACTTTTGTTATGTTGAATTTTGTTTTCTAAACCCCAAATTATTAGTTCACAAAATGGAATTTACGTTTTTCCAGGTTTATGTATGAAAGTGGTTTTTGTTTCACTAATCCTGCCTACATTAAGATAACTAATGACTTTCTAAAGCCTATAAATTGAGGTAATTTAAGCAAGAATTGTTTAGTTGCATAGTGGGTCACCTCTAATTATGGATTATGTTGTCAAGCTTCAAATTATTTAAGTTATAACATACCTTCAGAAACTAGTTAAAAGTCATAACTTCTCATAAACTTAATAACCAGCTCTTTTACTCAAATAAGTTTAGTTGAGGATTCCGACCTTGTTATATGATATCATGACTAAAATATGAGTAACACTCTTACTTCGATTTCTAAGTAATATCTATAAATTTTTAAGAGTCTAGTATAAAAGGTTCCCTATAAACTGTTTTAGTACTAAAATATTAAGTTTAAGCTACTCGTCACATAAACACTAGTAACGCTAAACTATTACAACTCATATATCTTGTAAACTAAAAACCGTACATTGAACAACACTAGGAATTCTTCCTAATTAGTTACTAACATATTATAAAATGCTCGTATTGAAACTTAAAAGAACTCGTTCCTCGGAGCTCAGTAAGGAAGATCTCAAGGACATAAGAAGGGATTTATTATACGGCAATCGAGGTAACAACTACTGCTAGTACCTGCAACTCCCTTAAAATGTATGTTATGAAATTATGATATGAAATGATAATTATTTATGAACACGTGTTTCTGAGTTGCGGGATTACTATTCATACATGTTTTAATTAAGTATTATGAGATATTACTGAAAGAATGAAAGTTATTGAGTTACTGAATTATACTGATCACTGTTCAAGTAAAAGAATTGTAACATGATAAATTACAGTGAAAGAACTGGTTGGTTGTATCCCCTGACTGACTGAAGGTCGTGCACGTACCATTACTGTATACTGGGACACTAGCCCACTACTGTTTACTGGTGTAAGGTAATGTCCGGGGTCAAGGCCCTTGCACAGTGGTGCATATACATACTCGCTTGGGAGACGTCCCAGCACTGACTGATGTACAGCAACCAGAGTAAAAACTGATGGAATTATGGTTGGGATGAATGTTGTTTTCTTAAATGTTTGAATTATTCTATCCCTCTGTTTGCAAATAAAATGAATTGAAATGCATTTACGTTGCTAGAGTAGCTTGTTACTGAGCCTCGGCTCATAACGTTTTGTATTTATGTTTTAGGTGCTGTTGGGGACGATGGTACTGCGTAGTGGCAAGGATTACCACCTTATATTATCATCTGGTAGTAGTGCTATTAACTTGTAAGGTTAACTTAACTAAAAAGCAAGACAAGATATTTTAATATGAGTTATCATTGTTATATCATGTAATGATAACGTTACCTGCTTTAATATATATATAAGTTAATACTATTATGTCTCACAAAGTTTAAATATGTTGTGTAACTGTAGCATTGTACCTTCCTAACCGAAGGTGCGGCGGTAATGCCTCGACCAAATAGGTGTTCCGCTGCTAATTAGGTCGTCTTATATGGTAATCGGTGGTCGGGGTATTACATAAGCCCCCAGCAAAAATTCATTTTTGGGGTTGTTCCACTTGATGAGTAATAAACTACGCAACTATATTTTAAGCCACTAAAATGAATTTCTGGTTGGACAGTGTGTGTACTTAGTTTTTTCTGATTTTGTTATTGGAACCTGTCTTGGTGGGGGCAGATTCATTGTTTGTGATTTTACAGGGTTGATGTCGAGGACTTGGAGTATGTTTAGTGAGCAAGAAGAAGATTTTTATGTTATAAAATGATGGACTGAGGTTATAGTTAGATGCCTTATTTGGAAATATTCTGTAATCTGATATTTGGTTTTCACGTTATTCTGTTGTGGCCCCCCTGACCCGCAGATCCAGGATCATTTTTATAGGTTTTGTTTCCGGTGCGAATAAATGTAAATTCGAGGTTTGTTAAGTGTTGATTGTGTTTTGTGTATCTTAAGTGTGATTAGCTAGCAGCTCGAAAGTGCGGGCGGTTACAGATTTGGAGTGCTAAAAGAGTTATGACGCTATCATGAAATGTCTATTAATATATGTCATATTTGGACTCCACCTGATAATGGCTGAACACTTCTCGTTTGATAAGGTTATTAAAAGATGTCCAACTGTCCATTAATCCTAATTGTAATTGTGCTTACTCTCAAGCTAAAATGATATTAATAAATTCAACTTAAAAAATCATAGTGTTAAAAAACTTTGAATCTTAATTATATTCTCAACATTTTTTTAAAAATAAACTCGGTAATTAATTGGCTACTTCAAATATGCATACTTCGAAAGTTCGAATTGTGCTTTCTCTTTCTTTTTTTTTCTTGAGCGGTAGCATTTTCCTTTTTGTTGAGTTAATTAAAAAAAAAATCAAATATTGCATCTGGAAAAATAGGAGGAAGCATTTTCAACCTTCTAAAACTTGTGCAATCCACTAGATAAACCAACTATAACTATGGTTTTAAATTTCAGGAAGATGAATGAATTAGTTGAGTTTTTTTTTATACAAATTTTGATGTATATTAATATATTATACCACCTTTGAAATTCTTTTCTAACTATATCTAATGAATATAAAAAGAGTGTATTCATTATACACCCGGATGTACCATATGCATGATACATTCAAGGCTATTTTTTGCTCATATGAAATTCACCCTAGCCCCTGCTGTGCAAATTTTGCAAATTTGAAAGTTTTAGATGAGCAATGAGTCAAAAAATTAGTTTTATTATGTTCATGATACACTCGGGTATATAAATAAAAGTTGTAGTATAAGGAAAATAATTTTTCGGGGCGTAAACCAAAGTAACAATGTGTGCTGGGTTCACGGGTAACGATCTAAGTTCTCTCAACCCTAATCCTACCCGTTTATTAAATGGGTTGTGTCGGGTCAACCCACTAATTTAAACGAGTTGCACACCTTAACCCAAATCCACTAATTTTGTGTCGGGTTCAGGTCGTGTTACGAAAATATATTGAAATAATTACAAGCAACACTAATAATATTGATATGAACATAGAAATTTAAGTATTTAACGGGTTGTGGTGTCTGATTTGAGTTCTAGAGTTCAACCTTAAGTCCTTAAGACCTTAACCCAACCCCGTTTAATAAACAAGTCGTATCGAGTCAACCTACCTAATTAACAAGTTGGAAACCTTAACCCAACCCATAAATATGTTATCGAGTTAACAAATCGTGTCACTTATAACCCTAGTTTTCAAAAAATTATGATTTCTTTTTTTCAAAAAAAATTATATGCACATTTCCAATAAATACAGATATGAATTATGCACATGTACTTCCACCCACGTCTAGGACGTTACCTAACACATTGATTCACGATTCTTTTTTCTTTTCTCTTACAAATTTCAACTCAAAGTAAAATTCGGACTATTTGGGCTCAACGTGTCATACGTGGCACCTAACTATTGGCTCAATCTATGTGGAGGCTTCATTAGTCCCGTCACCTCTGCAATATATATAAACTTACAAACTGAAAAAAGGGATTGAAACAAATATCAATATTATTATTTCAGCTTTTTTCTTCGATCGAAATTTCTCTACCCTTGTTCTAATTTCTTAAATCTCTTTCCCTTAAATCTTCACTCAAGAAATTCAGGTCAGTTGTTTTTCAATCTTTAATAAGCATAAACTTTTTCTTGATTTAGTATCTGTTTAATCTTTGATTTTGGGGTTCAACTTTTTTTTTTTTTTGGCATATATTAAATCTGATTTCTGATTGCAAATTACCCTACTTTTCGATCTGGGTATTATGTTAATAGAAGACCCAATTCCTTAGTTTTTCAGATAAAAACGCGTTTTTTAGTTCTTTTTTTTTTTTTTTTTGTTGCGGAAATTAGAAGATAGTAGATCTAAGTAAAATTGAATGTAAAAACTGTGATTTGTGTTGAATTTAATCTATTTCTGTCTCTTAATGATGAAATTAGTGTATTTGCTTTTGTAGCCGTTGATTTCTTGTAGAATGGTTGATGTTGACCATCTATGAAATATTGAAATTCTCTCTCCAATTTCATGTTGTTGGATTTGGAGTTTAAGTTGTTAATTTCTTGGGTTTTGATATACCTTTAGTGATTTTGGTATGATTTGCTGCTAATGAAAGGCAATAATTTGTGTAATGTGTTTTAAATTTAGTGGGTCAATTTGATTTGTGCAACTGGGTGAATAAACTTAGGTAACTTTGGAGATTGGGAGGGTTATATGTAGGTTTTTAGTGCAATGTCTTGTTTCTGTAATCTGTATGATTGCGAATGGCCAGATGAATTTGGTTACTATGGAAGTAATATCGAGCTGTGATGTCAAGTTTTTGAAATTGAGGTGATGATGCTGTTAGTCTTGGGTAAAATTTTAGTATATGGTTTTATCTTTGTTATATGCTGAGTAATTCTCATCCTAGAGCGTAATTCTGCATAATTAGCGAGTTTAGTGAATCGAGAGTTGTAGAAACGATCAAAATACAGATGTGTATTCAAGCGAAGAACACTAGAAGGATGATCAAAATACAGATGTGTATTCAAGCGAAGAACACTAGAAGGATGATGAGATCATGAGACTGTTACTTCCTCTACTTAACATTGTAAAATAGAGAGATTATGGTTTTGTTGTTTCTAGTTGGTTCTTTTATGTGCTGTCCTTGTTGATAAGTTTCTGTATTAATATTGATCATAGTGTTGTTGCATCGTACCTATATTAAAATTCATTGGTAATTGTTAATGGGAATGTCAAGAATTGCCTGTAATTAACTTCATTCCCTTCAGAAGTTTGAGTTGTAAGAAAAGTGTGCTAGGGGAATATGGGAAACGAGGATCAAGTTTCCACTTAGTGGTCGACCCTTGAGCTTGCTTGGGGATTAGTGGTTGGCCCTTGAGCTTGGGGATCATCCACCCTTCACAAATCAAACGGTGGAAAATTAACAAGGAACATGTTGTCTGAAATGTGGTCATTGAAGAAAAACAGCAATCGTTTAATCTGTTTGGAGATTGTTGTGCTGATTTCACCTAGTGCTCTATCTTTTTTTCTTTTTCCTCTTTTAGCAAGTCATGGAAGATAATGTTTTTCTTTTTGTTAATATGGTGAAAACCATCAATATACATGATCGAATGGTTCTTTTTCTGTTGCTTTAGTGTTATAACTAATCCACCCTTGTAGGTTTATATCTAATGTAATCAGGTTCTTAAACTGTGTTATGCCTTTTGCAGATATGGCAACTGGAACAGCTCCCCCAAGAGGAAGTGCAGCTGCCGCTGCCAGCCTTAGGAGAAGGAGGCCAGCAGCCGGAGGAGCAGCTGGAGGAGGGGCTTCTGGAACTATGCTGCAATTTTACACCGATGATGCTCCGGGTTTGAAGATCTCCCCAAATGTTGTTCTTATGATGAGCATAGGTTTTATTGCATTCGTGGCTGTACTCCATGTCGTGGGTAAGCTCTGGTTGGTCAGGAAAGACTGAAGAAAAACCCATAAGATGGCTAGGCAGGCGTTGGTTGACTCGAAGTTTAGACAGCTTTGCAATTTTTTTTGGGTTTTGTTTTGTATTTTGCTTCGATAACCATAATAGAAGTCTATGGCTGAAAGTTTAAGAATCATCATGTTCTATTTGTACCAAGGAGAGATTACTGTTTAATATATCAGGCCTTTGAGTTTACAGTTTTTATCTTCGTCTCATGAATTTGACCAAGTCACAAACCTTTGAAGGTCATTTTTGCTTCTTTTAGACATTCTCTGCCTTATGTGTCTAGGGATCGATATTGGGTACCATATGTTCTTATTGTGGAACGCTTGAAACCTAAATTCAGTGATCCTTTTGTGAAAAGGTTGTGTTCTCTTCACTTATTTTTTCTTATCTAAAAAATATTAATTATTTTTCCCTTATCAGAATATAACTGTTTTGACATCCGTGGAAATGTACGTATTGGCCTTGAACCTCAGTTATTGGCCTTGAATTTCACTAATCTGAATATATTGGCCTTGAACTACACTTGTCTTATGAGCTAGAGTAGCCTATTTTCTCATTGTCGTTCTAGTCAACTATTTCATCCTATTGTTTTTTAATTCAACTTGTCAAGAGAAGGGGAACTTAACTTATCTGAACTCTTTTTTTTTTTATTTTTTTTTTAATATGATAAGGAGAAACCTTGACAAGTTGGGGGAATAAAGGGGATTCCAACTTGCCAAGGGTGAGAATCGATCCCATGATCTCCTGGATCCGAGAGGGAAGCTCTAACCACTAGGCTATCCCTCCACTCTCACTTAACTTATCTGAACTCGTGAATAAAGTCGATGTGAAGTTAGATTTTCTTCGTGTTCAATTTTCGTATGATTGAACTTTATTCTCTATCTTCCTAAAATATTCCAAAAAATTGCAATATGTCATCTCGATCAATACTACATTTCTTTGTAGTTGCAAAATCGCTTCTTTATTTGGTTTTATCCCAACTAATTTTACTTTTATAGGTTAGAATAAGTCCTCTCGATTTTTTATGGATAATTAGTAGTTTGGCCTGGGCGATGCCCTGAGTCAGTTACAATTATCAAATATATTATCATTCATAAATTTCATAATTGGTTTTATTAGTTTTTCGTAATATTATATCTAGTGCGAAATTGCAAAATGGACATTATGGCATAATAAGTTGTTTATATATTAAAAAAACCTCTAAGGAATTGGGGATAAAAATAATAATTTGATCAGTATTGGGGTAAGAGAATGTTATTACTTAATAAAAGTGTTAGATATCAAAAAATTTGTCTATGTCTTTATTATAATTACATATAATTATAAGACTTTATTATGTTTTACTTTGAAACATTTAACATTGAAATTATAGTGGATTAGTGGTTAAACTCTCACATTTTATTTCAAAAGTCATGTGTTCGAATCCTAGTAACTACTCATTGTTAATATTTTCTAAATGAGATTATAAACATGTGTATTAGAAGCTTGAGAAGAGTGCCACGTGGCACCGTTCCTTTGATAGGAACGCCTTTTAATATATTTGTATAGATATTTTGTCTTTTTAAGCTCATCATAATCAATCGGGAGGCCGTCTTTGATCATACATAGTATTTTTTTTTAAAAAAATAAGGTAAAGAAAAGAAGGTTAGGAGACCCTCCGCACGAAGGGAGCTCCCGCCTTGTCAGTTACAAGGATGTTTTGAAGAGTGGAAGAAGTACAATCTTCTATACAAAAATGACTATCTACTAAGTGGCCGACGTTAGCAATCCAATCAGCTGCTTTGTTAGCTTCGCGGTAGATGTGGCGAATATCCCATGATGTAAAAGAGTTGAGGAGAGTGTGAATGTCTCTGAAGATGTTGGAAATCTGCCATGGTGGCGACCAAATTCCTTTGATTGAGTTGATGACCATGAGATTGTCTCCTTCGATGATGATGTGCTGAATGTGGTCTTTAAGGGCCAAGATGATGCCATGATGAAGTGCCAAAATTTCTGTCATATAGACGGTGGTGGAGCCGAGGTTGTCCGCAAGAGCTGTGAGAAGCTCCCCAGCTGAGTCTCTAATAATGATGCATGCTGCTGCTGCAGAAAGTGGTGAGCCGATGGATGTTGAATGTTGACTAACCGAGCCATCGAAGTTGATTTGAAGGATTTTTGAGATGGAGGCTCCCATGCGACTAGGATGGAGTTTGTGTGGTGATGAGTGGTGGTGGAATGATTGATGTGTTTTAGTGAGAACGGGGAATCTGTGGAGAAATAGTTGTCCACTGTTTCTCTAAGGATCCATTCTTTATGAAGGAACTTTGCTTTATATAGGATTCTATGAACATTTAGGCTGACATTATTGAAAATAACATATCATTCCTTTCTTTCCATATGCTCCAAATAATGAAGATGAATTTGTGAAGAAGGTTTTTGTGAACCCTTAAGCCGGAGAAAGTGTGTAACACTGAATCTGAATTAATGTGATGTGGGAACCAATCTTTCATATCTTGTAAATCCCTTAGGGGCTTGAGACAGTGACAAGAGGCGAAAAGGTGATCTATAGATTCCTCAGCGACGTTGCAAAAATTGCAGTTGTTAAAAGGAATGATTTGGCGTTTGGCTATAATTTGATGCACTCCTAAGCTATTATGACAGATTTGCCAAAGGAAAATTTGTAGCTTAGGTGGAATTTGTAGTTTCCTGATCCAACGATATTGCCTTTTTTCATTTTGGAGGGGGATTTTATGTGCTATCCAGTTGGCAGATTTAACTAGTAAAATATTTGCTGAAGAGGACGGTCCCCAAATTGGTTCCGGGACAGGGTGAATAGGAATTGGAATTCCCTTAATCATTTGGACACAATGATCCGGGAGTAAGTTTCTTAATTTTTATAGATCCCAAGTTCTATTTGGCAGGATGAATTGACTTAGTCGGAGTGATACATCTGTTGTATTGTGTGAGGCAGGAAGCATATTAAATTATTAATGAGGCTATCATTTGTGCACCAATTGTGTAACCAAAACAAAATCTGTTCTGCATCTCCGATTTTCCATCGAATGCCTTTTTTTAAAATATTTCTTTGTTTAAGGATATTACTCCATATAGGGGAATCATGAGGTTTGGGGGAGCAATTGAAGAAGGATTGTCGGTTTAGATACTTCTCTTTGTTTATTTTAACCCAAATATTGTTTGGGTCTGTGATAATTGGCAATAAATGATTGGTTCATTGGAAGAGTTTTCCGAAGGCCAAGGCCTCCGTAAGATTTTGGGGTGCAAATTTTATCCCATGCAATTAAAGGAGTAGCGTTTTTATCTTTGTTTTGACGCCAAATTTTTTTTTGATGAACTGAATCAATAGATTTTGCAATGTTCGAGGGTAGCAAAGTTGATGCACAAGTATAGGAAGGCAAGGATTCTAAATTGGATTGTATTAAAGTAAGTCTCCCTGCTTTAGAAAGGAACCTGGATTCCCACAAGTTTATACGTTAATCTGTTTTGCTGAGAATTGAATTTAGATCCGTTTTGGGGGGATGGAATGAGCTGAAGAAGATACCCAAGTAGCGTCCCAAGGAGTACTTTGGTAGCATATTGAATTGGCTAGCTAGAATAGTTTTCCTTGTCGGTTGAACATTCTTGGAAAAAATGATGGACGATTTGTGGAAGTTAATCAGTTGTCCTGATAAGTTGCAGAATTCGTCTAGTGTTGATTTAAGAGTTCGACATGCCTCATTGGAGGCCTTGTAGAAAAGGAGATTGTCGTCGGCAAACAAAAGACACAAAATGTTTGCAGTTCTGGGGTGGATTTTGAAACCGATACCAGATCCTCGAATATGGGATTGAAGTGTTAGTTTCCTGATTAAGACTTCCATACACAGAATAAAAAGGTGAGAGTGGGTCACCTTGGCGGAGTCCCCTTGATGGTCGGAACCATGCAGAAGTTTCCCCGTTAACTTTTAATGAATACGAGACATTAGTGACACATTCTTTAATCCATTGTATCTAGATTGGAGGGAAGCCAAAAGCCTTTAGGACACCCCACAAGAGATCCCACTCTATTCTGTCATATGCTTTTTCCATGTCAAGCTTTAAAGCACACCATCCTGTTTTATTTTTTGATTTTTGGAACGTATTTAGGCTTCTTGAGCTATGAGTAAGTTAGTTATTTCTGTAGAGGACTTATTTCTCGCTGGAGAATTGGTTGAAGGTGGTTGACAATTATCTTTGAGATTCTTTTGTAAATGGTGTTTATTAGGCTAATCGGTCGAAAATGGTCTGGCGTTTCAGGGATATCTTTTTTGGGAATGAGTGTAATTATAGTGTGGTTAAGGGACAGTGGTAATTTGCCATGGTGAAAGAAGCTTTGAATTGCGATAACAATATCTTATTCTATGACTGGCCAGTACGCATGAAAAAATTTGGCTCCAAATCCGTCGGATCCCGAGACTCTATTGGGGTTGATATCGAAGATCGCTTCTTTTATCTCAGTTGGTGTAATTGGTGCTAGTAAACAGTCGCAATCCGATTGTGAAACAAAAGGGCTGAGGAAGCTGAGGTCTAAATTTCTTTGGCTGTCGACATTTGTTCGGAAACGATGCTGGAAAGAATTGGTCAACAATCGAGTGACGTCATTTTGAGAATCCAGTCATCCACCCACTGGCCCAATTCGTTTTTAAGTCGGAAGATAGCGGAGAATGTTCGTATTTTCTTCATTTTGTTATGGAAGAATCTAGAGTTACGATTGCCTTGGGTTAACCATGTTTTCCGGGCATTGTTCCCCCATGATTTTTGACTAAAAAGAAGTAATTTTTCTCTTTGAAGGAGGAGTCTATTGATGTGTTTATTGCATATAGTATTGAATGGTTGGAGCCATAGTTTATCCTGTAGGTCTTTCAGTTTTTCATCATTTGCTTGTAGCTTGTTTGCCGTGTGTCTATATTTAGTTTTGGCCCAGCTTTTTAGATCGCTTTTGATGCGTATGAGTTTCTATTGTATGCGATAGAATCTGGATCCCGTGATCTGAGTACTCCAATTCTTTTTGACAATAGAGTGTGATTCTTTATCCAGAATCCAGAAGTTCTGGAAACGAAATGGTGGTGCCTTAATTAGTGGTTCTTGGTTAGTAGAGAAAATGATGGGTGCATGATCTGAAACGGTGAATGAAGTTCCCATAGATTAATGTGCTATCAGCGAAATCGTATAAAAACCCTTGGTTTGAAAGGGCTCTGTCGAGACGTACATAAATTGGTTTGTCATTTGCGAGGCCTTTCCAGGTTAAGGCTTTGTGACTATATGATGGGTGCATGATCACATGAGTTATTGAAGTATTGACGTTCATAAATTGGTTTGTCATCAATGGCTGAATGCATTTGTAAAAGATCTGGGAGTCGTTTTAGTTGAAAGTTTCTGTGTGAAGTAGCATTTCATTGAAATCCCCTATCAGGAGCCAAGGATTTTGAGCATTATGTAAGCAATTATTGAGATAATGCCAAAAAACGTCTTTGTCTATGTTTTGTCCGGGACAATAAGTACCGAAGATGGTATAAATCTTGTTGTTTGGTTTGTATAGAATTTTTAATTCGACTAATCGAGCGTGGTAACCTGATTCGGCAAGGTGACATTGTTGTTGTTCCAACACACCCTAATTCCACCTGAGTGGTTAATTGGGTCTACAACGATGTTGTTATGAAATTGTAGCGTTTTGAGAATTCGCTTGCTATTAACTGAATTGGTTAACGTTCCAATAACAAAAATGATATCCGGTTTGTATTTGTTTTTCAGATAAATTAGTTCACTCAAAGCTTGGGGGTTTTTACCCCCTTGGATGTTCCAACTTAAAATTTTCATATATTATGCTTTATATAGTTGCTGCATTGCACTGTATCACCCTTAGGCGAAGGAATGATTGGATTATTGCCCTTGAATGGGCCTGAAAAAAGTGTACCTGCACATACAAAAAAAGTAGTTAGGAAGTGGAAAAACACCCTTGTCAAGCGAGTGTTTAGCACTCAGTTCTTTATGCTTTTGCAAGCTTGTTCGAATTTAAAGGGGTCTTGCTAGCAATTTACGATGCTGAAATTATGATGAAGCAGGCCCAAATCAGTAGTGGCATGAATGGAAGTAGAGGTAGGTGGGCCTAAACCTGCACAAGGACACAAACACATGAGGAGCAGAGAGTGCTTTAGGGATTGGAAAGCCTGTTGATCATAAATTAGAAGTTTGAGGCCCAAACTCAAGTTTGAGATGTGGGAGTTTGAAAAAACACGGTCCCTTGTTCGAAACTGAAGTACATGAGGCTCGTTCTGGGCTGTGGCCCTGGCCCAAAATCATTGTGTGATGCAACCTGTGCCACTGGATCAAATAACGGGGCGAATTAGATTGTGGTGGTTTTCTTGAAACCGAAGCAATCCTTTGATACAAGGATCTTAGATAATGATAATTGAGGCAGTTCATAATTAGGCAAAACATCTAGACAAAGTAAGCAAATGACTCCATTGTATTAATAATTCCAGCGTAACTACATGAGTCATTACAAAAGTAGAAAGAACTAAGTTAAGATTAAAAGCTAAAAAACTGAAAAGTAGATAAAAGATGCAACTAAAAAAGGAAGGAAAAGCATTAGTCCTCCAAAGTAACCCAAAAAGGACATTAAGTCTTAACTTCATTATGATTAACTAGAGGGGGATGGGGTGCCTTCGAACTCGTCTATTTTACGACGCTTTCCATCACCATCACCTGTTGGCGAGGAGTTAGAGGGGGCCACTGACATTTCTGCGTCAAACATGATGTTGGGATTGTGGTGTATGACACCTAGAGCATTCAGGAAATCAACATCCAAATCGTCAGATGGCTCCTCTACTAGGAGCGTTTCACTTGGTGGCAGAGGTTGGTTCAAAAGTGGTGGGTTAAGTTGAATGCCATGCATCATTGGCATTGATTTGGAATTATAGTGGGCGAGTTCAGTTTCATCTACGGAGGGGGTTACAACGTTAACACTGTGGGTAATTGTCTTTGAAACGTTTGGGATAGGAGGACTTGAGTCCCTTGATTGTAGCCTTGTAGGGGAGGGGAAGGTGGACGGTGACCGTGACTAGCCAAACGAGTAGAGCATGGGGCGGTTGAGGAAAAGGCGTGACTAGTACAGTGATCCAGAGGGGCAGTTGGACTGGAAAAGGACCTATCAAAGTTAAGGGGAATGGTATCATTAGAGCAAGAGGACTTGAGGATGGAGGCATAGCTCGGTGATGGTGGAGTATCCGACATGAAAAAAGGGAGGAAAAGGCTTAAAATTGCAAGAATCAGAAGTAGAAGAGAGTGTTTGTGAAATTGTGCGGCAAGTCCTTGGCAAGGATTAGGCTTTATATAGTACTCAGGAGAGGGGGGATTCATTGAGGAAAGGCAAAATAGAGATAGAAGATTTCATAATAGCAAAAGACGAAAAGGTTAAGATATTAATCCCCAAGAAACAACCCAATAAATCCCAACAAAAGAGAGGAGACAAGCAATTAATCATGCAAATAGCAAATAAGAACATTAAAAAAAAATTAGAGGGAGGAAAGGACTTGTCTGGAAAATCTGAAGAGTAGTCGAATCGGTGCAAGAGCATCTTGTTGTTGGATTGGTAAGCGATCGTTGCTTGAGCAAGGAAGCAAAGTTGATTTTCTTCAATAAAAATCTCAAAAATTTCAATTTTTTCCCGATTTCGAAAAAGTGGGAGGTTCCTCCTATAGGCTATAGGTGTTGATGATTTGCAGTTATGGCTTTTGTAAAATTTGTCTTTAATGCCTTGTTTGCTGCTATTAATCGGATAGAAAATAGTGCATGAAGCTTCGAAAATACGCACAAAAGGGGTAATTATTAGGAGTTGAGGCATAATTACTTTAAATCCAATGGGGGCTGTGTCAGAGGAGATAAGCAGATTTGCAGTAGCCATGAGAGATAGACAGGATGAAGGAACAGATTGTGGGAGGCGAAGAGTTTTCTTGGGGGAAGGTCTTGGATTTGCCTTTTTTTCTTTCTTTCTTCTCTCTCGAGAGCTCTTTTGCATCTCTTGTTTCTCTCTCAGCTTGTTTATGTCTTTATGATCCTTTATTAAAAAAAAAAACATCACATATTTTTTTATCATACATATTAATGAATGAATGGAAGTGCTGAAATTCAACACAATATGGACAACAGAAAAACGTTTTAGAGGAAAAATCATTAAGATTATAGTACTTATTCACTCTATCTGGTCATTTGGTGAAACATTTGTTAAATAAACTTTTGAGTGACCCTTGAGTTTAGTAGATGCATCTTCGTAACCGCACTTTATATGAAGTGTAATCCCCCGTATTTTTATGAATTTTATAAATATATTTTAATATATAGTTATTTATATTTTAATATATATTAGCATTTTAACGATTTCATATTTCAAAGGTTGACTATTTGAAAGTCAAAGGAATTATTTTACTAATTTATTCAAGTCAAATAATTATTAAAGTCATGCTTTAAAAGTACTTGAAATTGTTTGAAACACTTAGTAGATTTGAAAAAGGAGTTTAAATGGGCTTGAGGAACCCAAATACTAATCCTAGTGATGTTAGGAGTTCAATCATCATTCTTATTCATTACCAAACTCTATTTGAAGCCCAATTATCTTTTTCCTAAGCCAAAAAAGGGGAAACTATAAATAACCATAAACCCCAAATATTTCCCCACACGTTATTTTCTCTCTCCTCCTTCCTCCCACATAATTTCGGTTCTTCCTCTCTCCTTTCGTTTTTTTTCGTTGCTCGGTTTTGCACATCCTTCGGCTCCTCCTTGCTTCTGGCCAGCCACCGCCCAAGCACCACCACTGCCGACGACCACCAGCCGCCACTGCCCTCAACTGGCCGACGTTCTTTTTCCTTCTTTTTTTCTTCTTGCTTTGGTTTGTTCTTTTCTTCCTCCTCAAGTTTTGATTAAGGATTATGTTTTTATGTTTTGTTTTAGTACTACTTATGATTAGAGGCTTTAATTTACTGTTTTAATGGTGAATCTATGATTATATAAATTATGTATTGAAAGAATAAAATTTCAGATTTGATTATTATATTTAGATTGAGTTTTAATTATCCAAAGCATGGATTTTTTAGGGTTTAAGAGATTGAAAAATCATAGTAGTATGTTATAAACTATGAAATTGATTTAAATTATGAATTTAAGCATGTTTAAGAATGTGTAAAGGGAGTTTTAATTATTTTATAAGTTGCTGGAATTTTAGAAAGGTTGTTATTAATGGAGTTTTATGGATTTTAATGACTAGTATAGTAGTACTATGCTAGGAAGTATTAGTACTTGAAGTTATAATGTTAAAATCAAACTTTAAATATTTTTTAAGGGGATTTAAAGTATTTTAAAGTTGCTGGAATTTATTTGGAGTATTGATTATGAATTCTATTGGTTATTTTAGGTGGAGAATTCTCTCTAGGCGACTTTTAAGTTGGTTAAAGTGGCATTCCAGTTTGTCTACACAAGATACGTACATACCTATGTGTTGATTGAGATAGTATCATGATTTAAGGAAGTAAATTATGTAGTATCATGTATAGGAACTAGGGGTGTTCATAACCGGGTACCCGGATTTTCAGGTACCCAGACATGCGGGTACCCGCATTTACGGGTAGTTAAAAATTCGGCCCACGGCCGGGTCATCTCAATTCTCAAAACCTTCCCCCGCTCCTTTTATCTCTTTCCAAAACCTATATATATACTACCCGCGAACATATCTGTTTGCATCATTTGAAAATTAAAACCCAACCAAAACATTTTCTCTTTCTAATTCCATAAAAAGAAACTCTCAAATTCTGGCACACTCAAACACAAAACCCTCATTTCAAGAAGAAGAAGAAAGATGAAGGCTAAAACAGAGAAATTTGTCTCTCAATTCAAGAACCCTGTAGTAAAGATTTATCATTTGGTAAAAACCCAGAAATCCCAAAAAGATGAAGATCATGTTTCTGATAGTAAGATTATGAACAAAGAATGGAGCATGAAATCTCTAATGGCGGAACTTCCTCTCTCTTCTTCCCCATTTCCCACTATCTGTGAATCACCAACTCTTCCCTGCGATTCTTGTCGCCCTTCTACTGTCTTCTACTCTCCAAGATACCAGGTTTTTTTTTTAATAATATTTATTATAAATTCTCTCTGTTTCTATGTTTTTTCACCCAAGAACTAAAAAAACACTAATCTAACAATGGGAACATTTATTGTACAAAATTTATGAGTTTTTCTTTCTATACCAGTTTTTTTTTTTTCTATATCTTTCTCTTACTCTGATTCTATTTTTTGCATTTCTTTTATATAAGAATTGTTAAAAGCACTCAGAATACACAATTTAAACAGTAAAAACAATCTGTAGTATTTTTTTTTTTTTTTTACAAATTTCTGAGTTTTTCTTTATATGAGTTTTGCTGTTTTTTGGAGATGGCTTTTTTATTATGATTCAGTAGATTTAGTATGTTCCCTGTTCATTAGTCCATTAACTCCTTTTTACAAGAAATGATAGGAAAAAAAAGGGATAAAAATGAGCAAGTTTTGCTGATTTTTGTTTCATCTTCATATTTATTTTCTACAAGAAATAGAAATAAAGGGTAAGAATGAAAATGTGAGAAATATTGGTGATTTTCACTTCATCTTCATTTATCCCACTTATTTCCTTTTTTTTTCAAGAAATAATTTTAAAAAACAGGTAAAAGGAAATAGCAACATTGCTAATCTATGCTTTATCTTCTCTTTCATCTTTTTAGATATTTTTTGGAGTAGATGAACTGTAAAACAATGATTGATTAATTTGGGTGTTTTAGGACATAAACAATTCGAGCAGTTTCTCACATCCAAAGAAGCAATTTCCCAACTTGATGAACATCTCAAGTTCATATGATTCAGCAAGTAATATTGGATTTTGTGGAAGAGTTCAGAGCAATGGATTGGATAAATCAACTGGAAGATATGATTATGAATCTTCAATTGGAGTTACTGATGATTATAATCATGTATTATATTCTGTTCCTCCCACTATTTCTGAAGAGGATTCACAAATGCGAGGAACTCAATCTGCTACTTCCAAATTCGACGAATTCAGAGAGGCAATACCTGTGATCGGCGTGGAGCAAAACGAGCATCGATTGAACCACCGGCCTAAGGCGTACCAGGAGTTTTTGGATGAAGTTCAGAACCACAAGCAAAGAGCTGAATTTGATGCATTGAGGAAGACTACATATACTCATCTGCTTAGAAAGTATGTATGTCTCTTACTGTGTACTTTCTGTGTATGATATGCAGTATGATTGTATGAATAATGAAAGACTGTTTAACTGAATAACTGATCAGACTGACAGAGAAGGAAGAAGCCATTGATGAGTGGGAGTCAAGCCGTAGGAGAAAGGCAGAGTTTCAGCTGGACAAGCTTGAGGTTTTTAACTTTTTACCGCATCACCAAAAATAAAAGTTACAGCATGATCATGTATTGTATTCCCTGCTGTATCTTACCTAATATATAAAACAAATGTTTCCAGTTAAAAATGTTATTAAATTTGTCTTCATGTTTATTTTCGAAATATCAGATGTTTTATAGTTTCTTTTTACAAATCAACAAGTAGATGCTGGAAAGTTACAAGTTTACAAAAATGGAAGTCAAAGTTATACATTGACTAATGTGAAAGTCAAAATGATTAAAGTAGAAAATCGAGCAAGCATAAGCGTATGATCCTATGAATATTATGCCAAACTTCCATTTTAAGCCGTTAGAAAAGAAAGGTAATAAGTCACTTTTTGTAGTGTTAGATTTCATACTTTCTCATGTTACCTTTCAGATGCTCCAAAGAGTTCTACAAAAAATGTTATGTTAAAGATGGTAGAATATAAGAAGTGGAAAATGTTTAATCCCCTAATAATGACCTCAAATCGATGTAGTCCATTGTATAGGAGGGAATATCTTTTTTGTGATGAACTATATGCGTGATTCAAACAGCAGATATAGTTCATTTTCAATAAAAACTCAGATTGCTAATGTGTCATTTGCTTCTGGGATAACAGAGGAAGCTGGAGAAGAAACAGGCAGAAGCAGTCCAGAAGGTGCACAAGAAACTTGCAGAGGCAAAAATAGAAGCTCAGAAGAAGAAAGCGAAGGCGAGACAGACAGCTTTAAAGGAAATGGCAAAACACTGTTCGCAGCTAAATTGATTGACATCAACAAGGCTTCTGAGAAATGCAAATATCTTACATAATCAGCTTAATAGAGACAAGTACTAATCATTTCCTAATGTAAATTTAGCTTTTAATAGACTACATTTCAAAAAAAATACATATAAGTTGTCTAGCAGGTGAAAATTGCAGCTAGAACTCAAATGTACAAAATGAACAGTGATTTAGGAAAATGCGTTAGCTGTACCCATCTATATTGGTACATCTGAAAATATGCAATATTCACAGTTTTGTTACATTTTTACAGCCCCTTCTAATCATGTTAGACGACTAATTCTAACTCTAAGACATTTACAAAGAAAGTTTACTTCAATGGGCGCTTTCAGACAAGCCTCCTGAGCCAACCATGCTTTCATTAACAGGCTTTTGGCCTCCACATGATCTCGAAACAGACTCGAACAGTTTTTCAATTTCAGGTGCACACCTAGTGAAGGAACGGTTCCAGAAATTGTATCCAGGGTTCTGTACATAGAGCAAACAGCATTTAGATAGATAAAAAGCCATAAGCGTATCAAATTCATGGAAGATTTGTGCTTAAAGTAGGCATTAACCTTGATTAATTCAATAAATGTAATCAGCAGTCCCCACGGATGTGGCCTATTTACGATTAGCCTTTCTAACAATACTCTGGTAATTTGCTCCTGAGCAATTTCCTGCAGAAGACGTTACACATGTCATTGAATAAACCAACAAGCTAATCTTATAAATTATATTGCTACTTCATATCTGAGGTAATTCAATGAATGGCAATATAATGTTCAGGAGCAGCAGCAAAAAATTTCAGATAACCTTCCATTCCAAAACAGAAGTAGGAATCCAAATCAAAAGTTATTGTATTAACACTTCGTTTTCAAATCTAAGTTCTTTTGTTTATAATTTGTTTGGATAGCAGGCATGGAGGAAAAGATAAGGGGAGGGAAGGTGAGGGGAAAGTAAGCTTGCAATTTCCGTATTTAAATTTAATCATGTAAATAGGAATCTATAAATTATAAATTTGTTGAGGAACCGACACTTGCACCTCTTTCGGATCCACGTGTCCTTGTATTTTTTTTAGGAGAGCACATTCATGTCTGTTATACTGTCTTAAACTCTTAATAGTTAATAACATTCCACAATTTCATATTTAAAATATAAATAGGAATATTAAGATATGAAAGTAGTTGAAGTTACTATACATATATGATCCTTCCATAATAATAAATTTGGATCAAATGTTGTATACTTCCTCCGTCCTTTTTTTATTGCAACATTGGGTTTGGGCACAGTTCTTAGGTACTCCCTCCGTCCCAAAATATAGTTCCCATTTCCATTTTGGGTGTCCCAAAATATAGTTCCCATTTCCATATCAGTTCCACATTTTTCCGTAATTTGTCTAGAAAAACCGTGTCCCATCATTTATTTGCTTCTTGAATTTTGTTTTTTGCTTTGTTTATTCAACCCAAGTGTTACAATTAATGCTCTTTCACCAATTATTCTTCATTCTCTCTCCTAAAATCATCTTTTCCCATAAAACATTTATTTAAATAAACAAAAAATCTTTACTATCCCTCTTAGATTCTACTTGCATAAATTACCGTAAAAAAAGGGAAATGGAAACTATATTTTGGGACGGAGGGAGTAAGTGATAAAGGTGGGAAGTTTAGAATCCTTAATAAAGTAAAAACAACTTTATGAGGCAAAGTGAGTAATTAATGATGGTGCTAGTAAGATAAAGTAACTAATAATATCGTCAACTAAAGTTGCTTTTTTTACCAAAAGTGGAATTGATGCAATAGATGTGAAACTACCTAAATCGGAAATGGTTGCAATAGAAAAAGAGCAGAGGAAGTATTACTTGGTGCAATTGATATATATATATAAATTTAAGTTTTAGACTTTTTAGATAATAGAACATATTCTATATATATATATATATATATATATATATATATATATATATATATATATAACAGAATTTAACCCAAGCACAGCATTTAAAGCTTAGGGGAAAAAGATACCTGGTGCGCATCAGTGAATAAGTAGAGAAGGACGACGGAAAAGTAATGTGTTTGAGTATTTGGATAACGCAACTGATTAGCAATCGCATTTAGGAACAGATAGCGGCCCTCTGTGTCTAAATCCCTCATTAAAGTTTGAAAAATATCTAACGCTGCTTTGATTGCCAACGGATCAGAGCTGACTGGCTGAGGTTGGGACCGATTTCGTGCCTGAAGAAGCTGAACTGCCTGTAGTAAAATCAGAGGTAACTCTTTAAAAACAAATACCCACTACAAACAACAAATAATATACAACTGAGGGTGATCCTGCCAATAACAGAATTCTATTTCTAGGAGGTTTAGATGCACTGTGTAGCACGAAAACAGCTGCGTTTCGGAAATGGGGAAGCTCCACCTTCCAGCCATTTCCATGCTTCATGGCAGATGCATGCAGACTGCAGGCCCCCTCTAATTAGTTTTACACAATCTGATTAGTACGTATAGAGGGTCAGCTTCACTTTGGGCATGTCCCAAGCTTAGGACAGTTGTCAAGATATTTATTTCCATGCCAAATTTGTAGAGTGAATGTAATATCATATAGTTGAAAGTTATATATGCAATGTAATTAGTTAATTAATTATTTCCATTTCGAATGTAGAAAAACGTGTTTCATAGAATATCAGCAAGTCTCAATTTGTTGCGAGCTGCACCTTTTTAGGATCATAAGTCAGTTCGACAATGGCTATGAACTATTTAAGTTTCAATCAAATAATCCAGAGTTCTTCAGTCCTAAATGTTGAGAATACATTTGAGCAGCTGAGCTTTTGCAATTTTCTATTTAGGACTTGTGGGAGATTTCCAGGTCAAAACCCCCAATAAAAAACACACACATTCTAATCAAAGCACCAACTGGTCCTCTACAGCAGCTCAGTAAGGCACATATATAACCAGAAAGTTAAAGCAACTTCATGGTTTTATAAAAACTTTCCCGTGTCATAAACTAGCATTTGCTACTGATGGAATGTTAAAAAACAACATAGCATAAGCAATCACCTGAATTCCAACATACAGCACAAGTGAATTGATCAGAGGTACATTATAACAGGTCCCAGCATGTGTAACCTCACTAGGTGGAAGTAGAAATCTCTGCTTCAGTTCACTGAGAAATGGGGATGATTGTTGCCTTGTCTGCAGTTGGTTTGAGAAATGGCAATCAAAAGAATGAGATGATTCAAGACTAAGTCAATTTGGTAAGGATCAAATAATTACCCTGAGATACTCATCAACATCTGCTTTCATTTGCTTTGCCTTCAGAACTGCATCAACATCTGACAATATACGAGGTGCTTGGCTCATCTCTTCCAGCAAATCAATCTGAAGAGTACAACTCACAATGGTTGGGACGAGTTATTGCTAAAAAAAATAACATTTATAGGGTGGACAAAAACCTTCAAATTTGGAGTTGAAGGATCTGGAAGTCTCATGTTGCGAGGAAAAGCACTGAGGATAATATTTCGCATCTGTATGCAGCTAGGGGGAATAACATCACAAAAGCTGAAATGATAGTCGCACAAGAATTCTGGAAAATCATGCAGCAGCACAAGCAGCACTCTCAGAGTTCCTTTGTACAGAAAGCGTATCTTGAAATGAAACACGGCATCTTAATTAATTTGATGATAATAGAGTAAATTAAAAGAAAAAGGGATTTATAAGATACAAAAGAAAAAGGGATCTATAAGATACAAACCAATTCTCCCATTTCAGCATTCCTCAAGAAAGGCTCCATGAACTGGAACAAGTCCACCAACAAGCGGTGAAGCAAGGGCCATCCTTTCTGAGAGTTCCCGGCAAGCAATTTAGGCATGAAAGTTCTGTGACTAACAAGCTCAAGCCACGCAAAGCTGAAGACGTTTATGAAAGGAAGAGACGTTAAAAGTTGATATATAGGCAGTTTATATTTATAATAAATGTAAAAAACACTCCAGTATTCAAATATAGATTGTCCAGAAGTCAAAAAACAGTACAGCAGTTGGTTAAAAAACCTATCAATGACTTGCATAAAGACAATCCAAACTTTCATGACCATCAGCATAAAATTGACGTTCTTCATTTGAAGTAAAGGAAGGCTGGATATCCATGACAACCAAGTGACCAACATCCAATCACATTGGGCAAAGTCCAATACAAGGGTACCACTTCGGACTAGTCAAGAACGCTAGGATAGTCAGTATACTTGACTATAACGAACATTTACTTCAGAATTCAAAAGCACTCCGTGACATAAAACAAAGTAGTTCTGATTTTTATCAGAATCACCACAACTAAAAGTGAATGATCTACTGTCTACATGGATCTTAAACCAATAAGCAAGTTCAGCATATTCTACGTAGCTGAAGTAATTGAACTTTTAAAATTTTAATTACTGACTGAAACCACGTTCACCACAACTACACTCGGAAACTACAACATTTGCCCAGCTGGCGTTAGCCTGCTTACGCCAACATAAAAAATTGAAGACCATAAATGTCGCATACAATCAGAAAATTCAAGATCAAGTCAGCTTACAGATCTATCAGAAGCTCAGAAGACCAAGGATAGCAGTAATAAACTGACGTAATGGCAACTATTTTGTTACCTGAAAGCAGGTACTTTAAGGGGCTGCAAGGCATGGAATGCATTTGCAAAAGCTGACAAAACCTGGAACCAGAAACCACAAGCAACCATAACATCAACAATGAACTATTAAAATGGAGCAAGAATCAACTTCCAGAGAGAGGAGAGTGAATTCCGTGGCAATTAAGATATACCTGGAAATTGATACCATCGTGCACAGGGTCTAACGAGCCAAAGTCTAACAGCCAATTTATAAAGAGCCTATAATATGGCCTGGGATTAAATTCTTCTTTCTTTTCATCAGCATCTTTTTGAATCGATCTGACAGTTACCACTAATATCTACAAGCAAAAACGATAAATTATACATCTAAATGCATCAACATATGAATCAAGAGATTTTGGGTATTGTAAAGAGATACTTTTTTTATATGTATAGAGAAGGGGGGTAAAAGAAGGGAGGAAAGAAAAGAAAAAAAAAAATTTTTAATAATAAATCAAGATATTTTTGATGGAAAGGGGGCAATTTAAAAAAAAGAAAAATTAATAAAAAAATTTATTAAAAGGAAATGTGATCTTAAAAGGAGGAAGTATATAATAAACAAATATTTGAAGTTCAGAACGGAACCTTGGGTAAGAGAAACAGTTTGCTAGTTCCCTGATCCACTGGGCAATGCTACAAAAATTACAAGATATAATAGTTAAAGACAAAACTATACAATCAAGAAAACATTTCAACGAAAAATGAAGATACCTTTAAGATTGAATATACTAGTTTAGCATAGCTATCAATGGCAAGGAAGGAGGTCTGGATTAGGTGAGGTGATTGTTTAGATGATGATTGCTGCATCACTTCACCAAAATGTGACACAGATATTTCCTAAAAAAACATCAATTGTAAATATAGGATTGAAGTTTAATAATCAAATAATATAAAACCCCAACTCAAGAACAGAAATAGTAATCACCAAAAGAACCCGGAAAAAGCGGTCTGTTATATCATCCCCTCTAAGTAAACCACTTTGATGTAGCTGTAGAACGAATCTCATGCATGCATTATCAAATCCAGTAGAAACTTCACATATCTGGTACCATTCTGCAAAAAGTGGAGAAACCTGCACAAGCATTTGTCAGAACTCTGTAAATACTGGCTTATAGATGCTGTGGTTGTTTGTTTGGTCTGATACATATCACAACAACAACAACAACAACAAAGCCTTAGTCCTAAAACGATTTAGGGTCGACTAACATGAACCATCGTAAGAAATCGCTTCCAAGAAAAATGAAACAATAAAAAGAAAAGAATAAGTTAGAGAAAGTTAACAAAAAACAAACTGAGGAAGTGAAAGTGAGGAAAGTAAGAGATAACCAAAATATGAGGATATAAAAATAAAATTTGAAAAAGTCTTATTAAAGAGGGTATATATATATATATATATATATATATATATATATATATATATATTTATATATATATATATATATATATATATATATATATGAAAATGAAAAAGGTATAAGAAAACCAAAAAAAGAGAATAAATATATATACGCTTTATGAAGTTTACTTTGCAAAAACACAAGGGATAAATATAGAGTCAAGTCGAGCCATCAACATAAACTCTCTCCTCCCACTCTGCCCTATCCAACACCATATTCTCCTAAATCTCATGTTAGTCTTCTTAGGTCTTCCCTACCCCTTACAATCACTTTGCCACTCTTCAAGCCTCCTAACTGCTGTATCACTGTATCACTTGGTCCCAGCCCTTACATGTCCAAACCACTCAAGGTGATTCTCCCTTTTCTAGTCTTCGATAGATGTAACCCCTACTTTTTATTCCTAATACTGTAGAATATTACTAAAACATACGTATAGTAGAATATTGCTAAAACACTACCCTCACAAATCACTTTAAATGTAGGAAACTAATAATACAGGATGAGAAACTCAACATAGGAATCTAATCAACCAGCAGCACGAATCAAGCCTTCTTCTTTATCTGGCTAAGAATACATTAACCACAAGAGAATACTGATAGAAGATGCACTTAGATGCAACAATGATCCTATCAACTTTCCTCAATATTCAGTGAACATGTCTCCCTCAGAAAATGTTCCTCCTCTCTTCCAATTTTTTAGCGGAAAGGGTAAAATAGTTGAAAAGAAGCAACTTCCAGATGAACAAGAATCATGCTCTCACCCAACAGTCTGCAATACAAAGACTCGATGCTCGGACTTGATTAAGAAAGTATCTCAACCGCGTTTTCTTATAGATCTCTCACTCAGGTATTGACCAATGACCACCACAGAGAAGACCCCTTCTTCTAGCAAACGAGGACTTGATCTTTCATTTCTCTTTCCTCTATATGGTGCTTCAACTTTCCTAGGACTTTCAACTGTAAATCTAGATGTTACATTGATTGATTCCAACTTAAATTCTAAATCCACTTCTCCTTTCTGTTTCGGTTGCAATTGTTTCATCTTCATTTCTTTTGCTAGGTCAGGACATCACCCAGGTAATATAGTGCTGACATGGATAGAAGGCAAAGTAGCGAGACCAAGCATCATAGCAAACATTAGAATTTACAGCAACAAGGCCTCAGGCATGAAGACCAAGATAGGGCTGAATAATCACGTCAGGAAAAAGTAAGAAAATAATAAACAACTCTTTCAGCAAAGCCAAAATTTAATGATTAATAATAATATTCAATCAAGTATTACAAAGCTTATCGGCCAAAAATACTGAAACCTGAATCTGAAATTCAATCCAAAACCAAGAGCACTTATACCTGCTTCTGGAAATTAGAGGCATCGGGCTCCATGACTTCTAAATTGTTGTAGGCGCCCCTACTTGCCAAAGATTGAGAAACCTGTTCAAAAAAAAAAAAATATCTTTGATGACATAATTAAAACATCAAGACTCTTCAAATGAGTGTCATAGAGTCAGCTAAGACCTTTTTATCTCTAGCCTGTCTGTTCTTATCATCTTTTCCAGTATTAGGACTGGTAAGGCCACCAACAGTAGCAGCCGGATTCTTCACAGTCTCAACTAGTTGCTGCAGCAACTCAGGAGATCCAGGCCTCACAGCAAGCTGCTATTACAATTTTTTATATATAAAATAATTATATGCAAACTGAGTTCAGCACCCTCACTTGTAGAGTTGTAGTATAACTAGACTAACCTTTGGTAGAGCTTCAACTAAATTCTGCAGCTCTGAAATAGCCTTAGGTTCTTCATTCACCAATGTTTGAAGAAGGGAAACAGCAAATTCTGTTGCAAGTTCTGTATGATACAAAAACCTAATAAGATATAAATCCTCAGCCGTAATATACAGGGAAATATCAGTGTACATACTGTTCCTTCCTGCGTCGAGAAGCTTTGCCATATGAATATTATATTCAGCCAAGTTCAGCAAGTCTCTTCTTATAAGGCTAACAGTAATGTCCTTATCAAACTTACGCTCCTCATCTGAGTAAATCACCTACAAAGAAAATAAACAAGTCCAGAGTCCAATAAATCTAGCGACAAACTCAGCTTAAAAAGAAATCAGAAGGTCAAGAGAGCCAGTCGGATATCTCTTCAATATAAAAGTAGCAGCATAACACGACCAAAAAAATATAAATACAAATATATATATATATATATATATATATATATATATATATATATATATATATATAGGCCCTGTTCTTTTGGACTTATTTTCAGCAAAAATAAGTAAAAATAAGTTCAGTTCAACAAAAATAAGTTCAGTTCAGCAAAAATAAGTTCAGTTCAGCAAAAATAAGTTCAGTATTACTATTAATGTTGTAATTATTATTTTTGTTTTCAATATTACTATTAATATTGTTATTATTATTATTATTATAATTATGAATTATGATAACGATGAAATTGTAATTTTTATTATTATTATTATTATTATTATTATTTATTATTATTACTATTATTAATATTATTATTGTTATTTATTATTTATTATTATTATTATTTATTTATTATTATATTATTATTATTTATTATTATATTATTATTAATTTTTATTATTTATTATTATTATTATTATTATTATTTATTATTATATTATTATTTATTATTAATTTTTATTATTATTATTATTATTATTATTTATTATTTATTATTATTATTTATTATTATTATTATTTATTATTATTATTATTATTATTATTTATTATTATTATTATTATTATTTAGTTCAGTTCAGCAAAAATAAGTAAAAATAAGTTCAATTCAGCAAAAATAAGTAAAAATAAGTTCAGTTCAGCAAAAATAAAATAAGTTTCAGTAAAAATAAAATAAGTTCAGTTTAGTTCAGCCAAAATAAATTCAAAAGAATAGGGCCATAATCATTGTCATGACAAAGCATGGTTCACATAGACATAAAACATACCCAGCTAGTAAGCTCCTTCACCACTAGCTTGCACACATCACGGATAGCACCTAAAATTGCAAGATGAGCAGCAATGTGCAAACTATTGCCTCCATTCTCATACAAAGCTTTGAAAACCTGTACCAGGACATGTAAACAAAATTCTTAATGCACAATACAGGAATAATCCAAAAGAAACTAAAATTTATACGCCATCTTAAAGACCTTTTGTGCAACAGCCACAGCAGCTTCATCTCGATTGACGCATCTCAGTATGATCTGTGGAACTTCCAGGACAATAGACTACAAAAATAGTCAGGAGAAAGAAAATCAACATTATGTGCCACGAAATGTATAACACAGCAAGGAAAGCTCCCAATTACACACGGCAAAGAAGAATAATGTTTCTAATGAAATAGCGAGGATACCTGAATCTCCCCGTCTCTGACATCATTAGCTAGTGCAGTTTCCAGCTGCATTCAAGAAGGAAGAATTCAAAAAGTGCCTCAGACTGGATGTACATAAATAGGTAAAGCTCTTATAAAACAGGATGTAAATAAAAAGGCAAAGTTCTTATAATCAGCATCAAGCACATTGTTACAAAGCACAATCAAGAGCTAACCCCTGCAGACAACCATGGGAAATAGAAACCTACGTCTCTGCTCTACTGTAATACTTGCCCATAAAGTCCAATACAAGATAACACAGCCATTGTCAGACAATGTAACAATCTTTAAGAACTGGCACCATGTAAGCTGTGCCTCAGATAAGGATCGAGGAGTGCACATTTGTACAGAAAGATCATATGGATAACATTCACCCATGACGCTTAATAAACATAACAGGTATTAGACAAGAACGACAACTGCGTTAAATAAAAATATAACCTTCGATGCAACTATCTGGTATTTGTCCAGCACATCTCCAGTAGTCAATAAAGCTTCTGAAAGACCAGTTCCTATAGGTGCAGATCCCAGAGGTAGTGGCTGAGAGGTTATTCCAGATTCCTAATATTACAAACAACAGTCAGTGGAAGAACTTGCGGACACAGACAAAAAACTGACAAGAGCATCACCGACCTTAATACTTGCAGTGGATTCAGCTGATTGTGGATCCAGAAGTGGCCCACCAGAAGAAGAAACAGGTGCCGAATCAATCTCAGAGCGTTGAGAACCCACACTATCAGAAGTTCTAATCTGGCTTAGGGCAGAGGTGCTGCTATGAAAAGAAAAGGCATAAAATTCTTAGTGGACAGGAAAAGGGAAATAAATCTGCAGATGCAGGATAGGGGAAGCTGCTGCAAACTGAAATAATTGATACAAGAAGGCACTATCAACATGTATTTAAGCATTTACAGCAAACAGCATTATGCCAGCATCTGGCAAAGTCATAGTTCAGCTAACATGTTTGACAAATTGAATCATGGATTAGAAAATTGGACTTAAAATTCAATTTTTGCATTATCATATAGACAACAGCAATTTTAATCAGCACGTTTTAAACCCAACAGCAATAATAAAAATAATAAGGGGGCGTTTGGTTGCTACGGGGTAAAGGGAATGGAATCAAGAAAGGGGGAGAAGGGGAAAGGAAAAGAAAACCCTTAGATTTAGAGTGGTGTTTGGTTAAGACAATGTCAATTCTCCTTCTTCCTCCTCTTACCCTCCTTCCACCCTAGCACCACCACTCCTCCCTCTGTTGCTATTCCCCTGCCGCCTCTCCGCCACCTCGTCGCCCCCTCCTCTTCCCCTTCGCACGGCGGTTCTCCCCTCCTCTCCCCCCGCCGTCACGTTGACCCCCCTCCCCTCCCCGCACCGTTGCGGTCTCCCCCTCCCCCCCCCGCGTCGTCGCGGTCTCCCCCCTCCCCTCCCCTACACCGTCGCGTTCTCCCCCTCCCTCCCCCGAACCGCCGTGTTCTCTCCCCTCCCCTCCCCTGCGTCGTTGCATTATCTCCCTCCCTCCCCTTGCGCCGTCGCGGTCTCCCGATCCCCTCCCCTGCGTCGGCTGGTTGCGGTGGTATGGTGTTGTGGTGGAGGGGTCGGGTTGCGGTGGTAGGGTGCGCAGGTGGTGGTGGTCGGGTGGTCAGCTGTGGTTGAAAGGTTGGGTCAAGTGGTGGTTGGGTGGTCAAAGAGATGGTCAATCATAAGTCAAAGAAAGGGTAAGTGAAACCCTTGGGGGGTAGGGGAATGAAAGTAGAGGACTTTGGGGGTAAGGAGAGGGTAAAGGGTTTCATTGATTTGGGCAAACAAACAATAAGTAAGAGAATCAAGTCTCTTGATTCCCTTACCCTTTCCACAATACCCCCAACCAAACGCCCCCTAATTATTGTAGGAAATAAATAGCAGCAACGTCATTAAAAATGTTATAAATTTTATCTACTAAAATCACCCCTAAGGGCTAACAATAAGAATTACATAAACTATTAATAATGGTACTCCCTCCTCACTTGGAAACTTGACAATATTAACAATTAGAGAGAATCTTCTAAATTATTCTCGATATATTAGAAAAAATAGTATTGTTTGATTCGTCTCAATGAGTACTTTATTAAAATTTAATCGTTATAATTTTCAATAATATGTAATATCTATTTAAGGTCAAAGAAGTGCATTGGGATACGCGTAAAGTCCAAAACAGGCAAACTAAAAAAAATACAGGAGTATTATATTTGGAACCCATGACAAAATTGAGCATCGATCAGTATTAATCATACTTCATTATATGCAGCCTTAGGCTGCATGTATCATTTTCCATAATTATAAGCTAGCTCAATCAACAATTAACAATTTAACATGCATTGCATGCCTATGTTTTGCAGCAAATACTAAATGCTAGCTGTTTAATTTATTAGCCAGACACGATGATGCACTCTGCAAACCACTAGATTAACTACTAACTGCTGATAACCAGACAGGGCCTTAATAACTAAAAAGAAGCATGGAAGTTGTATACCAAACAAAATCCCACTCCCTCTTCAACTCCAAATACACAAAACACATCAATTATTTTGTGTTTTAACAAGCACTAAAAAAAGGGTACATAAAAAAGATAGATAATAGTAGTAAATCATGCAACAAATTGGTACTCAGGTATGATCAGCTCCTGTTTTGATACAGACCTTAGCATCTGGATTGAAGATGATTCCATCTCCTCAGAAACCAGATCAATGGACTGAGCACCCACACCAAACCCAGTATTCCCTAGTCCAGAGGAGTAGACATTCGCACTTGGTTGTCCTGAAGATGCACTGAATGTACGTGGGAAGCTCCCACCAGCAGGAGAAGGAGAATGAACAGGAAGTGCAGGGTTAGCAGTTTGACTTGACTGTTGGTTTTGCCACGGAAGCCGTACAAAATCCTGCCAGCAATAGAAAGTGCCGATTCAGAAGCTAAGAAGAGAACAGCCAAATGCAAATTACAGCAACAGCTAATTCAGAAGATCTTGGCAGGGGGGGAAAAGGGAATAGGTGCCAGGCTCAGTACTTTACCTCATAAACACGTTGTTGGGAAACAGACAAGCGTCCAGGGGTAGGACGAAGAGTTTCTGGTAGGACACCCATTGGACCTTGTGCATATATGCTAGCATCGTATATTGAGGAACCAAGACTTTCTCTATGCTTCCGTCTTAATGTCAGTTGTTGCAAGATGTCCCCATCAATAGTTTGCACCGCCTATAGCAACAAAAGCATACATATTCTTATAATGAGCACAATTTTCTAACAACCGACCCCATGAAAAGCAAAAAAAAAATCCCGTAAAACCTCGCTTAATAATTCTCTGAGAAACAACCCATTCCCCAAACCTCAACCTGGCCTTTTCCCTCCAATAATGAATTCTTCTCCTAAGACAAGTTAGTAAAAGCAATAAAAGCATATATGGCCGAAGATATAATAGAACATTCACTTCAACATCACAATGAATAAATAACATTTGGGGGATCTAATCAGCTAAGCTAGTAATAACAATCCGGCATTTCACCAGAAAGCCAAATGCATTACAGAAAAAGTCCCAAACACAGAGTTTAATGTCACCCAACAAGAAGATCGCCATCACCCTGTATAAATTAATCCAAGGAAAGAGAGTGCATTTAGGAAGCTTAGATCTTAACCTTCTCTGTTGCTGCTTGTTCAATTATGGCACAGCCCAAATCAAGGTTATCATTGGTCACAAGCTGCACATATTGTTCTAAAACTTCATTTCCAATATTCACTCCCTGAAGCATATTCCGCAGCTGGCTAGATATTGAGCCTCGCAGAGGTTCCTGCAGTAGAGAAAAAGAAAACTCTCGGAATCACAGTTTCACTACATATAAGATAGCAAGATATGAAGCTCATCTCCATAAGAAGGATAAATCCAAATATCATACTAGCATCATATTAACATAAAGCACTAGAGGAATGTCACACCTTGCAAGTCACATGAGCTAGGCTTCCAGCAAGACTAGCAACCATCAAATGTGCAGCATTGTATATGCGGCTCTCATCGGACTCCAAGGCATAATCCTAAAATTTAAATATATATATATATATATATATATATATATATATATAAAATATAAATCCGAGTTAAGAGAAGTGGCAAAAAAACAATTAAGCAATTCAATAGACCCTAGTGGCATATATCAATTCACACAGAACCTTGATTACAAGCTCCTTAGTTGTTTGAGTTGCAATGGAAACACTACGCTGTACTATACCAGGCACAATTTCTTTGATAGCTCTATCCATAGCAAGTGGAAGCACCCTGCAAGAAAAACAGAAAAAAAAAAAACCAGTATCAAACAGAATTACTTATTTCCAGACATGACAAAGAGCTCAGAGGAACTATATACAGACCTTTGAAAGTGCACGTGTAGGCCCATATTATTGAGCTTCGAATTCACAACAACATGAGCTCCAAGACTAGGAATTGAAGGAGGTAACTGAAATATCATACAGGGTTTAGTTACTAGCTATTAACTATGCAACAATTTTAAAGGAAAAAGAAAAAGGATTTAATGCTTTCCAACACACAGTATTTAAGAAGTCTCTTTCACCATCTCCCGAAACATTTCACGGTAATTTAAAGAAGTAAGGAACTCAAACCAAACAGCCAGAACTTAATACATTGCCCCCTTAGGCAAATTAGAAAATAGTAGACGTTCATCACACATAAAAAGATAGTTAACCATACTCTTATTCCACCTATGCTCCTCACTGCTTCTATTCTTCAAAGTAAGCATAAGAAGGAATCGATCACACTTCAGAAAGTTTTGTCATACACTCATCAAATCAGAAACATTGACCAGTGCTAAAAGAAAACACTAGCACTTTTTTTTCATTTCGAAATACGAATGTAAGTTGTCATAGATCAGGACACTACAAGAATTTCTATGCAAACTTAATTGCTCTAAAACCAATGACCTCAAAATCTTTTAATGGACGATGGACATGTTGAAATAGCAATTTTCTATCTCTAAATCAAGAAGTTCGCATTTTTGTACTTCTGTAGTCACCTTCAAAAGATTAGACCAAAAGTACGCAGGCAATAGAAAAAAAATGTTTTGGCTAATTAGTTATTCAACCAAAAGGCTAAGGGTACAGAACAAGGAGTAATATTATTCATGAAACATAAATTATTTCCAAATTCTTGAATTATCCTGAAACAGAGGGGCCCATACAGCAGCAATAAAGCAGTACATCCTCAGAAGATCTACCAAGGAGAAGAAATTTCAGATGTCGGAAATGCAACCTTTGCTAGCAAGACGAGGAATCCAGATCCTCATATTTTACACCCTTAGCTCTACCAGTGGCATTTGACAATTTCTCATTCTACGGTATTTTGCGTTCAACCAGAATAGGTGACTGATCTTCTGGCAGTGTCAAAGCATAAATTGATACCTGGGTCTTAGCTCAACAATAGAACCTCACCGATTTGAGGGTATATCTTATTCTTATTCATGTAAAGCTTTCATATTATCTTGGACATGTAGCTATGAGCTTTATTTGCAACATCACAAGTCATCTTTTGATCATGTGTGTTTCTTTGGCTAGTATCCGATACTTGTATTTCTCACTGGTCTCTATACTTTGAACCCCTTTCTAAGTTGAGGAATGAAATCTTAGTCTCAAGCGATCAAGCCTCTCATCTGTAGATGGGTGACCCTCCCCCCCCTTTTCCATCTCTTCCTAATACCTTACTGAAAAGGGGTGACATCTCGTTATATAACGAAGGTATTACCCACAGGGAAGGGAGAAAAGATGGGGAAAAAAACCAAGACCACACAAGGATGACTAAGAGGGGGATTTCTACCAGAAAAAAAAAAGCATACGATAAACGGAGGTTAAAAAGATCCTAACTGTATACCAGATTAAAAGTTCTAAAAAATAGTGCTCAAACCAATATTTATCATGTCACATAACGAGCCTCTGCCATTGCTAAGATCAGCAAGTTCAATAGGAAACACTGAAACAAAAATAACATCGCTTTACCTGATTCATATTATACGGGGATTGAGAACTAGTAGATTGGAGCAATCCTTGAGCAGAAGGAAGCTGATCAGAAAATCCCATATTGCCCACTTTATCATCCTCAGGAGGAACAACATACTGAGCAAAGAATACAGGAAATTAGAGTATGACAAACACACAATATCAGCAAAAATTCAAGAAACCTTCAAAAATACTTGTGGACAGACCGGAGAAATTGGAACCGGAAGCTGGGATTTAGGAGGCTCCATGGGCTCAGGTATTACCACTTGATCTTCAGAAGAAACTGGTGGTGGTGCTACAAAATCTTTGTTAGAAAAATCAGGATTTCCTTCAACTACCCGCACACGGTCTCTCAAAAGAGAAGTGGGAGTCACTTCTTTTATCTGAACTCCAAGGTTTTTAAACAGCACCTAAAAATAACAACAGGAGTGCAACAATACAATAAACACATCAGTGATATTGCATTAGACAAGCACTAGCTTTCAAAATTAACACTTCAGATCATGTCGAAGTCAATAACCTCAATGTCAAATTTAAGATTCATCTTTAAGTTTGGCATTGCATAAATTTCAGCAAGCAAAGCAAGAATCCCCATTGTCCAAGGATTTGGAGGCTGATAAGCTAAACTGCTTTGACATGGTTCCAATATCTGAAACAATTAATAAGATTCAATAAGTATTTACAGAGAAACATGAAAGACACAGAAGTGGTGAGATAGATTTACCTTGGAAGTAAAAGGAATCACAGCAATCATCAATCCTTTCTCGTAGGCCTGTGAATAGGTATCACCATATATCCAAGATATCAAATGTTAAGTACAAGAAAATAGTACAAACGCAGAAACATAGGAAAAATTACAAAATATCATACAATGCCTGTCAATAAGAGGACAGTGGAAAGATGTGTAAGGGTAAAAGATATAATGAAAGCCATTTCACCTCTATAATCAAAGATTTGGGATCAATATCACGAGCCCTAAGAACTTGATTTCTACCAATTGTAAGTCTCCCAAGCCAGCTTCCCAAGTTCTTTAGCAAAGAGCGCTCTTCAGAACTTGACTTTATGAGCTCAGAACCTAAAAGAACCTAAAACATTGAAAAAAGAGACTTAAATTCCGTACATGATTCGAAGCAATAAATTAAAAACTATCAAATAAGTTTTCCAGCTACAAACCTTGCAATTCTCATATGTTGCCTGAACAATTTCCTTATTCAGCGCTTTTGAATTTACCTTTTCCAGGAACTTTAGATACAGCTCTTGAAAATTAAGCTCAATGCTAGCTCTGCAAAAGCAAAATTCTGCGGTATGAAAGACGGGGAATAAAGAGGTATAATAGCAAAACACCAAAACATAAAAAGCAGACATCAATTTCCAACCTTTTCATCACCATATATTGTGCAAACCAAGGATAGCATTCCTCCTTTAGAATCTCTGAAAATTCTTTGGCTTTAGCTTCCATGTTAGTAGCAGAAATGTTGTTAATGATGAATGAAATTTTATCCTGGGCCTCCGACGATGGCTGAAAATTGAACATGCAAGGATCAGATGACAGAGAAGGTGCTCAAAAAATGAGGAACATAGGTAGCACAAGATAGCATGGATTAGAATACAAGTTTAGAATTGAAAAGCTCTTTCCTTCCTATCATTACTTCAATTCTATCTAACTGATATCCTCATTTCTTAAGGTTCTTCTAAGAATGGCCGTCAGATTGACACCTCCGTTGGGCCATCTCAATGATAGTTGGGCCATCTGTTCATGATGGAAGTAAGGGAAAGAGCCCAAGCTATACCAACAAAAAAGTCTGCCACTAAGGATGGTAGAGGCAGCCTCCCATAGGAAGTCACATCACCAATAATAACCAGTGGATACATGATAATAAGGCAATCTCTGTGACAACAAAAAGTTTTACTTCGAGAAACGAAAAACCAGAAATTTTGGGCATGACGAAACTAACCTTTACAGCACCATTAATGTAGGGCAATGTAAAAATGTATGAAAACTGAAGGAAAGAATACTCAACGATTTTCCTATCTACAATTCATCTACCCCAAGATGCCCAGAACAAGAACAAAAATATATATTTTTAAAAAAAAAAAAAAGCTCCTTCACAAAGGATTTTTTTCCAATGACCCTCTGCACTTCCAGATAACGAAACAGAAAACCCTGCAACCAGGCCAACAACAACGGAAAGTTAAGCAACTAATAAGCAAAGATATACAAGATCGCCACCTCTACTGGAGGATCTCTTCGTTCTGCTGCAGCAAGGAGTGTCTCTATATTCAATGCAGAACCAAACCCTGAGTATGAGAGTGATATCAATTTGAAAGCAGGTATGACACTAAGATAACACAAGTAGCAGGAAATCCAGAAAAATCACTACGACAAACACATTCAATAGAAGATAATTACTGGCATTAGTAACTCCTCGGCTACGAGCAAATCCTTGAGAAGAAGACAGCATTCCAGGTGCAGTCAGTGGACTCGGAATCTGTGGAAGAAAGAGAAAGATCAAACTAGGTCTTTCTTGAACACATTAATCACTTTTTATTTAAACCAAATGTACCTTTGGAACACTAACTGTTTCAGCTACAGATGTAGCAGTAGATTGAGCAGATGCAGCTACAAATGGCTTTGTGAAGCTATTCAGACTTGAAGAAGTCTTAGTTCCATCATCAACCAGTATTGGGGGCCTTGGTAGGGTTGGTAGTGGAGAAGAAAGCGCTTGCCCCAATTGTGATGCAGTAGATCCAATTATCTGCAAAAAAAGGATTCGTTCGGAATTTTACAAATACACTTTCCCTTAGCACCGAAAAAATCATGTCGGGTCTGTCAGAAACAGCCTTTCTAAGGGTGAAGAGGCAGTAATACTGGACTTCCCAAGTCCTGCCTTAGAGAGTTACATAATGCAGTTGCGGACTAAAGATTCTCAGAGCATATTGAATTGACACGATCATATTCTGCTTGGATTAACCACAGCATTACTATTTAAAAGGTATGACAATGTAATTAAGATGTTCCCTCTCTGTTCAGGAAGGAATATTCAGTTTATAGCAAATTGCACAAAGACTTCCCTGAATAAAATTTTGAAATCAAAAGTTGAATACTTCAATCCCTCCCCCATTCCCCACACACAACCAAACTGCATTCTTCAAGCTCACCCTAGGGAAGCAGGCGAAAAAAGACACGAGAAAAAGATATATAATTCGCAGATGCCAATATAGTATTACCATCTCATCAAAGCTACTGCAATCATATGACTAAACCCTATAACATGCAATCAGCAAAGAACAGAAAAGATCAAGGCACTATAAATGCATGGCATTCAATTCTTTATGTACCCACTTCGTAACCCAGAGTTTCACATATATCCAACTAAAAGGAAGCCAGGACAGCATAAATCAGTTCACTGTTACCTCACTGCCCGTTGTTCCAAGAGATGAGATATTAAGTTGGTCAACAGGACCATTTCCACCATGAGATTTACGGGTAAGAACCCCTTCAATGTACGCAACGAGTTCAGGCTGAGTACCACGAAGGTGAGATATCTGCAAAATATGATTGCAATATTGGGGCCACTCATCCAGCCGGTTGACAAACTGCTCCAAAGCCTTGGTACCAAAAGCAAACATCTGTTGCAGAAATTTCAGACTTCAACTTTCCATCTCCAGAACCTGAGAGCATATATAGGCCAACTTAAAGAGAAAATAGCACACCTTTGAATCAGCAGGCTTTCGTAATGCATCCAAAACACAACGAAGTGCAATGCCAAGCGGCAGATGAGTAACTAGCTGATGCTTGATGATAGAGCCTGCAACAGGTTAAAATGCCATCAGAAAGATACTTGGCATTTTTCAAGCCAATGTAGTAAAAATTATAAGCTGAAAAGTCCATACATGAATGAAGTCTTACCAAATAGCACAGCAGCAATTCCAAGCTGCCTCTCAGGGTATTTAGGAAAGAACCTGTACTCTTCAAACAGATTGGAGATCATGCACTCAAAAATGGATTGTTCCCTGCCATTCCACAGATGGTGTTTGTTAAAATTATGGCATTCGCATCAATATTAAGTAGGTATCAAGGGTAATAACACCATCATTATCTACACATAAGCAGCCTATTTTCTTTTAAAATAAACATTAAAGAGCCAAAAATTGCTTCATGAGCCACAAAGCAAGAGATCTCGAATCCCATACATGTAAGACGTACCTGAGGAAGGAATACAAAAAGAGACAGAACGATACAAGATGCTAATCCTATCCTGAGAACCTTCACCTCCTGGTGTGGAGAAGAGGAACAAAAACAGAAAATTGAAAACCTCATATCCACTACTTCAACTTCAATAAAGGGCAAAAATTAGCCAGTGGAAGTGTTTCCTTCCCAGTATAGTCTCATTCTTCATTAAGCAATTATTAGATGATTCAAAAGGAAAAAAACAAGAAATAAAAAAGAGAGAGAGAAACATGCAACCAAATTGGGAGAAAGCTAACGATTTCAAAGAAATTCTCATATAAGATACAATCAAGCATCCAATATAAGGATGGCACGTACAAAGTTAACAAAACAACAAGCTTAGAGTTTTGCAAGAAGACTTGATCCATCAAAGGCAATAGAGTTCCTTCCACACCAGATAAAACTAAATTAACAGGGCAACTATAGAGTAACCACTAACCAAGATATCTTGACTTTTTAGACTAAATATTGAGAAAAGCTACATTTGTTTAAAACACGGTATACCATGCATTGTACAACCAAGAAGAATCAAGGGCTTATAGAACTCAGACTAATGTGACCAAAATTTCATCAGCTTTCTTATCTTTTTTCTCTCGGCAGTCAGCCACGCATCCTATGTTAAGGAACTTTTTATTCCATTTTCTCAACCAGGCACGAAACATAAAATCCGATTAATATCACCTTCTCCAACCAGAATGATTTGTTTATACTTCAACAAAACAATAAACTGCACACAAAATATAAGCAAATGGAAATCACCTGCTCCAACCCAGTCTTCGTAAAACTGTGAAAACATGTAAAATGATGATCTGGATGGGAGGGAAGAAAACTCTTAAACAGGCCAATTCCACACAAATAAGCATGCCCAAAGCACTTGTTACCAGTGTATTAAATCGCGCGCCTCACGCCTCAGCGCATGGGGGATATGTGCTTTTTTATTTAGGCGAGGTGATTTCAGAAAAGCGCGCTTTTTTTCCTACATCAGATTTTTTGAGTTTTCCTTAGTTGTGCCTCACTTCAATGAGGCGCACCTAGGTGCATTAGGATCCCTATTGCAGTATCGCCTCAATGTGCCTTGAGCTTTTTTAACAAGATTGCTTGTTACTCTGAGATGAACTAAAGTATTAGACCTTGTAATGATCAGACACACTGACCTTCAAACACGTATCACCATTCCATCCCAACTATTCCCCCAACATTTTCTCTATTCTGCCACAAACTGTAATAACTAGATCAGTCAAACACCAAACATGAACTTTAAGCTTCTAATCCCTATGCTTTAAATTCTTGATAGCTGCTTAAAAAAATCAACCGGCTAACCCGTATAACAAGGCCCTCACTAAGTCTTGACCCTCCAAAACAGAAGGTTTTAAGATACTTCTAACTGGTTAGCACATCAAGGAGATTGAGGAACAAAACGCAATGTAAGGCAACCATCTCAAAAAGAAAACATTTTTGTAAGGCTCCGTTTGGTTTGATGGATGGAGAATGGTTTTTCATGGAGAATATTTCTCGGTGAACACGTAAATGGATATTAGTTTTCCTTTGTTTGGTTTGATGGAAAACTATTAAGTTAAGAAGGGACTCAGCAACATAAGCCAACCATCTCAAAAAGAAAACGTTATTGTAAGAATCCGTTTGGTTTGATGGAAAATGGTTTTTCATGGAAAATATTTCTCGGTGGAAACTCAAATGGATATTAGTTTTTCCTTTGTTTGGTTTGATGGAAAACTATTAAGCTAAGAAGGGGAAAATGGAGATGTTGGGACGGAGAGCATGGAGGAAAATGGGTTTCCTTCAAATTTTGGAGAAAAATGTTTACAAAGGAGTGTAAAGCTCTTCGAAACCCTTCTTGGGTAGTTGGGGATGATTTTTTGTACCTTAAGACAACATCTTTTCAATTAAGGTAATTGTTAGATATCATTAGGATACTTTGTCAAGAAGCACGTGTATAGCACAGTTTTTGTGAAGAAGTACTATCTATAAATTCTTTGTTGTCAAAAAGCACCTTATTAGATAAAATCTTTGAAATATAGCACCTTAACGTTGGTTTTTGGACAAAAAGTCAGCAATCCAATAAATGACCTTTTTTTCACTTTCTTAGCATAAACAATCATTAATTCTTACTTTCCTTCCATCAAATGCACACAAACACTCTCCTACATTTGGTCATATTTCTTCAACTTCATCCTACACCTAATATTTCTTCTACCTCTGGAAGATGAGTCTATAGTTCCACACAATATAACAAACATGAGCAAACTATTTGCAAAAATCAGCCCATGCGCTCAACTAAGCACTATCAACTAAATTTTGCAGTGTCAAAGAAAATCAAGATCACTTGAAAAAGAAGGAACAAAAGCATGGATAACAAACACTATGAAACACAGTAAACTAGTGTAGATGCACACTTAAACTCAAGGGGAAGATGATACAAATAAATTAATTGAAAATTCTGTATTCCCTCAATTTGAAGAAAAAAAGTTCACCTGGAACAAGGGAAACGAAAAAGGCCAACATCAAAAATTACTTCTTATGTAGATTGTCAAACAGACTAAAACAGATGGTGAGACAATCGATGAAAAATAGTGAAGGCTACTTACTCCTAATCTTTTTTTACAATTAACGAAATTGAAAAAGAAAAGTAAAGAATAAGGAAACATCAATTATTGTAAAGTCTTCCACCATTTCAACAAAGGAAATAAGAGAAGGGGGGGAGAAAGACAAACAAATTCAAGAAAATTATATTTAGAACTCTGGCTTACAAAACAAATTGACAACTATTAGACAACAAAGGGTGTACATCTCAGGGGAAATCAAAAATAGCTTTAACCAGGGTGCAAGGAGGAACCTTTTCTCAGAGGATTCTTTGAAACACCCAAGCATTTGGACCATCTCATCAATAGTAAGCAGTTCTGAGAACATGCGCTGAAAATAGGAATTTGCCTCTGCCTCGATATCATCAGAATATGTATTTGAGGAGGATGAATCATTCACCCCATCATTCTGCTGAACCAAACTGCCATTCATCACAGATACATGCATTTTTTCGATATCATCGCAAAGACCTTTGGAGGTCATTGTGCGAACATTGGCCTGAAGGACCTGCAAAGTGGCTTTCACTGTCACTACTACTATTCACACACACACTTACACGAGGGGGGGAGCAAAAATCATCAAACATAAAATTAATACAACTGATATTTCAACCAAGCAGAACCTTCAAGATGACCAGAGCACTCTGCGAACCAAGATTAGCAGATGAAGCAGTTTGATGCAGCCTGTTGGCATTTTCTTCTGATACAGCTTGACTCTGTATCTCTTTAATATAGTTAAAGCATTCCTGCAAGGTGACATTTTAGGTGTTACTCCATGGATTTTGAGCTTGTCAAACTAATTTGACACCAAGAACATATGGCATCATAGAATTTAGTGTGAGATACCTTGAAGAAAGTGTCTTTACTTGTCATTAAATTATCACTTAACCATCTCTCAAGATCTAAAAGCTCCTTTTGAGAAGCAAATGCAGCCAGTTTGATAGCAAAAGAAAAAGGCATCCATTCCAAGACATGGTTGAGAATCTATATGAGCAATAACAAGATAGATGAGCAATAACAAGATAGATGAGCAATAACAAGATAGATGAGCAATAAAAAATAAAAACAGAATTTCCTCAAGTGACCCCTCTTTGATAACCAAACAAAGAAATCTATGAGAAACAATATAGGAAACATCAGTATGCTATACTCTCTCCACATCAAAAAGAAGATTTTACAGTAAATTTTCTGATGCCTTTGAAGTTTGCTGACACGATAATCACGACTTAAAACATAGGGATGTGAAATTTATTAGATGTCACACATGACATGAGCAAATGGACTCGTCCTGCAACATAATCATCAGGATCTAATGGATGTTTCATAAACTATATTCAAGGAAAACAACTGATCTGGAAAAAACAATGACACGTGTTTAGTAGGTTCCACGCACAATTTAAAAGTTATGTAGTCCTGGATAACCAGCAGTATAATCCTATTGATATTATACCTTTGTTTCCTGGCATATATCTAAAATCCTGTGAATGCTGTCAGAACCACTAGCTAGAATATCAGCAAATCCACGCAATACCAAATGATGGTTGATGTGCCAGAGGTGAAGGATTACTCCTTTTCTGCTAGCATTAGCAATCATCGTTGGTAGAACAGTAGAAGAAACTTCATGCTGTAGAAGATTATATGTTGTCTGGAAAATAAGAGGAAAAAATTAATAAGGATATGTAAAGGAATCTACAGGAAAATTTTGACAACTAAATCAGACGAAAGTTGCACCGGGAAACATTTGAAAATCCCCAATTTCAGCATCAAATACAGTGAACACACTATCAGAGTCAGAAATGCAAACTGACTACATTACACAAAGATAACAGGAAAATTACATAAATCACATTTGACGAATAAATCAATTCATCGATCAAAACAAACAGGAAGCTGAAACGTAGAGCAACCGATTTTTGCACCTCAAGTGAAGTCACTCTCTTTGTCAAAAGCTAACTCGTCATGAGGGAGATCATAGATTTTACAATAAATTAATAGAGTGCGCTAATCCACACATTTAGTAAGGAGAGAACGTTACCTGAATTTGTGCTACCCCGAGAAGCAGTAATTCAGGGTAGTGCTTAAGAGGATACTCAAGCATTGACTGAATAGTAGCAGCATGACCCCTCTCAGCCAATTGGCACATTACATCCAAAAGATCAAGACATAACCATGCATGATTCGATTGTCCAGATTGAGTTTTCAAACCAGAGACTGCATCAACAGAAACCTACAAAAAGATTCCACGTCGAAATTAGCAGACTGAACAGCAACAAGCAATGATTCCAAATGTAGCCCAGTTCACCTCACCAGTTGCCTAATGGAATGTGCAAAGGTAAATATATCAGGTGATGCAGATACTGCATACTTGAGAAAGGACAGTTGCCCCTCAGAATTCTTCCAAACTGACCCGCATATAGCATGGAGAGGAAAGGAGTCCTGAGAAATTGTTATCTATCATTAGTGCCCCATCAGCAAGAGGTTTACACACTCAGTAGCAGATTTCATCAACTTCCTCTCCATAACATGACTTACCTGACAGGCATGCTTGTAAATGGTCATAAAAAATGCGAAGGCATTCTCGTTTGAGATGTGGAATCCCTCATGGTCCAGATTCTCCATGACTTCAACCCAATTGGTTTCAGGTGCCTGTACATTGACATACAAGCAACAAAAGAGCAGAATAAGAACAATATAATGTTTGGCAAGATCCACCCAGGCCCCCCCTCCTTTCATGGATTAACAGCTAGGATTAACAGGCCACGAGAAGGGGACAGTGATATCTCAAACACGCGTCAGAAGTGTGGGAGATGGGAATCAAACCATTGATTTACATCTTACCATTAATATAGAAACCTGAAGTAGACATACATGGACAAAAGAAAGCTCTGCATATGTAAATGCAGCCTATCTAATGAGAGTTAGGTAATATCGAACCCATCCTTGGGTAAGGGACTAAGGGGATAATCCGCCAAAAAGGAGCTTGTTGCACCTATAACTCGGAGGAGAAAACGCCTATAATATTTGGAAAGATTCAAGTGGGGTTGTATCACATGTCGGCAAGATGCAAGACCTAAAAAACTTTGATCTTTTGTCATACGTGAATTCAAGCTTCGAAGTCTCAAAGAAACTGATACTTGATCAGCTAGCTCAAATTTCACTCCTCCAAACACTACAAAATCTCTTCCAAGTTATGATTTCTAGTCCCAGCTGAAGTTATATATAAGAGACACTTTAGCTCCTTGCTGTCACAATGTCACCGTAGGCCTCTTTGGTGTTTAAATTAGATGATGATGTAAGCCTGTAACATGCATCATGGCTCCAGCAGGGAAATAAAAGAAATTTTAGTGATTACAGAAAGTGTAGCACATCCTTCTTTCACACCGATGTGGGAAATTGTGGGGTTTTGGTTGCTTTCTTTTCCTTTCTCTTTCTTCATTCCTTTCCTTTTCTACCATGTGAACCAAACTGTCCCTAGTCTTCAACATTGTTAATTTTCAAATATCCCTTACAAAACCAAACTTCATAGTCAATACCAAAAAAAAGGGGCTTTTATACAAAGACTACCAAATGCATCCTTCAGAATGGCTCCTACACTTACCTAAGGAATACACAAGAACCCACATACTAATTATGTAGCTTAAGCGAGGTTTAAATTATAAAGGTCATAACTCATAAATCAAAAGAAAAAAAAAATATATATAAGGAAATAACTCACAAGCAGTTGAATTGTCTCAACAAGAATATTGACATCCCAAGAACTGAGGTATGGGAGATCAGCCAAAGGGTTGCTACCAATTGCAGATAGAAATGACGAAAATGTAGTTGTATTGTCCTCAAGACTAGCATGAGTACGGACAACAATACCCAGAATCCTAGCAATGGTTGCTTCAGTAAGTGGCATGAAAAGAGACAATATTTCCTTGCATTTTGAGGCACTCATCGTGCATCCATATCCCAATTCTTTCATGACATCTGCCATACTGATCTCCTTCTCCATTTCAGCAACAATAGCATCGAAGTCGTCCTCATTAGAATCATAGAACAAATCCATGCTCCTACAGGTCGTCGTAGTCATATCGATGTGGAGATATTACAACTTGCTCCAAGTACAATAAAACAGAAATAAGTGGCAACAAAAGATTGCAATAGAAAATAACCTGATAAATTTCGTCTCATTCAGATCATCTGGGAGCAGGGGAGCCAAAACAAATGGGACCCCCTCTTTCAGCTGCATCAAACTCAACATCTGCGTAAAGGTATCAACATGCTTTGATAGACCCTCACATCGGTGAAGGAACATAAATATATTCTGGATTTGCTCAGTAGGTTCAATGGTGCTGGGATTGCCAAACAACCACTCAATCTGAGTCATGCAGAAGTTTGTCCCTGCATGCAACAAAAATTGCTTCACACGTAAGAAGAAACAAAATGACATATAATGTAAATTGAGCAATGAAAATCACCAACAAACAGCTTTGAAACAATTTCTCAACAAAAGGTGATACCATACCAATCAGTCTGGCATCAGGGTTTTCAGACTCTGAGAATGCAAGACCAGTGGCAATTTTTTCAGGAAGTGAGAGCCCTAATGCATTTGATAAATCATCAAGGAATCCATCTCTGATTGTGACATTTCTAAGACACTGACAGAGAACAGTACTGAAATTTGGTTTATCCAAAATGAATCTAAATACTGAAGATACAACTGGGTGCAGATGGACATTCTTTACATCTGTCCCATATAAATTCATGTAGTCCAAGCAGCTCTGCAGGATCAATAAGCTTCCTTCCAAGCCATGTTCCGTGAACTGTAACACCAAAAATATTATAAACATATGTTTCAGTTTGAAAGGCACAAGATACTGCCAACTTTAGCAAAAATGCTCCCTAAGTACAAGGACTTGCCATGTATTATGTTTAACCAACGACTAAAAGCAGCGTAGAAAATGTGTAATGTTACAAGTAAAGGAAATGATCCATTACTTTCATGAAATACATATTATTTTCACTATGATTGGTACCCAATCAAAGTAATCCTTGTTAGCTGTTACCCTCCATACTAATATCGATAACAGCAAATCTACGAATTTGGAACCGGACACCGAGAACTGGATCTAGTATTCTCAAATAGAAAGACAAAGAGCAAACCTTTCAATATCAACCACATATCATTCTTTTCTTGGAACAGCTTTGATAAAAATAACGCCCAAGAGTCGACATTCATGTACATTGCAAACTACTCTTCTTAACTAAAGCTCACTGTATAAAAATTGAGTTGCACCCTACACTAACCTTTAACAATTCCAGCATTCCAATAAAACCATATTGAAAACAAACACTAAATCCATACTTCCACTCTAGCTAATCAATTCAAACCGAATCCCAAACACACTTTCGAAAAAAATTAAATCACAAAGTGAACTCAACCTAATGCAACCTCAAAACTGAAGTAAACGAACAAGAATCAAATCCTTCAAAAACATAAAATTCACCAAACGAAATAAAAGTCAATCAGAAAAACAGTTAGGGTTTCCACATCACATAACAGTATGACAACGAAATCAATTCCACAATCAAAGTTAAAATCATCCAAATATAAAAAAAAAACAGTGATTCAACAATAACCTGACATAGCTCTCGAAATACAGCGTCAGAGTTGGATCCATTCAAGCTCTGAAGAAGGAAGCGGATATGGCTGGAAACCGTCGACGAGAATTCCTGCATCGTAGAGGAATGATGAAGGAGGAGAGAGAAAATCAAATTCTAGGGTTTTTTAGAGAGAGATGAAGGTGGTAAATTGCGAGAGAGAAGAGAGCAAAAGTGAGGTTGAGTTTTCGAGTGTTGGTTTTGTTCTTCGTTCGATCAAAGCAAAAAGAGGAGAGAGAAAATAAAAAGGATTGCGCGAGGAATTGCGGGGTGTATTTAAAGCGTAATGGTATTTGAGGGATGGCGATTTGGAGATTGTCATCTCTTTTTATCATCCTCGAATCTTATGGAAGTAGTTTTCAACTTCATCACTTATAGATAAAATTTTCATTTTCAGATGATATGTCAATTGTACTACTACGTTTTAGATTTGAGGATTGTACGGATTACAAATAACTAATTATGAGTATGTTTATAAATTCTTTTTGGTATTGGTGAAAGTGAAACTAAAGGTTTAGACAAAAAAGTAAATAAGTCACGTCTACAACGATCTGCTGCTTGATATGCTGATGGAATTTGTTGTTTTTCTACTTCGAGAACAATGCCCTATGAAAAGATATTGCACGGCCACAACATTTCCTTAGTAGGAGTATTCCATTGTTGCAACATTTCCTTAATAGTTTGTTGCCCCAACATTTCCTTACAAAAAGTTTGTTGCCGCAACATTTCCTTAACATACTTTTTCAGAGCATTACCTCTGCAATTTGATTATCAAGTCTCACTATAATGTACAAAGGTGGTAAATTCTGTATTCACCCATTAAAGACCTTGGAGACAAGCCTTACATTAAGCATGGAGTGTCGTTGTGGTAGCACGGTTTGATCTATGAGAAGGAATATTTTAGTAAGTGAGCAAAGACAAAAAAAAAAAAGAGCTTCATATCCTATGCAACATGGTAGAAAAATAGTTTATATAACTAATTCTCACCTGGTCAAGTCAACAACCATCCCATCACGACATGGTATTCGTACAAAATGTTTCCATTGAGGAAGAATATATAGGTACCATAATGTAGCACTGGAACAAGGAGCATTAGCTTTATGTATTATGGGAAGATAATAATATGGGGTTATGGTGAATTTACCATACTTGCTTCATGAAAAAAGTTTTATTTTGAAGTACAATGTTTGGAACTATCTTCATCTCAACCTCCAATTAAATCACCCACATCGTACGCGTGGAGGAGAATTGTGATGGCTTTTAAGGGTTCAACTAGCGATAGTAAACATGGAAAGTGTTGTCATTTGGATCACGGTGAGTTCAGTTGATATTGGTCGTCATCAGCGTAAGATTTGTATTCAGACTTTAACTTTGCTCATGGATAGGAAGACAAGAAAGTTGACGAAGGTCATGATATTTTTGTAATGAGAACATTGAACACTTCCTTTTTTTTTGGGGGGGGGGGTTAAGGAAAAACATTGACAAGTTGGGGGAGTACAAGAGATCCCAACTTGCAAATGGTTAATCATAAGACCTATTGGAACCGAGAGAAATGATATAACCATTGAGTCATCCTTCACTCTCATGAGAACATTTAACATGGGCAAGAAAGAGCATGACACTAGAGAAAAGGAGAAATACAAATAATACGGGGATTGGAAGAAATATAATGCAAACTTTGAGCTAAAAAGCTCGCAAAGTTCATAAAAGGAGGTCGGTATTAGCCCCCTTCGTTAATCATATTTTTTGTTTAATTTTTATTGTGTATTGTAAAATAAGGTTAACAAAAGGTTTGAAGTTCTCATATGTCTATGTGCTTACGAAAGTTCTCAAGCATCATGTATAATTGCTACCACCTATCGTAAGAATAGAAGTAGTTGTAATTAGAATAACTCTTACTTTTCTATTGCATTAAAATTTTGAAGAATAGAGTCTATCTATGCTGACTTGCATTAAAATTTTGAAGAACAGAGTCTATTTATGCTAATTCACACCTTTATATTGTGCTCAAGTTTCATAAACCTATATATGTTTCTCCCCCAAAAAAAAAAACTATATATGTTTCAATGATTGTGGTTAAGGAGTATCAATTTATCAAATAATTAAACTCGTATGATCCACTTAAATAAATCGTTTTAAAAAGTTTTAATAATACTAACCTGCTTATTCCATATTTTATTCGTGTCATGTTGTTGTATCCGATTAATTTTTAACAACTTTAGGTCTAACATGCAAGTGAGATTATTGAGACTTGAGAGTGGTTAGGAAAGTAACAAAGTTTTAAAGAAAACTAAAGAAATTAACAAGAATATTATGACAATTGACAATCCTAAATTTTGAAGCCATGAATCTCTATGATATGATAATCCGAGAGATCATTAAAAAAAGAAACAAAGATTACGGAGAAAGTAATAAACTAGGTGTTGAAAAACCGAAAACACAAAACAAATGCGAGAGCGAGAATAAAAAGGTTCGCGACAATGGAATCCGTTGAAGAATCATCTTCATCTTCATCTTCATCTTCATCTTCATCAATTGAAAATCCGCCATTAACGAAAAGCGACAATTACTCAGTAGAGAAGGCATTGAAGAGCTTGGAGCAAACAAATCCATGGATCCAACAAGCTATACAGCAAGCAGTGCTTGCTCAGAAGACCGTCGAACAAACCTTCGAATCCACCATTTCCGCCGCTCATTCTCGCTTCTCTAGGTTTCGTTCCACCGGTTCCGCTCATTTCCAGCAAACAATCGTTAGTCTTTATCTATCTCTGTCCTTATTTTATCCGCGTGTGATTGTAATTAGGGTTTCTAATGAGGTTAGGTTTAAATGCAGGAGTCAGTTAAGGATGTGAAGGCAGAATTTGATGTTTATGAAGCTAAATTCTTTGCAAAAGTTAAAGGTTTAGTGTTTATCTTATTTATTTAGTGGATTTTGTATTTTTGGATAATCAAGTTCAATTAGTTTGTTTTGCTATTTGTTTGATTTTGTGGATTGGATGCAGAGGGTGCATTTATGGCTGCTTCGCATCCGTTTGTTGCTACCGGAGCTGCTACTGGGTTGGGTTTTCTGGCACTAAACGGTATGCATTGTCGTTAATTTGATTGGCAAGAATGTTTTTGTTGCGTCTTAGTGAGATCTTTTTTCTGTGATTGAATTTGATTGATAACATGAGTTTGTAATGCTTTTGTACATTTGACTTGACCTTGCTCTTCTCCTTCTTTATATGTAGAAGTGATTATATTGATGAAAGCCTCCAATTGTTGTTATGGCTAGGATATTGAATTATAACGCACAGGGATGCTATGATTTACTTGATAGCTATTTTATCATGAATATTGATATTAGAATGCTTAACCCAGTCCTTCTCCTTCCTAAAGCAATATAGCGAACGAAAGTTGTGCACTAGCGAACAAAAGTTGAAGATGTCTACTTGGCTTTAGAAAATGAGTGTTCTTGGGTCTGAGACTCTCAACTGGGTGATAACTTTAGCTTGTCCGATGAGATGAAACAAAGGCTTTATGAAGACTAGATTTGCTGAGTCCATGTATGCATTGTGCACTTGTGAGATGTCCCACCTGGGATAACATGAGTGAAAATATCCATCATATAAGTATGAAAAATTATTCCTACCACTGCAACTGCTCCTAGATTGAAACCTCACTTGATTTGTATATGGTCCAACTCTAGTCCTTCTGCACATGTGGGCGAAGACATTTATTTCTCCCATTCCTTTCCTTCTTATTAGAGTTATTATTGTGAGTGAGTTAGGCTATACTAGTCCCTTCATCGCCTAGAAGAAAGGAAAGGTGCAAGAGCATGAAGATTATCAATGGAGGATAGAAGGGTGGTCATTGATCAGGTAGCACAATTATCGTGTAAATGTGATCATCTCTCTTATACTCATCCATTTGTGAAGTAGAATAGTGAATCTATGATAAATGGATCATTGTTTTAAAATAGGCTCGTATTGCTGAAGAATTGGTGGTTTGCTTGAAAGGTTTTTTGAGGGGATGAAGCTCAGACATTATTCAAAATGGACAAAGATATTCAAAGCTGGTTGTTTAGAGTACATGGTGTAGCATTACAATACTAAATGGAGGTTAAAAGGTGTGGTGGATAATACATTAAACTCTAGGTACTTATTTGGTTTCTAATGGGAATTGTTTGAAGTGCTTTGTGGGTAGGAATGTAGGATATGCGTTTTCTGCTACTTGATTTTGGGCTTTGACTGACGACTGGTTAAAAGTTCGTTTGGTGCATTCACAGTGGTGCCTTAAGAGTCCTGCGGAGGAGCCACCCAAATTCTTTTTCTGTTTATTTTGGTGGTGGATGTATGCTTAGTAAGTTGAGGAGGATTGTCGAGAACATACGAGTGGGTTGAGCGGAGATCTGTAAATTTCATCTGCAGTTTTCTTTTTAGTAACCACATGAGATATTAAGTCCTTTAATTAGATTAACATACAGCAAAAAACTTCTCGAGTGTCTGACTCGTAACTGACACTTGTTTTCAGTTGGCACTGTAATACTTTATGATGTGCATCATCTGTTTTTCCAGCGTCAGGGCTTTTTAAACAATAGATGTGAAGCTTCTTCAAAGTGTTTGATTTTAGAAAATGTGGCATGGCAAAGTCAATCTGAATAGATTTCAGAAATATATTGATGGAGATGAGACACCCAATAGCATATGTTATACTCGGGAGTGGCAAAATCAGAACTGATAGTGTGCCTTAATGCTAAATATCAGAGTGGTCATATATATTGAGCTCTAGATCTTTTTGCAGTATAGTTCTATAATTGTTACACACACACACACAAACACCCCGCCCCCACACACATATATGTATATATATACATACTGCCTGCATGTAAATTACTTTACCCCTTAGTTATCTGTTCAGCTTGCAGAATCACAAGACTTTTTACTTCTTGAAATTGTTTATTTTTTCTCCACTTTACGTTTCCAGCATATTTCTTGCAGGACCAAGGCGTTTCTTGTATTATAGAACTTTGCGGCTATTTTCTACCGAAGAGGTAAGTGTTAAATTTGAGTGGCAATTTTATTTTTAATTTTACTTTCTTTTTATAAACTAAGTAAACATAATTATGTTAAAAATCCACATGTACTGCCTTCTTTACCGATACTTTTGAGTTTGCAGTTATTCATGTTGCTCAGATTCATTCCTGCTTTATGTATCTTGTAATCAACGTACTTACTGCAGACTTTGTATCATTGCTTGTTGATACAATGTTGACTGTCACACTTATTAGCAATTTTTTCCCCCACATAATATTCTTGAGTTCTTGTTGGTTGTAATTAGCATAATTTGCCCGTTCTTCTTGCTAACTAGAGTCATGATGAAATGCCATGTTTAGATCTTAAGTGGCTGTTGTGAACTGGCCGAGGGAAGGTATGATGGAGGTGTCTTTTGATTCAGCTAGGAGTAGATTGAGGAAGAAATGGATGTTTAACTGAGGCGAGTAGGAAAGGAATACAGAACTGTCTATAAAAAAAGGACAGTAGAGTGAGTGGGATATAATCAGAAACTTGTTGAGAGTTTATATTATTTAATTTTGGGAGAGATTGAATCCTCTCTAGAGCTTGAATCTATCTTTGAAATTTTGTAATTTTGCACTTTATCATTCCATAATCTTCATGTTTTGTCCTTAGTTTCCATCTTCAAAGTTTTCAGTTCATGACAGCAGCAAACATTTTGCTCTCTTTGTAACTTTTGTTTGGTGGGTAGGGTTAGGGCCTTTAGGCAGCTTGTTTTGCATCTTTTGATTAACATGTCTTGTAGAGGGAGGATTTATGATGCATCAACACACTATATTTGGGTGCAGGCCTTGCTTTCTCGAGCTGATGCCAAAGTGAAGGAGCTGAAGCAATCGTTTGAAGGCTTAAAGGCTGAAGCTGAAAAGTTACAGGTAACAGTTTCTGTTGACTTTTGTCTTTCAATAAGTTTTAGCTGAGACAGACTTACAATAACTTACAGTAAGACGTTAAAATTTATCATTATGAATAGTAAGGAATCTCCTTAAAATAGAGAAGTTACCATGGTCTTACGATAATTTTTTGTAAGTCCGCTTCATATAAGATTTTGTGTTTGTCTTTGCAAAAGTCTCGTATGAGATGGTCTCGAAACAACTTACTGTGAGATCGTTGTGACTTTTGTATATAGGAGAACCTTTTGGAGTAACTTTGAAATCTTATAATTAGCGTGAATTTATCTCACCTAGACTTGAATCAAGGACTGATTTCGATATTCTTTTGAATTGAACTTTTTTCTTGGCCTCAAAATGGATGTAGAATGAAAATGTCCAATCATTAGACGGGTTTTATATACAGAAAACTGCAATGACCCAGTGACATCAATACCTTTACATCTATATTCATCCAACTGTAGTTGACATGTGGTTTGATCTAATATAGTAGTGGAATGATTTTTGTAGATAATGCTAAAAAAAAAGATTTTTCCCTTTTCTGCATGGATCTAAAATTAAAGCACAGCAACACCGTTCGCATAGGACAACTATCCAAAATAGCATTTTACCCCATCCCACTAAATTGCTTGCGGGACATTTATTAAATGGCCCAACTGAAGTTTTATAAAGCATGTGCATGGCAAACTTATTTTTTTTTGGTAGCTCAGTGGTTGGCTCTGTATATGAGATTTATATGTTCTTTAGGTGGGGGTTCAAACATTTTCACATGCTTGAATGATTATATTTCTCTCTAGATTAAACCTCTATCTCAGGTACTGGTTTGACCTATATAAAAAGCTCTTTTTTTTTTTTTTTTTTTTGAGAAATAAAATAGCTACCTCATGTCCTCATGTAGTGGTGGTTAAATAAATAAATAAATTCTTGTGCTACTTCCGAGACTACATGGACGATATTGCTGTAAGTAAGTTTACACCAAATGTGAAATGGAAATTTTTTTCTCAAAAGATTATCTATGATAAGCGTTTATAGTAAAGATATCAACATACGTTTTGACGTACATGACAAACTTATGTATGTACCTCATGCCCGCTTCTGGATGTCAGAAACTTGTACACGACATGGTTTCATGACTACATTAAAAATTTCTGGATGTACATGAACAGTCGTATATATGTACATATCAGAAGTATTTTGATTAACTCAGTGATGCTCATTAAAAAAGCATCTATCTGTAATTCTGTACACAAATGAAGGCACATACAGTGATACGGTGTGATTCCACTGGAACATAATAAAAAGGAAAGAACCACGATTTTGTTGTATGGGTGCTGTTTTTTCCCCTTTATCATCGCCGACCTGTTTGTATCGAGCTACACTCTTTTTGAAAGGGGTGACGTGCAGCTGCAGAGGTCACTTAGAAACTATAACTCTTTTCACATTATATTAGTAGAGCAGGTTGTGTGTTTTAGGTCCAAGTCTGAACTGGATATTAAGGGGGTTTCAAGTAGGAGGATGTTTTCTAAGATGACATGGGAACGATATTGCTAAACTCCACTTACCATGAATCAAAGGCTGTCTTGTGCGATTCTCAGTGTAGTGTTTGTAAATTTCAGAAAAGGGCATCAATGGCAGAGGAGGAGATGAAAAGAGGAAGAACTAAACTGAGGTTTGAGTCCATATATGAATTATATTGAGTGACGTGGCTTTGTGATCAGATCTTTTCGATGTAGTAATACATATTATGGCAGGCATGCAGGAAATCAGATTAGGAAAGCTGTTCTGTCTGCTGATAAGATTGACAAACAAGCAAGGGGTATGTATAAGTTTGACTCAATCGTTTACATCTTTAAATTTGTCTAGCTCACCTGATGTTAGTAGGGAGCTCATTTTCCATCTGATATAAATTTATTTGTAATATGGGTTGCAGGCCTGAAGGACATCCTTGCAGACCTTCCTAGCGCAGAATCATCTCGATTCAATTCACAGGTTGGCTTCTAAGTTAAAAGTTGTTTTTCTGAGTGTTCAGCATGGGTTCCCTTCCTTGTGTGGTATTGAATTGGCTTGAAAAACTACTACCAAGTACCAACTAGTGCGGATATGTGCAAAATCATAAAATCTTTTGTGTAATATCTCTTTTGAGTCAGTCAACTGTAGAATATTTCCCGCTTATTGTTATTGAAATGACAAAAAAAATATTTTTCGAGAGTTCTATGCATTTTTGGAAAAGAATCACATTGTTGTTCTTTTGTTGAAGTGTGGAATACAAAACTTGTGAAGAATATGTTGGGAACTCTACCGCCAAATGCCAATGACCCCCACGTCACTTTGCACAAATGTGTTAATAGTTGGTAACAGTGGGAGCACAACAAATTATTCTCCAATCTATATCATTTTGCACATAGGGACTATATTTTGTATCATCTGGTCGAAATATTGTAATTTTTTCTGCTATTCAACTATGTTAAATTTGGCAGATCAAGAAAGTAGTTGCTGAGGCGAATCAGGAGCGGAAAGTACTTGCAAAGGAGGTCACAAAGATAAGCAATTATGGGATCTCCATATGAAAGCTCTTTCTGCGTTGTCGAATGCGACTGCTTGTGAATAAAATTGTCAGGAGGATCGGATTGAGTGAGGGATCAGTTCCTCATGTCTCCTGCTTCTTCCACCTTATGTTTGGGAAGTAAAGTCCAGTTGATTACTGAAATTTTGTGTCAGAGAATATTGTACCAATTGTTCAACTAAGAGATTAGGATTTGCTTAAGATCTTCCTTAAAAGTCTGTGCTAATGTTGCAAGTTGCAACTATAAGCGGACAACATTACTTTTATGTGATACGCTAAGATTGCGCACTAACATTGGGTCAGTCACCCATGATAGAATTTTCTGTCTCCGTACATGGCACAACCAGAGTTTTTGAATATTTTTTGCCAAGTACACAACAACACTTTGGATTAAGTTTAATTTTTTTACTACTTTTGGTTAATTTAAGAATTTCTTTTAGATACTATGCGAGTTACTATTTTTTTTGAAAAGGAGTTGCTTGTTAGTTATGAAAACTACTGTAATATACTTCTTCCGTTATTTATTAATTGTAATATTTTGACTTTTCTATTATTCACATTTCACACGTTGACGGTATATGATGATCAATACAAAAAATTTAAACATAGTCATATGAGATCTTATTTAATTCGTCTCATTGTGTAGTTTTTTAATATCTTATTTGCATAATTTTTACAAATACATAACTAAAGTTATTTATGGTTAAAATTGTGTCTCGACAAGTTTAAAAATGCAAATGTTGCAATTAAAAAGAACGGAGGAAGTACTTAATTCCAAAAGACTTGTGAATGAAAATACCCGCAGGAAATCCTCCAGTTTTCTTTCTTTTTTAAAAAAAAAACAAATTTTAGACCCAAAATCACCCCAAGAAATTTATGAATGATATAACGGGAGTTTGGTTTAGATATTTGGAAGGAAATGATATACAAAGGAGAAATATAAAATTATCACTATTCGAGGGAATGAGAAAGCTACGAAATGTATTGCACTAAATAACCGACAAACAAAAACTTTAACTCTCCCCTAAAACAAAAACTTTAACTCCTAAATTCTACGTGAGCGTTCTCTTCATCTTAAATCAAAATTTAGTTGAATTCAACTATAAATTTATATACATGTTAATAAGTTATAACAATATACTTACTTCATAGGATAAGTCCTAATACTTTCGAATAAAATGAGGTAGAAACACCGGACAATTTTACAATAGCTACAATTTTATTGAGCCACTATAACTTGTCTAATTTAAACAATTTATTTTAATCTAGGATCCACACCATTCATTAAGTTGACTTTATAGTTAAACTATTATTAAAATTTATACATTATAAATTTGTATATTAAAATGTATATATATTAATTGGCTTTATATTCCACAAACCTTTTAATGATGATAACCAAAAATCTAAAGAAATTAAGGAACAATACTCCAAAAGGAAGAAGATGAACTTCGTTCAACAACTTTGTTTTCATGTTTTATTGAAACTAACCTTTTCTCCATTTTTCTATGTTTTAAGGTCCAATTAAATCAATGAGCAAAATAGTCTATAAGAATAAAGGGTTAAGATTTTAACAGTTACAGTGGCTATAATCTTGCTGTAGCCATTGAATAATCAATCAAAAAAACCTTAAGTGAATTTTACAAATTTCTCACTCTTTCATGAAGAAAATAAAAAAAGTTTTATCTCTAAATTCTCTATTCTCTACTCAACCGCACCTTCAAAGTTCTAACGGCCATAACTTCTCATCACACTTTATTTCTCTCTCTTCCATCTCATGGCCTCATCAATGTCCACATTCCTCCATTTTCCCGCCAATTCCCACTCTTCTTTCTCTCATAAACCCTTCTTAAACCCTAATTCCACAATCTCCAACCCCTCAATTCCCCCAAAACCCCTAATTTTTCTCTCTCCTCATCACAATCTCTCTCTGCCAAAACCCACCTCTTAAACCTAATCTCCGATCAAAATCGCGGCCTTAAAACTCAACAAAACCCTAAAATTCAATCCCAAATTATCGACGCAATCGAATCTCTCGCTGTTCTCGGCAAAGATTTCATCACAACTGACGCTTCTCTTTCTGGAACATGGCGAATGCTTTGGACTACAGAAAAAGAGCAGCTTTTCATCATAAAAAATGCCAATTTTTTTGGTACTGAAGTTGGAGATGTTCTTCAAGTAATCGATGTTGATAATCTTAAGCTCAATAATGTCATCACTTTCCCCCTTCTGGGGTTTTCTTCGTTCGATCGAGTATCGAGGTTGCTTCCGCTCAAAGAGTGAATTTTAGGTAATTTTTTTTGGTGTTTCTTGATTTTTATTTTCATGATTTATGATGCATTGCAATTTTGATATTGAGCAGCTTATTTGTGTGTATGTGTGCGTGTTTATGTAAATTATTGAGAAATGAAAAAAGTCTTTTGGTTGGTTGGTGAATTATGGTGGAATTGAAAGAAGATGAAGGATGTTGTAGTTATTCTGTTGAGATCAGATGAAATGCCTAACCATGAGTTGTCGCGCATATTAGACAAGCTAAGCGAAATAAACCACTATATAAGCTGATGGAGTTACTCGATTTATTGTCAATTGGTTTTAAGATGGATACTCCTTTGAGCTTGTAACACCAAAAAGATGAAAGTGATTGATCATGCCATATACAAGAACTTAGACATTGCTGTCAAAATAAAGTTTGGACATTATGATTTATGAAAGAAAATGTTTACGTGACATTGGTTTTCACAGGTTTACAAGTGCGGTATTGCGAGGAAAGGATTGGGAGGTCCCTTTGCCACCATTTGGGCAAGGATGGTGAGTATTATATTATTAAAGTTTTGATCAAGTATTAACCGCTGAGTATTTTAGCTGTTGAACAGTTACATTTTCAGGGGATGCTCAAGTAATTCTAAGCTGATATGTGATGTAGCATTCTATTAGATTTATGTGTATGAATTATGATGCTTATGTCTCGTACTTTTAGATTTTGCTAAAAGTTGGGTTTTGACTGTTTGTGGGAAATTAATGGATTAGTTTGGGCTGTCAATCATCAACAGTCAAGTCTTTCTAGAGTTGCTAACTTAAGTTAGTGAGTTACTTGCTTCATTGCCTTGCTGATTTATTTTCTAACTCCTGATGCTGTTGTTTGGCTGCATTTCTAAACCAATCAGCCTTTTGTTTCACTCATTTACATACATCGATTGCGCTCAATAATTCTAGTTAAACAAACTGCAACAATTATCCTCACTTTAGCTGTGTTGGCAAGTAAAAGCCTTTTTTCCACTTTGCAATTCCAGATCCTGTATGATTTCTAAAATGTTCTAAATCTAGAGACCGGATTATACTTTTAGACCTTTATATATCAGTGGGTTTAATTATGATCAAATTTGAAATAGTCCTTCATCTACAAATAATGACAATGACAACCTGTGATGTTTATCGTGATGACACTTATGGTATCTTGTAAGGTGCTAAATTGACTTAAAAAAGTACCTGTGAAGTGGCTTTAGTGAAATATCTTTTTTATATTGTGCTCTGGCATACTACTGTAATATGTCTTAGTGATATTCTACTATTCTGCTGCCACTAATATTGTTTTATTCAGATCTTCTCTAATATGAAAAGTGCTAGTTTATTAGAGTTTTAAGATATGTAGTGGTAGGCATCCGCATTCATCTCTAAAAACCTATGTTACTCAGACTTGGATAAAGTGTCTATTCGGATACGGATGTCCCAATGTTGGACTCATCCATTTTGTAAAAATGTAAAGTTTTTGGTTTGAAATGAAGTATCCAAGTGTCTTATCGTGTGGTTGTGTCGGACATGACATAAGTCGACATGCGACACCCTAGGTAAATGAAGGTCTTGTAAGTAACAGAGCTAAAATCTTCTTCTTACAGACTACAGAGAGTGTGGGAGAGAAGAGATAGGTCATAGAACTATTTCCAGAGCATTGTTGATTAATTGTATCTATAATGTTGCCAGGCTTGTCTATCACATATTAACATCTTATTGAAGAAGGAACTGTTGACAACAGGTTCTTGAAGGAGAAAAGGCTTTCTTATCTGTTTTGATCCATTTCTGTCTTCCTTCCTTTAAGCGACGGGGTTTATCAGTTTCACTAATCACACATATATGATGCTATTCTTTTTTTGATCTATTGATTTTAACTAGGAATAGAAGTAGATATAAGCAATGGCGTTTAAATGGACTTTTGCTCTACAAATAAGTGTAAATTGTAATGACGAATCTTCTCATAGTGAGATAGGTACCAAGTCATAAAAATCCTTTGTGGAATAAGGAATACTGGTAATTACTGGATCCCGAGAACCTTTCTGTCCTCTGTTTGGTTTCACTGAAGGCTCTAAGTCAGTTTGTAGTTGCTGAAAGCTCTCAAGGGCTTTAATGGTGTGTTTGGATAGGGGGCTTTGGTGGGAGAGAAACGGAAAGGAAAGGGACTGGTTCATTTTGCTTTGTTTGGATATGACATGGGGAAAAGGAAGGGAATACAATCTGAATAATTCATTTTACTTACCCTCTTAATAAACAAAACCCTTCCTATATTTGAAAGATTTGAAAGGCAAATGAAAGATCACTCTTCCTATGTTCGAAAGATTTGGAAGGAGAATCCAAGCTCATCTCTTCCCCACGTCCTTTTCCCCCTCCTATCTCTGTCTTTATGCTTGCTGTCCAAAAAATGTGCAAAGTACCTTTCTAGAAGACAAAGCAACATGCTATTCCTCTTCAGCTACTCCTGCAACTAACCGATACTATAACAACTAGAATAGGCCCTGAATAGTTTTGAAGTGACAAAAATGTTCTTAGAAAGATAGGTAACTTGGTCTTTAGATTCTCTAACCAGACACTGTTGTCTTAGGTTACAAGTTGCAAAGTACCTTTCATGTTCTTGGACTTTTTGATGTGACTTTTGCCAAATATCCTTCTTACATCTTGTGGTATCTTTAGTTCCCTTCATGATATTTTTCTATGCTTTAAATTAAACAAAGATAAAGCAGGCATGTCTGATTTTTCAAATGGTACATGTTCCTTATATGATTTTCATATCAGAGATTTTTCATTTGCTTTACGATTTTTCCTTCGCACACTTGAAAGTTTAAATATATACACATACTACATATATAATCGTCATTTTAATTTGTCTTTCAGGTTTGAATCAGTTTATTTGGATGATGACATTCGAGTTGCAAAGGATATACGTGGAGATTATCTAGTTGTTGATCGTGCTCCTTATGAATGGAAAGAGTGAGATAGGAAAACACTAAACAGGGTATGCGTGATCTAAGCTTATTATTGTAATCTTGACAACTCTGCTTCACTGTAATTTTCCTAGGAAATTGTTTACTGTAGATAACGTAAATTTTTGTAATTTAAAGCACTCGTAATTAGAATTGATTAGCACATCACATTGAGTTTCACTTGAAATTTCCCCTCAAAATACAAGGCACCTTTTGTTCACGACCCAAATAAATATTTCACCTTTTGACTTTGAGGTGTCGTAGATTCAGCAGAGACCCTTCGTCCCTTTTCTGAAAAATTTCTCCTCTAGTCATCAGAACATGTTTAAATGGTGAGAAAGTACTGTTAACATAAAATAATTAATGCATCCTTTATGCTAGTTGAACCACATGAAAGTACAAAGTGGGAAGAGAATTGAAATTGAAATTGGCATAAAATCACCATTAAGTTCTCTCTTAACTACTAGCATATTTGTGATTCTAAGTGCATGGTGGTGGTGGTGGTGGTGGGGGTTGGGGGATGGGGGACCATAAATAGGTTTATATATCGGTTAGTTTGGCGCACTCAGAAAAGACTTAAAGAGTCCCCATATCAAAAACTAATGAGGGTCACACATAAGATTGTGGTGGAACCCTTATTCGTCGGTAGCCATATGATGTGGTACATTTGTATAGGCTATGAATGAGCTGCCTTGACGTATCATATGTCACATCTGATTCTCAGGACCCTCTTACTCTTAGGGTTGCTTGCAATCAAGATCCTGATAGAAGCTGCATTGAACATAAAAATGTCATGGTTTTGGTGACATTATTATGGGATAAAGACGTGAGAGTATATTTTATGCTTTGGTGGTTAGTCATATTTGCATGAATAAGGTGTGGGGGAAATACGGTCCCATATGACAAGAGCATTCCGACTTTTTGCTGGTGTCTTATGTTCTGCAGATTGAAGTGTATGATTTCCCCACCATTCCAAAAGCAGTTGTGGGCGATGTTGCTTAATGAATCATGCTTATGTTGTTAGTTATATCAATTTTTGAGTGCATTGCCAGTGCGAGTTATGGAGATTGAGAACCACTTGGGGCCAGGAGTCTTATGTGGTTGTCAACTTTTGTAAGATCATAATCTTTAACTAAACTGACTTAAAATGATATAAAGTATCGATCATGATGGTACGTGGAATATGATCTGCACCGGATAGATTACTCTGAACACCATTAACAAGCACAGTATTGTGTAAAATGATACGAGGGGACTTGGCGAAGAGAGATGAGGTGGAACCTCCAGTCTTGTGAAGTAGACCCTCTTTTTTTATGCAGTCCACTTACAAGTCTAAAGGAGGTTTCATACTAAAACCAATTGACAATAGTAGGAGTACGGTAGCTCGGCAATTAGTGTGCTTACGAATTCTAGTATGTTAATATGTATGATTAGGAGACAACAATTTCCATTTCACTTATGTACCCTAGGATATGACATAATTGCTATTTGTAATAAGTTTAGTTATTGTGAAATTAGGAAAGTTGCTAGGTAGGTAGTTCAAGTTAATCATGATCTCGCTATAGCGGCTAGGAACGGTACTCTTGTATAGCTCGTTTTTTTTTTTTTTGTACTTGTTGTCAAAAAAAAAAAAAAAGACAATAGTAGGAGTAGTTCATCTTGCTGCGCTCAAAGCATGGATTATGCACGCTCACTGTGCACCCAAAAGAACATAACATACCATTCATATAAAAGAACACAATTTAAAATTAAAGAATATGTAAATCTCCAATTATTGAAGAACATAAGTCGTAATGAGAAGTTCATATAGTAAATGAACATCTAGTCTAAATTAAAAGAACATACATTCTAACTTTAGATATGAAAAAAAGAATATCGCCAACAACTGTCTTTGAAAAGGTAAAATAAGTTGCAAGATTTAAGGAAATAAATAACATTTTTTTAGAAATCATGGACTCTTAAAATGTTAAAACTACGTCGTTTAGCAGAGGGTGCACCATCCTCTACATGGACTTGAGTGCATGTTCCTATTTGTTGTGCTTATAATATGGTACTTTATTTCCTCTTTCTCCACTATCCCCTAGAATCCTATAGGAGCTGCAACCTCTTATATTGTTTTGTATAAATAATACAGTTGGTCTTGTAAAAAACTGTCTACTTTTAATTTAAAATTAGACAATGGTTCAATCCCAATATTAGAAGAGAACATACTATCTTTATAAATATAGCGACTAGTTTAATATATTCCGTGACCAGTTTAATCCATTCAATATCACATTCTTTAATCCATTTACTAACTAGTTTAATCCATTTTGTAAAACTGCCAGGTGATTTTTTTAAAATTGTTTGTTGTAGTTCGAGATTTAAAGGGAAACAAATGAAGGAGAAGAGAAGGGACAACTAGGTTGGTGCGAGATGTGTACATATAATGTTGGGAATTGGGATAGAGTGAGATGGAATGGGTTTGTGAGATGAACGTAGGCTTGGGTTTGTCTAATTTTATGTTAAATTAGACCCTTTATTCTAATAATATGTGCAAATCATATGATACTTGGTAGTTGATACTATTGCTATTGTTGAATATAAGCGCAAGCAAACTGAATAGTAGGAGGAGATCATGAGCAATAAATATTACGAGGAACTTTTTATAATATTTAACTCACATAATTGTTATTTTTTTACACGAAACAAAAACATGAAGATAACTACAAATTTTCATTTAGTATCAAGTGAGTTTAATGTATGATATACATGAACTTTGTATATATACATACTTTCTCCGTCATACATCAATAAACAAACCTAGTTTATATACAACGAGTCTTAGGGAAAAATTTATGATCATCTATTTATAATGCATAAAAAGTCAATCACTATAAAATGGTAAAAAGTAATAGAAAAATCACGTTGTTTTTACTATAATTTCTTGCACCTCCAATCTATTCTCATCCTACAAAAAAGTTGCTTCTTTCCTATCAACCAAGTAGATAAGCATTATATAGCAAAATTTAGTCAATTAATTTTTGGTTGACCAAAAGCTTAAGTGGATTGTGTATCATGACAATCTCCAAGCACTAAGAACCTAAGCTTAAGTGCATTATTATGTTATGTTGAAATTAACTCATAAAATGAATTAGATATTGTAAATTTTAACTAGGTTGTTCCAAGCTCAGTTAGCTTGGGTATGAGTAGACGATCTTCAAGCGCTTGGCTCATACTCCTTTTTTTTTATCTTTCTCACTTGCAATCTTAGCACTATTCATACTTAGAGAGAATCTTTACAATTTTTTTTAATTTATAAGAAAAAATATAGTCATGTTGGGTCTTGTTTGATTCGTCTTAATTAGTACATTATTAATATTTAATCGTTATAATTTTTACTAATATATAATGAAAGATATTTAAGTTCAAAAAAGTGTATTGAAAGACGTATACAGAAAAGTGAGAATGATAAAAAAAAAAACAGAGACAGTATCATTAAATCATCATGCTATTTATGGACCAGAAATGACCAAAGCAAGAAAAAGAAAGTTAACAAAACAACACCAAAAAAATAAGAAAAAAGCCAAAGAGATTTAAAGAAACAACTACCATGAGTGAATGCATGACAGATGTCCAATCACCAAGAAATGATACATGTTGTCGTGTACTATTCCTACTATGTGATGGTGCTGTTTTTTCTTTTGTGATGATGGAAAGTTATTAATTTTGCATTAATGGAATCAAAGACTTTTTACTGTGCTTCTGAATCATACTAGTAATATACCATATGCCCTTTTTTCATTCCAACCATTTTGTAAGTGGGTTTGACAATGCATGACAAAGTAGTACTACTAGTCTACTAATACTAGATAATTCAAAGAAAACAACAATACTACTCTCTATCAAAGTGGGTGCCTTATACTTTTGTCATGAGATTTGCCCTACATAGATCTTCTCCAGTCTCCACCATGGTTTTGGTGGAAGGACTGTTTTTAAAAAAAAAAGGTTGTCTTGTAACAATATAGGTGTTATTAATTTATAAAGATGTCTTAAGTGATTTTTAATTTTCGGGATCTTTGCCAAATGAATTGGAACTAGTTTTTTTAATAAAACTTGTTGATATTATATTATGAATATATATTTTCCCTTGAAATAAATAAAAATAATAGCGAATAAATTAAACACGAGATTAGTAGCTAGCGTGGTTTCGAGACTGAGTATAATATCAATTATAAGTAGTTTTTGGATATATGATAGGGTTTATTGCCAACCAGAATGATAAAGCTTTTGTTTATTTGGGTTTAATATTCACTTTTTTCGAAATACTCGTTAATGTAAACCTCGGCTATGTTTTCCTTATCGGAATCGGATATAATTGTTTTAATTGATTTATAGTGATGACATCTTTTTTCGCCGATTTTCTCATATAAAGTTGTTCATTTCAATTGATTTTTCGTGTTAAAAAATAGAGAGTAAAATTTTCGATAATTTTGTAGGAAATTATAATTTAAAAGGACTCAAAATTATTCAATTGGTGGTAGAAGACTAGAAGTTAGAAGGAAAAACTTTGCGTAGGACATCCAACTTATGTATGGAGAATAATGTAATTGGCTATGAAACTTGAATATTAGTAATATCTGATTTTTTTTTTTGGAAAGGTATCTGAAATTTACTTTGTCAATGTAGTAGTAGTAATATCTGAAATTTGATCAATTTCTATATACTTAAAAAAAGAAGTTTTTGCTATATGAATTCACGCGGGTTAATTTTTTATAAGTATCAAATACATTTTTCTAATCTCTAAAGATATTGAGCTGATTATTATGTATTCTAAACTTAATTTACTTATCAAAATTTCTCAGATCTAAGAACAGTTTGCATAATAACCATATGATTGTTGACTTGATGTTCAAATTACGAGGCATCTTAATCATACGTAGCTCAGATCTGGAATCATCATCATAACATGATTGAAATGTGCATTAGTTGCACATAAATTTGATAAGAATATGAGATGCAGATTCCCATAATTATGCTGCAGAGATCCAAATCTGCAACAACCAAATAACACTATATAGTTCTCCATGTTTGGCGTGCATGTCATGTTCAATTAGCTTACAAATATTTAACAGATTTTGTGTAGAGAGAGGAGGCAATTTCCCTATTTAACGCGACCATGTCTAGGTTTAGTTGGGTTTATTTTTAATAATCACGAACATTAATCTAAACAAGCAACAACCTACTTCAATTTACTTTCTCTTATAAATTCACCATATGGCTTGTAACTAAGAGTAGCTAGCTAGCTAGTAATTAAATTAAGGAAAGAGTTAATAATGATCATAACAGATGGTCTTGGGCAAAGTGTAGCTATAGCTAGTTAATAAATTGGAAAAGAGGGAACAATAATCAGACAAGATGATCTGAGTGACTGTTTCATAGAATAATATGGAGTAATCAACGCTAAGTCACATCTTAATAAGAAAAGAGTTACTTCTAAACAAATATAAGTCATCCCTTAACAACATAACAAACTACGGACTACCCCGCACCACAACGAGTTAGGTTAACGAATTGCGTCGTAATTTATAGGTGCGACAATTGCACAAAAGTTATCATAAGTGTTGAAACTATGTACTTGTTAGTGGGAAGTTTACGGATAAATTTCAGCACATATTGATAATGATCAAAAATACGGTTTTTTCACCATATACCCTTGACAAATTTTTTTTTGCATCATATATCCTTTCAAATTTTCAAATTCACCATATACTCTTCATGTTTGAAAAAATACATCCACTTACCCTTAATGACTAACGGCGTTAAATTCCGTTAGTCATTAACCCTTAATCCCGCATCTAACCTAATTAACTAACCTAAATTTACCCCTAATCCTAACCCTAATCCTAATACTCTAACCCTAACACTTAACACTCCCACCCCCTCCCCCCACCCCACCACCCCCCCACCACCCCACCCCACCCCACCGCACCACCACCCTTCCCACCCCACTCCCTCCCCGCATACCCCCTTCCCCCGCAAGCACCCCTCCCTCCCCGCAGCACCCCTCCACCCTCCTCGCAGCCCCCTCCCCCTCCCCTTCCCCCCTCTCCTTCCCCGCCGCCGCAACCCCCTCCCACGGATATGCGCATAAAAACACCAATTCCTAACTATTCAGCAAAAGAGAAAGTTCGGAATTTTAAAAAGGCAATCGATTCAATGAAAGAGAGACTTCGAAATTGAGAAGATGGTTAATTGAATGAAAGAGAAGACTTACCGACTCAATTGACGAGAGGGGTGATGATCGGAAAAGAGCCGTCGTTTCTTTTTTTTGAAAGGAACAGTGAAAGGGGAGTTGAAGGAGAGTGGTGACGGTCGGTTAGGGATCAAACATGGAAATTTAAGTCTTACTTGCCTAGAGTTGTGGCAACGGCGGGGAAGGGAACGGAGGTTGCGCGACGGCGGGGGAAGGGGAGGAGGGGGTTGCGACGGCGGGGAGAGGAGAGGGGGAAGGGGAGGGGGTGGGGGTCGGGGGAGGGGTGGAGGGTGTTGCGGGAGAAGGGGGTCCGCGGGGAGGGAGGGGGCGGGTGCGAGTGGGGGCGGGCTGGGGTAAGGGGGTGGTGGGGGTGGGGGGTGGGGGGGGGTGGGGGTGTTAAGTGTTAGGGTTAGGGTTAGGGGCTAGGATTAGGGGTAGATTTAGGTTAGTTAATTAGGTTAATTACGTTAGTCATTAAGGGTAAGTGGATGTATTTTTTCAAATGTGAGGGGTATATGGTGAATTTGGAAAGTTGAAAGGGTATATGGTGCAAAAAAAAAGTTGTCAGAGGTATATGGTGAAAAACCATTAAAAATAAGAGAACTTAGTTTATAACACATATTCAGTGGAGAGCGGGAGAAGAGAGCAGAGTAGGTCTATTCTAAAAAATAAAATTACAAAACTCGCCCATTCTTTTTGCTAGATAAGGTGAACTCTCCCTCATTCAATATTCTATATTCTATGTATATTATCTATCACTTTTAATTCGTCACGTTACATCTTTCTTATGGCTTGAAATAGCCTGATGCATGTGATAATATTGGCTCGGCCATTTGTTTTGCATATGTGTAGAAGAACAGTAGAAGCATGCATGCATGGACTACTGCAGACTGCATATAGTACAACATGAATTTTGGGAGTAAAGCTAGGCTCAACTTTAACCATAAACATTAGAATCAGATAAGTTCTTAATTGATAAGTTTTGGTTTATTTTTTAAGATTGTTTGGTAATATCAACGGCCCAAAACCCAAGGAGCAAGTACATATGAATATATTATGATCGAGCGTGGGTTTGGATAAGTGAAGACTAAAAAGGTCATATTTTTCACGTCACGCTTATCCTTAGAACCATGTATTTCATTAATTATATATTTATATCCATAGAATCACACCTATGATTTTTATGTACCACACCAAGTCACTAACTAGACACCAAACTTTAGCACACCATGTTTTCTTCCTACTTGTATTGTATATAGACAGTTTGGATTATTTTATTTCACCTTGCTCCCACACTAATGATGGTGTTACTGAGATAAAACTTTTATTGTCCTAGTATCTCTTTACTTCTTTTTATACTTCCTCTGTTTTTTTTTACATGTGACACTTTCCTAAAACGAAATGCTGCAAATTACACGTGACACTTTTTTTTCTTTCCTAGAGTAGTAAGTTTTAGCCTATTAAATTACCATATTACCCTTACTTAAAAAGATAAACTAAAATTAATCCTTCTTAATTTAACCAAAATTAAAAATTAACAATTAACCACAACCCCTCCCCCACCCACCCCACCACCCTCCCCATCCCAGCCCACCACCCCTCCCCCCCCCCCCCCCCACCCCCTCGCCCTCCTCTCCTCTCCACCGTCGCATCCCCCTCCCCTCCACCGTCGCATCCCCCTCCCCTCCCTCCCTCCCCTCCTCCTCCGCCTTCGCATCCCCCCTCCCCCGCAGCCGCCCAATGCCTAGAAACGCCGGCAGTAGCTCGATCGCCCCTCCCTCGCCTTCGCATCCCCCCTCCCCTCCCGCAGGCGCCCAATGCGGAAACGCCGCGCGGCGAAATGCCTTGAAATTAATCCTCGATTTTTTTTTCATTTCGCCGCGCTTCGGCCGTTGCGGGGGCTGCGGGAGGAGGGGAGGGGGATGCGACGGTGGAGGGGAGAGGAGGGAGGGGGATGCGACGGTGGAGGGGAGGGGGGGGGGAGGGTGGGGAGGGTCGGTGGGCTGGGTGGGTTAGGGTTTGGGGTGGAGGGGTGGGGCGGGCCGGGGTGGAGGGGTGGGGGAGGGGTGGTCCCCACTTTCTTTAATCCCTACAATTACTTTTACTTAATCCCTCTCCAATTTTTTTCTAGGTAACTGTGTTTTTCAAAAGTGCCACATGTAAAAAAAACAGAGGAAGTATATTTCTCTTTGAGCTACGAGATTATTATAATCCTTTAGCGTAACCCTTCATTTTCATCTAAAAGTTCATCAAAATAAAAAAAAATTACTATGTTAAATTTTGTATATACTCTATTTAATAAGTTATAATAGTTGATCCACTTTCGTTATAAGTTATCTCAAAGACTCAAATATAGATTATATACTATTATGTGGACTTGAGGAAACCACATATTTATCGAAAATGACATCTTTCACTCACTAACCCCTATGGTACTGGATCAAATGTACGCAATGCGCATGCTTCAAGCTATAAAAAGATGTACAATAATCATCGTATCGTATATATATTAACATCAAATTGTAAAATATTTTATAATAAATAAATAAAGGGCAATTAATGTCTTTCAAGTGGACAACAAACTCCTACAGAGTTACCTTATATAATAGAGATATCATTATTTCTACTTTTTGACATAACCAACAATATAAACACTTTTTATCTACTTTTTTAATACTTCTAACAAAGAAATTAGTATCCCACTAATAATCATCTAAATATCGTACTAAGCAAGCGGGTAATTTTTAAATCGAATAAATGAAGTATACACTAAAAAAAATAATTGTTTGATAATTATTTATATAATAATAAATACTAAATATAAATCATCAAAAAAGTGTCTTACGAACCAACAATAATGGCACAACATAATTTAAAACTTGGAAAACGTTTTTTCTTACATTATTTTTAGGATATGAATTTTCTTCATGTTGTGCCTAGACTTTAGAGGATGGATTACCTTAGCACCAAGGCACTAGCTCCTTGACTCTCAACTGCAAGCCGCTTGATTATAAATGACTTCATAGTTCATATCCCTAAATCTGTCCTTGAAGATATACACGAGCAGTATTTTGAGGTGACAAACTTGACGAATAAATCTCGCATTTAGTTGACAGAAAACACTGTTTTAATCACCCTTAGCTTCTTTTTTGGGAAGCTTTTACCCATTCCCTACTCTAATCTCTAGCTAGTCTCATCTGGTGAAAAGATGAAATGAGTTTTGCATGCAATATTTATTTACCTTTTATGGTACGGTCAATACTGTTGTCCACTTTGTCGTATGCTTTTTTTGTCACATATGTATACCTGTAACCTATGAATGTTAATGGCTGAACTGCTCAAGTACATCAGAGTAAGATCAAATTATGTAAATGGGAGTATGGGACATGGTCGAGGCAAAATGGTAGATTAATTTTTTTGTAAAAGACAAAAATTGCATGAAACAAATTGCAAGTTTGACTTGGTTTTATATACTTCCTTCCTTCTCCTTTAAATGAAATATAAGGTCACAACACAGGAATTTAAGAGAGGAGAGAATAGAGAAAAAGAAAAAGAGGGGCTCGTATTATGAGGAGAGAGATAGATAAAAGTGAATATATACCAAATAATGTAACGTTTCAATTTCATATTTATTTTGAAACGACCTTAAATGACAAGTATTTGCTTTAGAACGGAGAAAGCATACACATGTCTTTCCCTCTCTTTACTTGCTTCTTTGGGGCAGTATGCTATCGACTTATTATTGACTCATAACTTGTATTTATCAATCCGATTTGACTTATTATGCTCTTTACCATTTAGAGCTTTGTTTCTAGCATAAATGGTAATATTATGGATTTTTTCAATTAAAATTCAATTCACCGTCCGTATACTTTGATTTTAGTATTTGGGATTTCAACATTGTTGTTGCATTGTATTTCCATCATTCGATTTCCATCCTTTTATTTAAGGAGTAATCAATTGACTCATAGTGTCATCTATATTCCAAATTAATCTATACACTTTACTTTTCACTATAAAACATTAAAAAAAATTATGAGAGAGGGAGGAAAAAACATAAGAGAGCATAAAGGGTAATCAGGAAGTAAATCACGTGGAAATTTGATTGGACAAAGCGGGTGGAATTCATGTCCAAGAACTTAAAAGAATAATGTTAGTGGATAAAATTGAAAAAATTAAAAAAGAGAAATGAGTTGATGAAAATAACGGATTTGACTTTAATTAAAATTAGCTAGAAAGCAATATCCTTCCGACCTACTACTTAGACTTTATTTCATATTCAAATCTCATCACGCTTATGTTAATTGTTGTATGCCTGTTGCAATCTAAGGTTGTGCTATCATAGAGGTCATGGATATGGATTTGAGGACTCAAGTACGTACCTAGAGAAGTTATTATATGGGTAGCATATATGGAATGGCAGCTAAACAACTTGGACCATGGATGTCTAGAAGGTGATGACTTTGAACGTGTACTTTAAGCATACAATGAAATGTTAGCTTGTACTTAGGTTTGGATCTACTGGTTCATCAACATTATCATTTTTGACATGCATTAAATCAACACGAGATCAAATACATAATCAGATACCGCAATTTCCTATTGAGAAATTACTATGAGATCAGAAATATAATACGAGCAGTTGGGTCTTTCTATGTTATACACTTATGATTCTTCAGTTCTTACATTGTACTCTAATATGTCAAAAATTCAATAACAAAACCCTCAAACTTGTATTTCAATTCATGATTTACAATGAGATCATAAAAAAAGAAGATTGCAACAAATATCTCGAAATGATTTAAAACAAATTTCCCGGAGTTTATTCTCCGGGAGTATAGAGTAGAAATTAGTCTGATAAAATACGATAAATAAAAAAAAATCAACAAATCCATTCAAAAAAAAATTTCCAATTTTTATATTATCTTACGATGTGACAATCAAATTTAGATTCAATTCAATTATCAACTAAATAAAGAATTAGGTCTATTATTTTATTTAGTTTTGGTTCTAAAACTCGCAGTTCTAGTAGTCGACTCGGTTCTTTCAAATTGTTTCTCATTATTAAGAAAAGGTAACAAAGATAAAATACGAGCTTGTTTTATAGCAATAGTAATTAATCGTTGTTGTTTCAAGGTCAATCTATTTACTCGCCTAGATAAAATTTTCCCTTGTTCACTAATAAATCGACTAATTAAACTCATGTTTCTATAATCAATTCGATCCCCCGATTGAATCGGGGGCAAACGCCGACGAAAAGATCGCTTGGACTCCACTAGCTGTAGAGCGAAGCAAGGCATTCCAGCTAAAAGCAGCAGCACCTAGAGCATCCCGTCTGAAGGCCGAGGACAAGAAAGCAAGTCTGCTAGTCTGAAAGGGCTAGCTAAGACAGGGCAGCTAGGCGGAAGGCAAGGAAGGCTAGTCCGGCAACTGCTGGCTGTCAACGAAGAAAAGTCAACTAGCAATGCCAGCTTCTAAAAGATTATATGCGCCCGTTAACTAGACGTCCTTAATTTCTATTACATTTTGTAAGTGAAACTAATATAACTTATAAGTTACATATATATATTCCCTCCTAAGAGTTAAGTTATCTATAAGCTACAGGTAACATCAAGAGCATTATATCGTAAAAAAAAATGTAAGTTTTAGGATATCGTATAAAATTTTAAAAAGGTTAAGTCACACTATAGAAATGGAAGAAACTCAGGAGTAATAACTTATTACCAGAGGGGTCTCAGACATAGAGCTGTCAAAAAATGACCTGATATGGCAACCCGACCTGAACCTGTAATGACCTGTAACCGACTTGCACCTGAAATTTTGGTAAAACAGATCACCTGAAACCTGACCTGCACCCGACCTGATAATAACCGATACATGATCTTGACCCAACAATCTATGACCTGAACCGACACCCGCCCGAAAAGACCGATAACTGAAGTGAGCAGATCTGACAACGATCTGAACCCGATTCGACACCCGACCTGATTAGGACCTGAAACCGATTATAACTCGACTCAACCTGTTATTGTCTCGACATGTTGCGACCTGTTACTTGATTTACAAGACCTGTTGCGAATTGGTATATGGTTTTACCCGACTTGTTGCTACATGTTACCCGACTTGTTGATTCTTGATAACTCGACTTGTCATTGATTTCACCACATGGTAACATAAATTATAAACTAACACTATTACAAAAAGGCATATAACTAGATGAACTATTCAAGAATTGATTTTCAATGGAATATTAAATAATGAAAAAAAATTGAAGCAGTGACACACAAGTTTCATGACCCGTTCCATGCCCGGAGCGATCCGAAACAAGTATGGCACAACCCAATAACTAACGACCTGAACTTGACTTGAACCTGACCCAAACCGTTATTCTCTTGACCAGATAAGTATCCGACCCACGCTTTTGAACTTGAAAGCACCCGCTACAAACCTGCAATAATCCCGACCCGACACCACATGACCACAAAAGACGACCTGTCCCGAAATTGACCGTGTCGAACCCGACCGAACCTGAAAGAGGAAAAAAACCGAGGCAGACCTGATCGAATTACGACCGTTCCCGACCTTTACCCGACCTGTTTGATTTATTGACCTGACACGACCTGACCGAACATGTCCTGAAACCTGAGATGACCCAGCCTGAACCCGACTCGAGTAACTGAATTGACAGCTCTACTCAGACACATGAGCAGAGTGAGCGATCGCTCAGGGCCCCCAATGTTAAGGGGCCCCACCTATATTTTTATTTTACTTACTTATTAGGTTCTATGAGTTTAATAGAAAATATATTTGATAATTCAAAATTTTTGCCCCTAATCAATCTATATATTTTTTGTCATATTTCATAGCTTATTTTAGTTTAATCTTGATATATCTTTACTATTATGTTAAATCTAAGGTGTCTCCTTGCTAAATATGAAATAACATTGAATTATTTAAAAAAAGTTAATCATTTTTTCAACCATTTTTAATTAAAAAAATATTAGTTCTTAACAATATGGGATTATGGATCCATTTCATAGCCCTATAAGGCCCATGTTTAATGTCTGACAATGTCTGACACAGGGTCCCGAAATTGTCTGAGACGTCTCTGCTTATTACAGTATAGATATAGTACTTTTACTTTGCTGAGAGTTGAGACTATACTCACCATCTTAATCCCTACCACTAGCCTAATACCCAAACATTCTTCTTAAAGTGGTCCTATAAGCTGCTGCCCTCTCTGAAGCTCAACTCATAATAGGATTCATTCCCTTTACTTTACACCACGTGATGTGATCTTGAACCTGGAAACAATACATACCACTGGCACTAGCTACTAGCTACTAGCTAGCCCCCACTTATATATGCCTTTCCTTGCTAATTTCTGTATATCCATGCATTAGGCCATGCATCTACACATGTTCATAGTTAAATTTATGTTAATCATTCGTTTTGACTATCTTTTTGGGTTATGTGAAATTATCGAAGATACATAAGTAGATAAGACGAGGCTTTATAGATAGAGAGAGAAAGTGACCTAGGATGAATAATCCACAGTTTCGCCTCTCACACGAGTCACATAAGTCCAGAAGTTATTGAAGAAACATAGAAATTGAGGGGATACAAATAAACTAGTAAATGTTTTTTTTTTATAAATAATTTTATTATTGTGTTCTCCTCCAAAAACCTCTCATTGTTTGAGGAAATTCTAGTCGAATTTTAGGTGTACCATGTGTTACTTTGAATGACACTACTTATGTGAGATAAAACTAATAATCATGGTCAACAAAAATATCCCTGATCAACTTAACAAGCCAAATACAGATCATATTGTAGGAGAATCTGACCGCATATATATAAAACTGATAGAATATGTAATATTCTAGATATTTAGTGAATATTTATCTTTGTGTATTTATGTAAAGTAAGGATTCTCATAGCATTAGGTTATATACTTATGTATATTGATTAATGAGAATATCCCAAAAGAGGGAGAATTATACATATACTAAAGCCAATTGGTGATAATAAATGGAGTACATTACATAATATTTTAAATGTTACCATTCTCCATCTTTTTCCGCAATAGGAGGCAATTGTGCAATCTAAGAAGATCACTACTTCTCACCATACCTGCGAATAACATCACTCGATCAACAACGTTGAGATTTTTTTTTTTTTGATCCATATGAGTCACAAAAGCAGTACAAAGTACAAAGAAGGGGAGGGGGGATTCGAACCTGTGACCTATAGTTCACAGCACCTCAATCTTAACCACTAGGCCAAGACATCATTGGTACGTTGAGATTTATGTTCCACATATATTTCCAAGTCCTCTCTACATGTGCTTTATTCATATAAATGGCCTTCCCTACCCTTTGGAATCAACAACGAGCCTATGTTTTGTTATGCTGTAAATCTAAATGGTTCTTTATTACGCTTAAACAAGGAGAGTTTGCAATGGCAACAAATATTTTACCCCAAAGTCAATTAACGACAAATAGATACTACCTCAATTTCTTTTTAATAGTTACACTTCCACTTTTGACACTATTCACAAATTTCCCTTTGACTATCATTTGTGATTTATGATTAAGAGAAAATATATTCATGTGTGGTCTTGTTTGATTCGTCTCGATATGTACTTTTATAATATCGACTTTTTATATTTTTTACAAATACAAAATTAGAGATATAAACGCTCAAAGTAATGCATTGACATGCGTGAAAAGTGTAAGTGTAATTATTAGAAAGAAACGAAGGTAGTATTCCCTCCGGTTCCTAAAGATCTTCCTTGTTACTGTTCCTACAGATACCAAGGAGGATTCATTGATGTGGGGTCTAGGGTGGATAAATTATAATAAAGTGAGACCATAGAGGAGAGAGAGGGTAATAAAGTATAATAAAGTAAGATCATAGAGGAGAGAGAGGGTAATAAAGTATAATAAAGTGCAATTGTGGACCCATATGATAGTGACATGAGAGGGTAAATAGGGAAATTTATTTTGCCAAATAAGGAATAAAGCAAAAGAGGGAAGATCTTTTGGAAACGCACTTAAACGGAAAGAGGGAAGATCTTTAGGAAACGCACTTAAACGGAAAGAGGGAAGATCTTTAGGAAACGGAGGGAGTATAAAGTAAAGTATGCAAAATTTTTTTTAAGGGTACAAGGAATTAAGGATGAGAATAAAGTTATAAAGATGCTTTTTTTTCAAGAAAAGTTTTTTTTTTTTCCTTTTATCAATATGGCAGAACTCATATAAATATGCGGGTTGTAGGCCACTTATCATCCTGGTCTCCCATCCCCAACATCCTCTCTAATTTCAACATATATACCATTATAGATTTTGGTTCACTCCTAATTCCTAAACACTACATAAAATAAGATAAAATAAAATAAAATAAAATAAAAAATAAACAATTTTTTGGTTCACATCTTTAATTCCCTTTCACTCTTTGCCTGTCTCTGTAAAACATGGCCCACCCTCCCAACTGAAAACGACTGCAAGCAACCTGTGGTCTACCCCTGCAACTTATTATTTCTATATTAGTATTGTCTTAAATTAAATAAGTAATTTATTGAATTGGTACGCTCAATTTTTTTCTAATATAAATATCCCCTTGGTATACTTTGAGAACTTTGACTCACATCATACGCCGACCTCAAATCCCATTTATGCTCTCCCACTCTTTCTTACTCCATCACTCTCTCCCTCAACCACCACTCACCTCTTTCTCTCTCCAAAATATATGGCGGATCAAGATAGAGTTTGCTGCATGTGCGGTGATATTGGCTTCGCTGACAAGCTCTTCCAGTGCCCCGGCTGTCGTTTTCGCTTCCAACACCTGTACGTTATCCTCATTTACTGGCTTTGATATCATGTTAGAATAATAGCTTTATTAAGTATAAATAACTATCATATGAGATTGTAATTCATCTACTTATATGATTATCTTAAAACAATTACTTTTTATATAACCTGATTTATGATACTACCTGTTTTGATACCATGTTAAAATAATTTCATCATATGATACCCAATACCGTAATTCTTTTTGTGATGATATGTATATATCGTCTGCTCTAATACCATTTGAAAACTTATCAAATCTTCGTTGTTGAGTACATATATAGGTATTGTAGCAACTACTACTCTGGCAATCGTGAACTATCATCATCGTCGTCGTCATCGTCATCATCCATATGTGATTGGTGTCGAAGTGAAGGTAGAAACTCCTCAACTAAAACTGGATCTTTCAAGAGATCCTCATCATCATCATCAATGGAGCATAACCATCATCGTAATCTTCATATCAGCTCCGAGTATACATCAGGAGAGAGAATCAAACAACATCAACATCAAGATCATTTGATCAATACTACTACTACAAATAATAGTGTTACTATTTCTTCAGGAGAGAGAGGAACTCCCAAGAATAACAACAACTCCGGTGTACCGTCGCCTCGCCCTAGTGCTCATCGTCGTTATAAACTTCTTAAGGATGTCATGTGTTGATGAATGATGATGATGATGATGATTGACATGATCATGCATGATGATGACACAATTATCATCAGTGATCGATTTTGTGCTCTTCCTAGCTATAAAGCTGTAAGCTTTTTTTTTTTTTTTTTTTTTGGTGTGTGTGTGTTAGCTAGTTTTTTTAGTTTTTTATGATGATGTTTGTCTTGTGTGAATATTATGTTTAATTAGAAGCTTGATCTAAATCCTCTTTTATAAGTGTACTTAGATAGTTAATATATATTAATGTAGTTTGCTTTGTTTTATCTTATTTATCTTTTCTCTTCTCTCTCTTTTTTTGGGTTCATTTTTCATTACATCATCAAAATTTCTGGTTTTGTTTGAGCCGACTTTGTCCACCATCTAATATATTTTATAGGAGCCTATAAGGCTATAAATATATAATAAAGAATGAAATTAAAGTAGGTTTTTGCAGTGAGATAATACATTCTTATAATGAACCCGTTGTTTCTTTTGAAACAGAAAAAGATTTTTAAACAATATAGGATTTTTTTTAGTTTGTTTATGTTATGGTCCTTTAATTTGTCAAGTACAGAGATCAAAAGAATTTGCTAAAAACTCCTAATAATTATGTAGTTACATTTAAAACCAAATAAACAATCTTAACACTTACACACACATTCTTTGAGATATTTGCAAAATGTTGGGTATGGCTAACGATTTTACAAAACTTTGTTTGCCGAGTGGGTAATAAAGCCATTATGAATAGACGTAAATAAATATTGAAAACCAACTCAGTTAAATAAATAATTATGTAATTTTCTATTTATAGTAAGTTGATTATCCACTTAGTGGAGTCTTGTAAGCGTAAAGCGTGATGTTTTGGAGAAAATGATCTTCCACCTTTCTGTTTCTTTCTTTGCTGTGATTGAGTCTCTTGAGGAGAATTCAATGCACTTTTTTTCTCTTGTCTTTTTGTCAAAGGGTTCATAGTACCTAAAGCTGCTAGCTTTCTCATATACATTGAAGGTAATTTATTGACACCCTCAATTATTAGTCTAAAGGCTTACTACTATTTCCTTTTTCGGAGCAATTGGTATGATCATGAGGTTTTAACATAAATGACACTGTTTTATGGAATTAAGGTTAGCTGTTATCATCATTTATACAATGATAACTTAGTAATGTAATATTGAAATTATTTTAAACCCTTATTATATTAGTGAATTCATGATTGCAATTTATAGGAAATATTCGAAAATATACAGTATATATATGTTTAATGATGTTTAGTAAATACTTATATATATTTTAGCTAGATATCTTATGATAATAATATTATATATATATATATATATATATATATATATATATATATATATATATATATATATATATACCCTCAATAATCAATATTATATATTAACAATATATAGAAAATATACCATCATATACTTAATTTTCTAATATGTCCAATACGATTACAATCATAAAGTAACATGTTATATATGTTTACTTTATCAACCTTTTTTTTTTTTTTTTGTTTATCAACTTGTTCTTGTTGAAAGATAGTGAGTATGATCTAACCAGATGAAACTCATCTTGCATTACTATAATCAACGTAAACAAACTTAGGTCAAGCAATTATATATATATATATATGTATCACTGTTTACTTGTTTGATCTCTTCATAATGAATTTCAATTGGTACAGTACTCCTTAAATTATATAGTTAATACTTATTAATATATCTATATGGTTGAATATTTGAAAAGTTCCACCTTTGAATAATACATGTGTAGGCAAATAGCTAAGGTTGTTGGATTGTGGGCTCTTGTAAAATTAAAGTTGAGAATGAATAGAGTGCAAGCAAGTGTTAAGTGTATGGAGGATGGTGTGGTGCGTATAGAGAGAGGAGAGAGAAGTGTTATTTGCTTCTTGGCCATTCAATCCTTCTAAATGGATGAGTTTCTTTTTTTGGCTCCTAATTCTACAAACTTCTTATTTGTAATAATTTTTAACCCTAGCTCATAGGGCAATGGAGTGACATAACTTTTGAAGTGCACAAGTTGACAAGGCCTTTTCACCTCTATATAGTTGGGACTTTGGAATACATCAACATCAATTTAATTACTGCGTAGTACTTTCTATAAAGATTTTTTGTCTAGAGTAAAAAATTTAGATACGTGCGTCATATGCATTTAATTTTACCTTTATAAAATAGGAATATTAATGTTGGCTTAATTTTAGATAATCAAGGCCATAGTTATACTTCAAGTGATTTTATAAAAAGAAAATTTACTAATTAAAATTTGATTTTATTGATTGTATTGAGTTTTGCTGATTATGAGACTGGTTATTGCAGATGAAAACTGAAAATAAATGATACTCCCTCCGTCCCATAATATAGTTCCCATTTCCATTTTGGGAGTCAAACTTTAAAATCTTTGACCAAATATTCTCATTAATGTATACAAAAAAACATACTCATGTGGGGACTTATTAGATTCGTCTCAATGTCTACATTTATATTATCAACTTTTTAAATTTTTTACTAATACAAAATAGAAGATATTGTAGGTCAAATGTACGTCTTGGAGACTGTGCAAAAAGAAATGTGAACTATATTATGGGACGGAGGGAGTAGATACTAAGAGGGTGGTATGTTCCACACCAGTTGAAATTACAAATAAATCCCAAACAGCGCCATGTGACTATATATAGCTGGCTAAAATTTAGCCACTCATTTAACTTTTTTAGATTTTTTTTTGAAATTATTTAACTTTTTTAGATGATTAGAATAGGTCATCATTTAATTTTAAATAAGCAATTTAAGTGTGATAATTAATACTGTCTTATATTTTGCCACTTGAAAACCGACTTTCTTTCAATGGTCATGTCAACTTCATACAATTTTTAATATTATAAATATAAAGACTCGAACATCAGAACATGTGACCTTAAGTATGAATAAAATAGACTTTCCACCAAACTACTACTATAATATTATAGCTTATAATAATAAAAGAGATATTACTAGCGTTTAATAGTAATCTTATGTTTTTAGGTTACAGTCATTTGAGTACATGATATGAATAAACGATTTTCCATTTGTGTTTCTTTTTCTTTCACCCTGAATATATTCCTACATACACCAAATTAACATAATATACAAATCAATTAAATTATAGGAAACACAATTGTATATGCAAGACATCAATCGGACCACTCACTTATATCGATAAAAAACGTGCGATTAAGACTATCAAAAGGTCCAACCGTTCTACTAAAATGAGAGAGATGCACTATTCGATGATATATGGACATGTTCCTTCTCTATATGTTTGGACACTTGTGAAAAACCAACAAAAACTTCGTGGTATTTGAAACGACAATGTGACGTTCAACAAACCCTTCACCTTCAATTCGTATCACTCACTATCACCATCACGTACTTCCTAATCTTCCTTGTCGTATATTAGCTTGTAAACAGCTTTAGAAATATCGCAACGCAAATCATGCTTTTGAGATTGATTAGTAGAATGGTTTGTTCATAAAAAGGTATTGGCTCCTATTGAAAATGTAAACAATTTTTGAACAAAATCCATTTAGAGATCATGATGGCAATAAATTCTATGTTTTTTTTTTTTTTTTTTTTACTATCGGCAAAATATTACAAAGTTCAAACATACCTAAGAGACAACAAACAAGCATTACATGACAATCGCCAGTTAAACATAGAATTCTTCGTTATTTTCTGTGAAGAATTCTATGTTTCGTTGCTAAGATAACAGGGCAATAATTGACCCTATCATGATAATTTGGAAAAAGTTTCGCTTCACACTTTGTTGGTCTTTTTTTTATTAGGAAAGATAATTGGTCCGAAGACGAACCCTACTAGGCTACTAGTTTGTAGGGCACACCAGCTCAAAGGTTGGGTACAAGGCTAAACAGCCCAAAAGACAAAAGGCCTAAAGGTCCATTGCCACCATAAGGGAATGTCCCAACATATTGTTGGTCGGAATGAGGATTCGAACCCTAGGTAATTCCCTGGAATTCGGGATGGTACTCCACTGGACTACCACCTCTCCCTACTTTGTTTGTCTCTATCATCTTTAATTTCTACCAAGTAAGTGTTGGTCCAGTGGTGATGGGGACTGGCTTTGGTAGGACGGACCCGTGTTCGAATCCCCACAACACCCTTGGGAGAGGAATGGAACCTAACCACCCCGAACTTGGCCTCGATCCGGATGTAGCCCGAAGGGTGAACCGGGTGCAAACACAAAAAAAAAAAAAAAAAAATCATCTTTAATTTCTTTTAAAGGAACAAGGATAATTTGTGTTTATCTTATCTCAGAGTCCAAGTTTAGATGAAATTAACAAACACAAACTTCATTCCTTCTCTGAAGCTCTTGTTTTGTTTGTATTATATTTTTTGTGCTATCGGGATATTGTAAAACAACGAGATCAATGCTCAATCAAAAACATCAACCACACAATTATCTTATTCTAATATGAATTGTTTAATTCAAGTACACTTTATATAATTAGCAAACAAATAAAACTATATCCTAATAATGGTACTAGAATATATTATTTTTAGAAGTTTATTCAAATCACTTTTTTCTGTTCTCCGTTTATTTGGTGCATAGAGCGAGAGCTACATCTACAATTGTATATCACAAACTTTTATATATATGTGGCCAACCACACCATTAGTTGATAGTGTGGTCAATTCACATATAAGATAATTAATCAATTATTAGGGGTTACGAGGATGATCGATCAAGTGGGGTTATCGTAATATATGGGGATTATTCTAATGGAAAAATGGGGTTACTTTTATTAACAAGTAGAATTACTCTTTTGATAGCCAAAACAAAATAATAGGCAAGTGTTACTTAAAATAACAAATGAGGTTACTTTTTTTAGGTTGATTTTACGTATATATTGAATTGAGGTTACTTTTTTTTTTTGAGGGGAAAAGCAAATTTGTATTACTCCAAAATCAAGTTATCCATGAGTACATAAGGAGCCACCTCTAGAGGGTAGTGGTTCTCCCAAACTTGCTCCACACCAAAAGGAATTAATCTAGCTAGATAATGATCTACAAAATTACCCTCCCGCTTAACATGAGACCATACAATAGAATTAAAACTAGCACAAGAAGATAAAATGTCAAAGAGAACTCCATCTAAATCAGAAAGAAAGATTGCATTCTTAGAGAGGCGGTTGATCACTACTTGACAGTCGGATTCCAGTATCACATCTTTGAGTCCATGTGAGAGGCCTAGACGCACAGCCATGTCAATGGCTTTGGCCTCAGCAATTTCAGGCGTCCAGCAGGCGCGGACATGTCGCATAGCCGCAAACAACGTGTCCCCAGTCGAGCTGCGAGCTATAACTCCGAGACCGACCCAGCCTTCCACAGCAAGGCACGCATCGACATTGAGCTTTGTAAAGCCATCTGGTGGAGGAATCCAATGGCGTAGGCTGGAGGGGATACTGCCCGTGCGCATTGCGTAGATTTTCTCAGCATATTTACCTTGTTCATCCACAAGCCTACTCACACGAGCCATCAGAATGTTGGAAGGGGTGGCTTTATTGTGAAAAACCATGTAATTGCGTTCTCCCCAGATACACCATGCAAGGAAAGCTCCTTTCACCTTCACCTTTGTATCCACATTCCTCCAACTGACCAGTAGATCACAGAGGGAGTCCATGCCTGTCACGTCGCACAATGCTTCACACCCACAGTCAGTCCACAAGCTCGAAAACCTCGGGCAGCCGAAGATGGCATGGTAAGTAGTTTCCGGTTCGCCACAACCCCATGGACAAGAGTCATCATCAATCAAATGACGGTGCTTAAGCAATCCGCGAACGGGGAGAGAGTTAGTGCATAAGCGCCATAGAAAATGACGTACCTTTGGGCTAGCATCCAAACTCCATATATCTACCCATGCTTGATGGAAGTTGTCTAAGTTACCGCCCTTGCCAAGCATATACGCCGTCTTAACCGAGAAGCAACCATCCTTTGTAAATGCGCAAGTAAGCTCATCCTTCAAGGGACCCTTGTTGAAAGGGGTGCCTAGAATGCACTTAATGTCACGTTCATTGAATAAAGTCTCAATAACATCAACCTTCCATTCCATATTCTCCAAATCAATAAGATCACAGACCATAGTAAAGTCATCCACCGGCACACTAGTAAGAAAACGTCCGTCTTCATCAACAACCCAAGGGTCATCCCACAACTTGATGTTCACTCCATTACCAACACGCCACACTAGTCCTTCTTTTAGCAAGCTCTTAGAACTCCAAATGCTCCTCCAAGAGTAACTACTCGAATATCCAAGAGATGCATTCAAGAAATCACCATTTGGGAAATATTTGGCCTTCATGACACGGCCAAAAAGAGTGTTCGGGTAGCGAGTAAGACGCCAAGCTTTCCTGCATAGTAGAGAATCATTAAAGACATTGAGATCTTTAAATCCCATAGTACCTCCAAGACACTTCAAAGTACTCATAGACTCCCAGCTCTTCCAGTGAGTTTTCCGGTTTGAATCCGAACTTCCCCACCAAAATCTAGCCATGGCTGAATGGATCTTCTGAATAACTCTAGTAGGCAATTTATAGACTCCCATCAAATAAGTAGGAATGGCTTGGATGACTGATTTTAGCAAAATTTCTTTCCCAGCTCTAGATAAAAAATTTTCCTTCCATCCTTGGAGTTTCTTCCAAATTCTATCAAGGAGAGAAGCAAAAATAATTTTCTTCGATCTTCCTGAAATAGAGGGGATACCAAGGTACTTCTCATGCTTATCAACCTGCCGCATATTCAGAATGCCTATCAACTCTTCTTTCTGTTCAGTTTGAATTCCCAAACTGAACGAGACTTCCGACTTTTCATAATTAATTTTCTAACCAGATGCTGCTTCATAACAGTTGAGAATATCAACAATAGTAATGCATTCCTGTCGGGTAGCTCAAGTAAAGAGTAAACTGTCATCTGCAAAAAGAAGATGAGATATTTCTAGGCCTTTGCGGCTAGCTTTAGCACCATGGATCTGCTTCTCCTGAACTTTCCTCTGAACCATTTTAGAGAAAGCATCAGCAATCATAATAAAAAGATAAGGAGAAAGAGGGTCTCCCTGGCGAAGACCCCGCTCTGGAGTGACAGAACCACAGACTCCTCCATTAATAATGAAGGAATAGTTGACAGACGTGACACAATCCATGATCAGGTTCACCCAACGACCATCAAACCCCATGGTGAGCAGAAGCTTCCTAAGAAAACCCCACTCCACTATGTCATAAGCTTTGCTCATGTCAAGCTTCATAGCAATGATACCCTTCCTGCTCCGATTCCTATGCTTCATAGTATGAAAAACTTCCATAGCTATCAAAGCATTATCAGTAATGAGCGGGCCAGGGATAAAGGCACTCTGGTTCTCAGTGACAATATCAGGGAGTAAATCTTTCATTCTGACTACAATAGCTTTGGACACTAGTTTATAAATCACATTACAAAGAGCAATGGGTCGAAATTCAGCAGCTTTTGTAGGTGATTTAATTTTTGGAATCAAAGCAATATTAGTCATATTAACACATTTCGGGGAGATTAGGCCATGCAAAATATTACTCACCAATTGAGGTTACTTTATGGACATAATAAAGTTACCTTCTGACTATATGAGGCTACATGTATGAATAAATAGATGTTACTTTAATACATGGATGTAGCTACATCATATATTATTGTGTGGTTGGCCGCACACAATACTTGCTGATTATATATAGTTTTGAAGTTAAAGAGACTTAATCTAATTCCAAATTTTAATTACCAACTAAGTACTTGCTAGTATCATATCTTTTTGTATGCTTAAAAATGGAAAATGATCTAAAGCATAAATTATGACATAATTGTAGGAAAAGCACCTTTGCCATATTGTATTTTCCAATTTATTCAGTTCTTCCACAAACAAAATGGTCCCACTCCCACCTTTGAAAATAATTCAATGTTGATTAATGTGCATCTCTCAAAAGGAATGCATATGAAAATGTATCAACCTAGTATTGTTTCCTCCCTTCCTATCTCGTGTCATTTTCTGTCTCCTTGACAATTTGATATTTCACATGATAGTACTTGCATATATTTGAACATCAAGCAAAGTCACGACTATGCTTATTTAGGGGATCACATTCCAATTAATTTCCTTTTACTATCTCTTCACACTTTTTCTTTTGTCTCCTATTAACTAAGCATTACATTTGCATGCATGTATCAAAGTTGGCCACATGCCACATGCTAACCGTACCACCTCTCACTCCACAGCGTCAATCATGCCTTTTCTTGCCTAATCTTACAATTAATCCTATCTAAGCTAAAATAGTCAAATAATAGTCAATATACTTCTTAAAGGAGCTATATTCCGATTATTCTTCGATCATATCATTGATCTAGTTTATCAATGCAAGCTTGATGTATTAGCAATGGACATTATAATGATGTAGCTATAGATAAAACAAGTTTTAGGTGTTATTGTCTCACGTACGTGCTAGATTATGTTCCTAGTGATTTAATTTGTAGGTAATGATCGATTATGATTATAACATTATCTTTTTTTTATTGTGAAAGCACGATTTTATTCTCTTTTTAGGGTGGATATATTAGAAAAAAGGACAAATTGTTATGCTATAATTGGTTTTCTTTATTTGAGACCTATCCCAAAGCACCTCTATTTAATTAGCTAATTATATAGTGTCACTTAAACTCCACAACTTCTAGGATAAGTTGGTGTTATTATATCTTCACGACTCCATCATTGATTTAGTGAGTGAATTGATATAATCTCTTTGGCTACACGAATTGTAACAAATTGCATATGCAAATATCAATTATCACGTGTCAAGTGTCAACATTACAGAGGTGGAACACGTGACAAATAACATATTGTGAGGCAATAGATATTCCACTTAATATTGTGCTTCTTCTAGGCTTCCAAATAAATTTCATCTAGTTAGATGTGCTAATTGCGATAGTTTGTTTATGGTTTCTCTACAAAAGGCAAGACCGATATAAAACACTTCTATCCTACGTAAATTGTGCCACAAAATTAATTTGGTACAATAAATTATGCATGCATGAATTTTAATACTCCAATTATAAATTACTTGTGCAATTGGCAATGGAGTAGTTTCTTGGGACTAAGGATGGAGTCGGCCATGGCCCATGGTCGGCAATCCTTACCAATCAATGAGAAGCGTAGAGGTTTGCAAGAATACATAGGGATTGACGTCCTTTCCAACTTTTTTGATGTAAGAGAAGTGTGTTTGCTACGTGGAAAGTAAGAACAATCTAATTTGGTAATTGGTTAACCTTTTTTTTGAGGGGTGGTAATTGGTTATTACTTCATCCGGTCTTTATTAGTTTAACTGTTTCTTTTGCACAGAGTTTTAGGAGAAATAATGTTGTGTGACATAGAATTAAAGAAAAACTATTATTTTATATTAAAGTTGAATGTATGTGTGATGAAAAGTTAGTGGTGTCATTCCAAAAATAGAAACAAAAGAAATGGGTAAGTTAATAAGTGACATCTCACAAAGGAATACGGGTAAACTAATAAAGACCGGAGGGCGTAGTTTTTAGTAACTTTTACCTGTTTTGCTTGTATTATTTGATCGAAATTTTTTTATTAAGTATTAATTAATAGTTTATATTCGCTATAGGAGCAAGCTGATCATTTATGATAAAAAGGATGAGCTTCAAAAGAATGATTTGGAGCTCTTGCAGAGTGAAACCATGCAGTAATGCCATACACGAGATAAATATTTCAAATTAAACAAGGCTTTTTTTCGAATAAGCCAATTCATTTGGGACCATGCAGATCCACTCTTTTTCCTATTCAAATATCAGTCTTTTGTTTCTGTGTTTTCACTTCGAGAATCCATTGTAGATGAAGAGTTAAGTACTAGTTTTTTTATTTAGTCTGTTCTTTTCAACTTATTTTTTACTTATTTGAACTTAATAGACCTCATTAGTCTTTATTAGACCTTACCTGAACTTATATGTACTTATTTTGTAACTAAATTTATCTAAACTTATTAGACTTTATATATTAGACCTTGTCTAAACTTATAAGAACTATGGGTAATGACATGGGATTTTCTTTATTTTATACTATAGTGCATATCATTACCAATTTATAAAATTATAACAACTCATCAACGAGCCGGGAAGGTGGATGACTTTATTTTCTCATGTTGGGTCGCCGGAGTTAGAAGACGCCGACAAGGAATATCACAAGTCTGACGCACGTTGTTGCTGTTAGTAGATGGGGGTGTATATCAGTATATGGTTTGGTAAACATAGAGTAAGATTGAAGCTAATCTTAAACAATTCTGTTCCACCTAATTTTCAACCAATATAAACTTCCACTTTTCAATATCAGATTTGGTCACACAAAGATCTATCTCAACATAGTAGATAAATGAATATATGTATATACGAATTATAAATCATATATTGTTATGGGTATAAAGCATGGACCCTTACTGAATCACTTTCTTTGTAGGTTGGAGTATATGAGGATTTTGTTGGAATTAAAGCCTCAAAGTTAGCCTTAGTTATGGAGTATTTCCTTGTTTGATTTTGTTCATGAAATACCCAAGTCCCACATGGAAAGAATATGAAGGTCCTACCTTATTTATATACTATTATGATCCTTTTAGCTTTGTTGAACAATGGGCTAGAAGAATGGCAAGCCACACACGCGCGCGCGCGCCGGCCGGGCTCGGGCTACCAGCTTTAGTTTTTGGGGCTTGTTTGTTCCGTTATTTCTTTTGCGAGATTTACGCAATCAATTAGTAACGGCAAATCAAATCTTGCCGTTTTCTCGCAGCTTTCACTCCGTAATTTCCTCCCAGAATTTTTTATTGTCGTTTTAACTTTGCTCCTCTATTCTATATAAATTCTCCCACTGGTTACCGAAAGAGATCATCATTATTCAGTCTTCCTCTTCACATAAAATTGTTCTCCAATATTTCGGGCTTAGTTTGTCACTCCATCCGTCTGCTTGTGAGTGCACACAATCGGGCGCGGCCGTGCTAACTCTGGAGGGTGGTCGTCGGGAGGAAGCTTGCACTTTGTCTTGCGGCGAAATCACCTTTAAGGACAGTGGATCTCTCCACGTCACAGCAATCTGTTTCTTTGTCTCTCCTTTCCAAGTAAGATCGTTCTAATTGTTTCTCTGTGTTCTGTCTCCTTGCGTAATAGTGCTAACAATCTTAAAGGTGATTTGTATAATTCTCTTGCTATGGCATCTCGTATGACAATTCCTGATATGTCTAAAATCGAGTCTCTTGAGGGGAAAAACTATAAACGTTGGGTTGTCAGGGTTAGGTTTTACCTTGAACAAATTGATGTGGCTTATGTGCTTGATGATCCTGTTATTCCTTCTGATGAGACCGAGAAACTAGCTTATGAGACTAAATTTTCTAAGGATGACAGAACCTGTAAGGGGATGTTATTACATTATATGTCCAATGCTCTGCTTGATATTTACATGACTTATAACCATGCTAAGGACATTTGGGATACCCTGGAAAAGAAATATGGTGTTGATGATGCTGGTTCCAAACGTTATTGTATTAGTAAGTGGCTTAATTTCATGATAGATGATGAAAAACCTATTATCGACCAAGTTCATGACTATGAAACTATTTGCACCAATATTGCTGCTGAGGGACTTGTTATTTGTGAGTATACCCAGGCTATTGTACTTATTGAGAAACTGCCACCTTCTTGGAAAGACTATAGGAACCAACTTATGCATAAAAAGAGAGACCTTACCCTTGAAGAACTTGTTGGCCATCTGAAAATTGAGGAAGAAAACCGTCTTAAGGACAAACCTTCCAGTCATGCTGTATTTCCTAAAGCTAATCTTGTGGAGTCCAAACACTCCAATTATGACAGGAACAAACAGAAGACAAAAGGTTTTCACAAGCGAGACAATAGTCTCAAATCTCATGGAGGTGTGCGAAATACGGGTTCAAAGGCTTTGTCATGAGTGCGGTAAACCTGGACACAAGGCCGCAAACCGCTGGAACAAAAAGAAGAACCAAGCAAACTTGGTAGAAGCGGTTGAAAACTTTGTTCTTGTTGTATCCGAGATCAACCTAGCCGGAGATACCGCTGAATGGATCGTGGACACGGGAGCGACGAGGCACATCCGCACCAACCGAGCCATGTTCAATCAATATGAAAAGCTGGAAGGTGAAAATGTGTTCATGGGCAACTCTCGCTCAAAGAAAAGTCGGCAAAGGGAAGATTACTCTCAAACTCACTTCGGAAAATTGCTTACTCTTACAAATGTACTTCATGTTCCCGAAATGCGTAGAAATCTAATTTACGGGAAGTTTGTTAATTAGGGCTGGTTTGAGGTTGTCTTTTGATTCTCGATAGACTTGTCATCACCCATAATGGGGAATTTGTGGGGAAGGGATATTGTAATGGGGGGCTTTTTGTTTGTTGATGCTCTTGTTGAACTCATGAATAAATCTGCTTCCACTTCTTCCGTTTATATTCTCGAGTCTATTGATTTATGGCATTCTAGATTAGGTCATGTGAATGCAGCCTCCATAAAACGGCTAAAACACTTGAATTTGATACCTAGTTTCTCCAATTCGATTTGCCTAAATGTGAAATTTGTGTTGAAGCTAAATTTGCTAGGAAGCCTTTTAAATCGGTTGATAGGAAATCGAACTTCTTGAACTAATTCATTCGGACTTAGGAGACTTTAAGAACCATGAAAGTCGAGGGGGGAAGAAGTATTACATAACCTTTGTAGATGACTTTTCCCGTTACACCGCAAGTATACCTTCCGAAATCTAAGGATGAGGCGGAGGGAATGTTCTTAAAGTACAAAGCCGAGGTTGAAAACCAATTGGATAGGAAAATTAAGAGACTTAGAAGTGATAGGGGAGGAGAATATGATCCCACTTCCCTTAAGACCTTTTGTGAACAAAATGGGATTATTCATGAGTTGATCGCCCCTTATACCCCGAACAAAACGGTATAGCTGAAAGGAAGAATAGAACCCTTAAGAACATGATGAATGCTATGTTGATTAGTTCTGGACTTCCTGATAACATGTGGGGAGAGGCTATTTTATCTCGCTTGTCATGTCTTGAACCGTGTGCCTCATAAGAAGTTAGACAAAACCCCATATGAGATGTGGAAAGGCCATATCCCTAACCTCAAATACCTGAAAGTGTGGGGGTGTCTTGCTAAAGTTGCAATACCTTCTTTTAAAAGGGACAAAATAGGACCAAAGACTTGTGATTCGATTTTCATTGGTTATGCTTTTCATAGTGCTGCTTATCGCTTTCTTATTAAGGATGCTAGAGGCTCTTATGCTTGTGGTTCTATTGTTGAATCAAGAGATGCTGAATTCTTTGAACATGTGTTTCCTCCGAAATGTTCTTTTACTTGCTTCAAGTTTTTCTTCTGCGATCATGCTTTGTCCGTGCCTAGTCCTCTTGTGACTGTACCTGTAGTAGAAGAGGAACCTAGGAGGAGTAAAAGACCTAGGAAAGATAACAGTTTTGGCTCGATTTTGTCACCTCCTTCCTTACCGAAAGTTGTGTCCTAAATGAGAGTCTAGTGTCTATTTTTATCTTAGAAGAAGACCCTAAGACCTATGACGAGGCTATGAAATCTGTTGATCTTTTTTTTTGGAAAGAGGCCATAGATAGTGAGCTAGAGTCCATCATGAGCAACAACACTTGGGAATTAGCAGACCTTCCTAGGGGTTGTAAGCCCATCTCTAGCAAATGGATCTTTAAAAAGAAGTTAAAGCCTGATGGTTCAATAGACAAGTATAAGGCAAGATTAGTTGTGAGAGGTTTCACTCAAAAGGAGGGAATTGACTATTTTGACACCTATTCCCCAGTTACTAAGATTGCTACCATTAGGACTTTGATTGCCTTAGTCGCTTTACATGGCTTTGTAGTGCATCAAATGGATGTTAAGACTGCTTTCCTAAATGGTGACCTTGAGGAAGAAATCTATATGGATCAACCTGAAGGGTGTGTAGTTTCGGGTCAAGAGCACAAGGTGTGTAAGCTAGTAAAATCCCTTTATGGTTTAAAGCAAGCCCCTAAACAATGGTACCAAAAGTTTGATAACACCATAACCAGTTTTGGGTTTCTTGTAAATGAGAGCGATACCTGTGTTTATTCTAAAAATGACTCTCGAGGTTGTGTGATCATCTGTTTATATGTTGATGATATGTTGATTTTTGGACTAGCTTAGATCTTGTGAATGAAGTGAAAGAATTCTTGAGTACTAAGTTTGAAATGAAAGATATGGGTGAGGCTGACCTTATTTTGGGAGTTAAAATTTCTAGGTCTCCTCATGGTTTCAGTTTGAGTCAGGCCCATTATGTGGAAAAGGTACTTAGGAAGTTCAACTCTTTTGATGTTGATCCAGTCAGGACTCCTTATGACTCTAGTATCCACTTGGTGAAAAATAAGGGAGATCCTGTGGGCCAATCTCGAGTACGCTAAAGTAATTGGTAGCATTATGTATTTGATGAACCGCACTGCACTGATGTTGCATATGCTATTAGTAGACTTAGTAGGTACACACATAATCCAAGCAAGGATCATTGGGGTGCTTTTGCGTCGTTTGCTTAGATACCTTAGAGGAACCATGGATTGGGGCATTCACTTTTCTTCTTCACTCTTGTTTTAGAAGGTTATTGTGATGCTAATTGGGTATCCGGAAATGATGAGATTAATTCTACTAGTGGTTTTGTTTTTACCTTGGGTGGTGGTGCTATTTCTTGGAAATCTTGTAAACAATCTTGTCTTGCTATGTCAACAATGGAATCTGAATTTGTTGCACTTGAGTTGGCGGAAATGAGGCGTAATGGCTTAGAAACCTCGTTGAATGACGTTCCATTGTGGGGGAAACCTGCTCCTTGATTGCACCTTGCATTGTGACTCCCAGGCTGCTATTGCAGTGGCAAAGAATAATGTCTACAATGGAAAGAAAAGACACATTCGTCTCAGACACAAGGTTGTAAAAGATTTGATAAGTAGTGGAGTGATATCACTGGACTATGTGAAGTCCGAAAAGAATTTAGCGGATCCGTTTACTAAAGGCCTTTCTAGAAATGTAATTGTGGATGCATCCAGAGGGATGGGATTGAGACCCATTTGAAATGTAATAATGAATCCCTACTCTATGCAAATAGAGTTCAAAGGGCAACATTAGTAATAAAGGCACTTGTTTATTTCTATCCCTCTTATGAAAATTGTGTTGAAAAGTGCTTACCACTAGTGATTGAGGATGAGCAAAGGGCTCTTAATGAACCCATATCCACAGTTGTGTGGTGGTACACACTTGATGGGATTCACCTACTTAGATGTGGAAGTGGGGCCGCTTCCTATGAGAAAATGTGGGTCATTTCTCTAGAGCATCTATGAGTATCCAGGTAGGCGTATGGCCAGTATAGGCGCCACATTGATCGCGGAGTGACAACTTCCTTTAAAGATAGATGTGTGTTTTAGATAAAGGTTTCAAGTTCTCTTAAGTTCAAGATGAACATCACTTAATTGAACAAGATTCCCAAATCTGATTCACTAAGTGTTAATTCAAGTCGTAAGACATTAACACTAATGCATCACTTCTTTTTCAAGCCCGAAATTTTCTATTCTTCTTTTCTTCTTCTAACTTTGATTCTTGTGGGGGATTGTTGGAATTAAAGCCTCAAAGTTAGCCTTAGTTATGGAGTATTTCCTTGTTTGATTTTGTTCATGAAATACCCAAGTCCCACATGGAAAGAATATGAAGGTCCTACCTTATTTATATACTATTATGATCCTTTTAGCTTTGTTGAACAATGGGCTAGAAGAATGGCAAGCCACACACGCGCGCGCCGGCCGGGCCGGGCCGGGCTCGGGCTCGTGGCGGCGCGGCGCGGGCCGTGGGCCTGCGGTCTGTTTTATTACCAGCTTTAATTTTTGGGGCTTGTTTGTTCCGTTATTTCTTTTGCGAGATTTACGCAATCAATTAGTAACGGCAAATCAATTCTTGCCGTTTTGTCGCAGCTTTCACTCCGTAATTTCCTCCCAGAATTTTTTATTGCCGTTTTAACTTTGCTCCTCTATTCTATATAAATTCTCCCACTGGTTACCGAAAGAGATCATCATTATTCAGTCTTCCTCTTCACATAAAATTGTTCTCCAATATTTCGGGCTTAGTTTGTCACTCCATCCGTCTGCTTGTGAGTGCACACAATCGGGCGGCGCTGTGCTAATCCTGGAGGGTGGTCGTCGGGAGGAAGCTTGCACCTGTGCTGCGGCGAAATCACCTTTAAGGACAGTGGATCTCTCCACGTCACAGCAATCTGTTTCTTTGTCTCTCCTTTCCAAGTAAGATCGTTCTAATTGTTTCTCTGTGTTCTGTCTCCTTGCGTAATAGTGCTAACAGATTTAACCTCGTGCAAAAAGGTGGGGGTGGATCTACCTGATCTCAACCACCTCCTCAAGGAGCTTTTATTTTTAATTTTTGGTTATAAACCTAGGTACTTTTTTTCCAAACTATTTTTGTAGTTGATGACTTGATTCATTTCGTCTTTGGATTATTATGTCTTTCACCACACTTTTAATACACACAATGTTATGTAAAATCTTGTTGGTCTTGTTCATTTGTATCAATATTTTTTTAAAAAAAATTGGTAAGATAAATTACATTAACGCCCTCTCACAGGACACCTAAATACAACCTACCCTTAAGCCCCCCAAACCCCCCTGATGAGAGTAGAACCCACAACATGTGGGTGGAAGATGAAAGGGCTTACCACCCTTCCACTCCCTCATTCTCGTTCATTTGTATCAATATATACATATGTATATATATATATATATACATACTATATGTATATATATACATACATACATACATACATACATATACATACATATGCATACATACATATACATATATATACCAAGCGAGGCGCACTGGGAGGAAAATTCCCCTTACATCTCCCCCTCCTTCGATTCCAAGTGCTTGGACCTCTGGGTTGGGCCATGTGCGAGGGCAGCCCATAAGTTATTCATCTTACCAAATCAAAAAAAATATACATACATATACATATACATATATATACATACATACATATACATATATATACATACATACTTTTATATATTTTAAGGGTAACTTCTTTTAGCGCAACTTTGATTATAGTTCAACCTACGTAGGATTCCGACCTACATCGTTGTGTATTACATAATGCTCTACCAATTGAGCTAATAGGTTGTATGAAATTGGCCAAAGATATGTTAGTGACAGAGGGTAACAAATATCTTTAAAACAACAACTAATAACAATATTTGGGAAACTAATAAAACACAGATTATGCTACACCATAATGAAGAAGATAAAAATAACAAAGAGGACGCCAAAAGCATAAAACTAGACAATGCCACATGAAATGAAAGTTTTTGACAATTAAAATTGCAACGAAAGATCACCAGTTTCACATCAGAGAAAGCAACAACATCCAAGTAATGTAACCATAAGATTTCATAAACACGCAAAATCAACAAAATCACAAAAATCAACACATAATTACAAATAAACTAAACCCTAACAAGCTCAACAGATTCATAAATGAACAACACAGACACATGCACACAATTCCTAATATAAACCCTAACATTTTAGAAATCACAAAAAACACCGCAACTAATAGTTCAAAATCGACATCATCTTTCATTCCTTTCCAGCCATTTTGCGAATCAATTCTCTTTACTTGCCTAAAAAAATTCAAATGTGACCTAATTCAAGAAATTAAGCCTAAAAACTCGAAACACATATAATTTTTATATAACTAGAGCAAAATTAAGCTAAAATTGATATGAATCTAGCAATAAACTAGAGGTGATCATGCGTCGGGCCGTGGCTAAAAAAATCCCCATTGGTCGGGCCGGGCCGAAAATTCGGGCCAAAATTTTGTTATTAGCATTATTTTTTCGAACTCAAATACGTGAAAGGATCTCGTTTACTATTTGTTGTTTCTTGTTTAAATATTTAGTGCTTTCTCATTTCATATCAAAATTTTGGTTGTTTTCAATACTTCTTATTTAATTCTTTGGTTTTGACTGATATGTTTTATATTCTTTGAAAACGATATTTATATACTCAGTCTAAATTTTAAACTTGTTTGAGTTGATATTAAGTCATAATGGGTGATTCCTTTGACTTGTATGTAATTTGATAAGTCTAAATTTTAAACTTATTTGAGTTGATATTGAGTCATAATGGGTGATTCCTGTGACTTGTATGTCAATTTGATAAGTTGACACATTTTATCTATTTTGATTTAATTTTCTTTTTCAGTTGATATTAAGTTTATATTGGGTGATTCTAGTAAACTCTAATGTCGATTTGATAAGTTGGCTTTCAAATATCGTTTTGTTGATACTAGATTGCAATGGGTGGTTCTATGCACATTTGTGTCGACTTAGCAAAATTTATAATTGTTGTTAATAATTTATTACTTTATCGCCTATTTATTATTAGTGTTTCGTCGTTGTGAAATTTATTTTAAAGTTTTCAATTTCTTTTGCGAACTTTAATTTTCATATATATGTTTAGGAGGCGTACGCTCTTATAACATATGTCTTGACTTGTGTTCGTAAGTGCTATTTTAATAAAGCAACTAGCTACTCTTTATTAAAGTGTTCTTATCTCTTTAAGTGGAGTATAAGCCCGTGTGGTTACCTCTATTTAAATTGATTTGGCTATCTATTTACGAACTTTTTTCTTCTTCGTTTCTTTTCTAAGAATATTTATGTATGGTCGGATTTATTCTTTTATAATTTTACGTAACTATTTATTCCTGCTTCTTTTACAAAATTACCTATGGTTTATTGTGCAAAAGTTTTTACCTTAAACTTTCTAATACTTGTCTTTGGTTCTTTCACATTTTATAAAATAATGGTTGTTATCGTACTTCTTTACTGTACAACTCTTTTGGTCTTCCAAAATAAAATATATATTATTTGAGTTATCAAATTGTATACCTACAAAGTTGTTTAGTTAACTAAAATCCATCGATTTCTGTTTTCTTAATGTTCTTTATCTAGAGTATTTTCTTTTGTCTCTTGGTTGTTTTGAAGTTTCGAGGACGAAACTCTTTTAAGGGGGAGTGATTGTAACACCCCGTAATTTTCACCCTTATTTTTGGTGTTTGTTTACATTAAAATGATATTTTTCGTAAAAATAAATAATTTATTATTTAGATTATTTTGGAACGTGTTGTGAAAATGTGTATATATATTTATATGATGTGATATATGTATATATATTTATTTTAAGTTTTTAGTTATTTATTTTAAAGGTTATATTAGTTTCGTTATTTATTTAGGCGTTTAGGATGCATTTTTTTTTGCTGCGTAGCGTTTTTGTAACAATGTTGGACCGATTTGAGTGATGAAATGTTGCATCGCATGTGGCGTGCTAATGTGTTTATTATATTTATATTTATAATATAATTTATTAGAGTTATTTTCATTATTAAGTATTTTCAAAGTTTAGGCGCGATTTAGGAATTTATCGATTTATCGCGTGACGGACTTTTGATGCATGGACCTTTGATGACTTGGGCCGAAATCTTCTTGGTGTACTTGGGCTTGGACAGCCGGCTATGGGGAGGGAGAAGGAAGAAGTTTCTCCTTTTTTATTTCATTTCTTTTAATTGGTGACTCTTGGTAGATTGTAACCCCCATAACCCCTCTAATCATTTCTCCTAAACCCTTCATTTTTCCTTGCCATAAAATTCTGATTTTTATTAAAGGAAGTTGAGCATCATTTGCATTTAACCCTCACCATTTTCAAGAAAAGAAAGAGAGAAAAGGAAGAGGAAAAGAATAGAAAGGTTCAACCCGGTTTTTCCTGTCACACCTTCACGAAAATAACCGTAGCCGGAGATCTAACGTTGGATCGTATTCAAATTTTGACAGAACGTTTATAACATCTTGTTCTACACTCTGACCGGAGCGATTTAGAATCTGAGCTTTTGATCACCGGGAATCATGGTCGGAACAGAGCAGTGTGACATGAGATTTATCAACGTTCAAGAAGAAAATGCCTAGTGACTGGTTGCTTCAATTCTCGTTCGTTGTGCCTTGGGGTTAGAAGAGGGATTGGATTGTATGCGTAGCTCTTAACTATGTCTTTAGACTCAGCTCTCCTCCCGACGTTCCAGGTAACTAGTAGTTATCTTAGAACGCTAGAGATTAGGGTATTATTCGGTATTAGATTATTACGCTAGGAATTATTTAAAATACTTTTTGAATGAAATTATTGACGAAATTTGACATGAATATACTTGATGCATGCTGTGTGATTACTGTAAATATAAAAATAATTTTCGTATGATTTTTGGTATTTGTTTGATTTAATTGGTGTTTTGTGCGTTTTTGGCTAAATTGCATAATAATTATTAAAAGGATGTTAAAATTTCTGAAATTATTTTTCTTAGATCATGTTGTATGCGTAGTATGTATTCCATGCCTAAGAATAATTTTTCCCTACTGTATACTGGTTTATTTAATTGATATATCTGTTTTTGCAATTTCGTTTCTGTCAGTATATAAATCATGAAAATTATTTCTACAGGCCGAAAAATTAATTTCTTTGTATAATATGTATTTCCGTGAGTTTATGCATGTTGTGTAAATTTTTGGTAATTTTTGGGCATTTATTTATATTTTTAGTTATTATATTGGCTTTATTGAGTAATCTGTATATTAACTTTTAAAATTACTTTTGGAGTCCGAAAATTATAAATAAAATTTGTACCATGTCAGTAGAGCCATTAGGGTCATATGATAATTTTTGTGTGATTTTACTGCTCGAACTTATTAGTTTAATAATTATTATTGGGTTTATGTTGTGAAATTGAGGATACTCTTTTAAATTATTTGAGAGCTTGTTAATAAGAAAATAATTTGTGATCTTTTATGTTCTTGGATGCTGGTGTTTAGTAGGTTGCTGTAAGTATTATTGGTATCATTATGTTTATGTTTGATTTATGTAAAAATGATTAATTGTGTACTATTCATTTATTTAATAAGCCTTGGAGTTAATTGGTGACGCATTTTTGATTGATGTTGTTTGTGCCGTAAAAACTATTTCACTATCATTGTTGATGCTTAGTGATGTTTAAAGTATTGTGGTTGGAGATATTTGTTGTAAATTTGTAAGTTACTACTTTGAAGATTTTTGAAAAATTACTTTTGATGAATTATGGGTATAAGGCCGGGTGGCATCCCTTTTGACGAATATTTTTGAGCTGAATGATACTTTGATGATATTTATGAATTATGATTTTATTTTTGAGATAAGAACATCCGGTGCGATAGATGTAGTCCCCGGTGAAGAACATGCCAACCACATGGTTTGCGAACTAGGGGTACACCTGGGTTAATTGTTGTCGTCCGAGAGGTCAGGGAGTTCTGCGTGTTCTACCCTGCATCGGGAGTTTGGCCATTCTTAGACACAGGCAGTGGGGAACGTAAGCCCATAGACTGACCTGGAGATTGCGATCTGACAAACCTTAGGAAGTGAATTGCGATTCACTAGCGTTCGGTTTCTGACTCAATAACTTGTTTACCTATATTTTATTTTTATAAAAGTACTCTTGAGATGATTTATTTATTTTAATCCAACTCACTTGCTATTTATTATTCATTTGCGTTATTTGTGAGTTATATGGAAGTGGATGCATATTGTAGTTGACTTGACTTTATGTTTTCCTTTCTTATTAATCTATGTCTGAATCATGCTTTGATTTCTTTTGTTCTGGGAGAACTGCTAGTTACTCCCCACTGATTGTGGATATTTGTTGTATATTTTGTAGGTTTTGTTGATGGGGATTTTCTTTGATTTTGGGCTCGGATTGAGATGCGAGAAATAATCTATTAGGGGTTTTAGTTCTAGACTTCTCTTTAGTTTGAGATAGTTTTTCTCATTTTGATTTTAATCTAAGTAATTAATTTACTTATAGTACTTACTTATGTTTGTTTTTATCACTTAGTTATTTAAACACTATTCTTGTAGTAGTGACATTCCCAGAAGACGATGTTTCCGCCATCGTCCTATTAATACTATTATTATTTCTTTCTTTTCCGCTTTGAAATTCTGAGGTGTTACATATACATATATATGTCGGTTTTTTCACCATATACCCCTGACAAATTTTTTTTTGCACCATATACCCTTTCGAGTTTCCAAATGCACCATATACCCTCCACTTTTCAACAAATACATCAAACTACCCTTTTGACTAACGGTGTTAGACTTCCGTTAGTCATTAGGCTCTAATCCACCCCTAACCCTAATTAACTAACTTAAATCAAACCCTAATCCTAACTCTAACCCAATTCACTAACTTGGGCCCTAACCACTAACTTGGGCCTTAACACCTAACCACCCCTTACCCCCACTGCACCACCACCCCCGTCACCACCACCACCCCTCCCCCCTCCCATTTCCCGTCGCCACCACCACCCTCTCCCCTTCCCCTGCCGCCCCCTCCCCCCCTTCCCCCCCCACTCGACCCCTCCCCGCCCTTCCCCGTCACCACAACCTCCCCTCCCCTTCCCGGGCCGCGAACCCCTCGCCCTCTCCCCGCCCCCGTCGCGAACTCCTCTCCCCCTTCCCCCCGTCGCGAACCGCCCTCCCTCTCCTCGCCCTCGACGCGCAATCCTCCTCCTCCCTTCCATCGATTCTTTTCGAAACCCAACAACCCGGATTTTTCGAAGAAACCCATTCAACCTAGATTTTTCGAAAAAAACCATTCAACCCAGATTCTTCGTCGAAACCCATCAACCCAGATTTTTCGAAACCCATTCAACTCAGATTTTTCGAATTCAACTCGGATTTTTCGTGCCGTCGTTGTTGGAGCCGAAAAAATAAGGGGGAGGAGGTTGCGGGGTTGCGGAGGAGGGGGAGGGAGGAGGGGGCTCGTGCGATTCGGTAAGGGAAGGGGGGAGAATGAGGGGTGCGGGAAGGGTGGAGAGGGTTCGCGCAACGAAGGGAGGTGCGGGGAGAGGTGGAAGGAGGGAGGGAGGGTGTCGCGGAGAAGAGGGTCATGGAGAGAGTGGAGGGGGAGGGAGGGGGGTGCTGCGGGGGAAGGAGGGGCTCAGGGGAGGGTGGAGGGGGAGGGAGGGGGGGTGTTCGGGGGAAGGAGGGGTTGCGGGGAGGGTGGAGGGGGAGGGAGGGGGGTCTTTGCGGGGGAGGGAGGGGGCTGGGGGAAGGGTGGTGGTGCGGTGGTGGGGGGGGGCTGGGGTAAGGGGGTGGGGGGAGGGGGTAGTAGGGTGTTAAATGTTAGGGTTAGGGTATTAGGGTTAGGATTAGGGTTTGATTTAAGTTAGTTAATTAGGGTTAGGGGTGGATTAGGGCCTAATGACTAACGGAAGTCTAACACCGTTAGTCAAAAGGGTAGTTTGATGTATTTTTTGAAAAGTGGAGGGTATATGGTGCATTTGGAAACTCGAAAGGGTATATGGTGCAAAAAAAAATTTGTCAGGGGTATATGGTGAAAAAACCGTATATATGTATACATACATATATATATATATTAGAGGTGATCATGGGCCGGGCCGAGCCAAAAAAAACTTGCCCATTGACCGGGCCGGGCCAAAATCCGGGCCAAAATTTTGTGCCCAAAGCCCGTTATTTCGGGCCGGGCCGAGCGGGCTTTTCGGGCCAAAATGGGCCGGGCCAAAAAAATAGACTAAAATGTATTTTTTTGGTTTGTCCAATGCCCACCCAAAGAAAAAAACCGGGCCGGGCCAGCGAAAAAAAATTGCCCAAGCCCGCCCAAAAATCGGGCCGGGCCGGGCTGAAGTTGATCAGCTCTAATATATATACATATTTATACATATATATGTATATATATATACATATATACACACATATATATATACATATATTGTAAAATATCATTTATTATATACACTCCGTTATGAAATAATTAAACACTTCTCTCTTTTATGTGAGAGTTTCTTGAGAGAAGTGTGTCACTTATTTCAGAACGGAGAAAGTACAATTTTTATTTAAAAAAGTTAAAAACGTTAATGGTCAAAAGTTTGTGTTGCCGAAGTAAAAAACTACACAAATAATGGAGGGAATATTGATTGAACTACCTATGTGTTTATTTTTTTTAAAAATGAATAAGTACATAAGAAATAGATATCAGTTACCTTACCCTTAAAAGTAAAGCTCAACTGTATAGTTTAAAAGTATATAATGTGCCTAAACTCAATATTAGATCAAATGCTAGCTACACCATTAAATATACAAGTATTAAGAGTGGAATGAAAATAAAACTCGCCCAATTAACCTACATGACCAACATGCGATATATACATATGAGTTATGACCATAATCAATTTGCCCAAGATATATAATTAGATTTCATTGAACAAAAAAGAGGGTCATAGATAGAAACGTATGATTAAGATGACCAACAAAGAGGCTAGTACTTGGAACACTTTCCTTGATTCAATGGAATGAGATGAAGAAGTCTCAGATTCTATCAAAGATCCAATAGTAAAGTTAGGGTTAGAACCATAAAGATATTGCACTCCCTCTATATCATCAAACCTCAATTTTATTTTCTTCTCCCTTGGCTTCAAACTTGGGTACATGACTGATTCCCTGACATTACTATGAGCCAACCCCAACAAATGCCCTATTTCATGCAATGCCACAGACTCCAAATCCACAGCCACATTCGAGTCCTCCGATTCGAAATCAACTGTCCATTTTTCAGCTGCATCAAGATGAAATCTTCCATTTTCTGGTGAAAATGCATGGGCTAACACCCCTAACACCCCATCAAAGGGATCTCCATCGCCGTGATCACCATTATAAAACCCGATTTTTATGTCCGCGAAGCCAAGATCTTGAGTCTCAACAAACTTAACAGGAATCACCGATGCCCATTTTGAGAAAGCACGTTCAAATGCACCTTTTATTTCATGCAAGCTTAAGTAAGGAATCAAGTCATCTAGAGAGTATGCATATGTAAGAAGCATAGGTATTTCCCGGTTCCACCTTGGTCTTCCGGGAAAATATAAAAAGTGTCGTGAACTATGCAATGAAGATGGCATCTTGACATTATTCATAATGTTGTGGTCCGGCATGCCACACCTAGGAGCCATAATCATGGAAAGTGTCTTAGGATTAAGGGTACCGGTTACTGGTAGACCATAGAGTTGTTGGTAACGAGTTACAACGTGCTCTAATTGCTCGTCAAATTCGTTGGTGAAAACAATTTTGGCGTCTTTGGAACTTAGAGGATGGTAGTAACCAAATTTTTGGAAGTAACTCTTAAGCTCTCCTATGTCTTCAATGTGACTTCCTTTCCTAGCATTAGTGAGTTTTTTGAATTTATGCCATGCATGAGGGTGTTTGTGGTGGACTTGGTGAGGTGATTGAATCATGGAGTTGATGGTCGATGAGGAAGATATGAAGAGGAGGGGGAAAAGGAGCAAAAGAGGCAAACTAGAATGAGATATAAGAAATGAGAGCATGGTAGCAATGTTCTTAATAGATGTTGAAATATAATTGAGAAAAGGAATGTTTTTTTGTATATATAAACAAAGTGGGAAGAAGATGTAAAGTAATAGTAAAAGATGAACAAGTTTGAGCAAACAGATATATATATGAACCAAAGGGGGTATATGGAAAGAATCATATTTATATGATTGTGGAGTTAGTTCATTATGGTGGGTAAACCACTTTTATTTGTTGTATGCTCTTAACTAATTTTGATCTTCACCACTTACTCCTATAGTATTAGTCGTTACCTATAAGATATAACCCACTTCCTACGTAAACTATATATAGATAAAATAAGTTATAAGTGATGCCTATGAATTGGTTTTTAGTTCCCTCAATTTCATATTATACTAGTAATTGGGCCCGGGCTTTGCCCCGGGTGGTACTTTTTCCAAATTTGATATGCATTTTTTTTTCCATTCGCATTAAAATGTAATAAAGAAACCCCACATTTAATGTTGACATTTAAATCATGATCAAAAGTTGGTTGAGATGGTAATTGTGCTATATATAATAGCAAGATGTCACGGGTTCGAATCTTATTGCAAGCCAATTTACTTATGTTAGTTGACATAACATATGTACACATTAAACAATTCTAGTGAGGTAAGAGGGGTGCCACGTGGCGTGTATACGTTGTTTGACACGCCTTTTAATATATTAGTATAGATGATCTAGTTGACGTTGACGTTTATTATTTCATATTATATCTATCCATCAAAGAACTATTAATAACCACGTACACTATTATTAGTTTTTTTAAGTATTAATATTTTATGACTTGTAATTGGTTCTAAGTACCAATATATCAGTACAAGTTTGTAGGTGTGTTAGCGTACTTAATATAGAAGGGAGGAAGTACATATTCTTATTAACTATACTTCATTAGTCTATTTGATCAATTGGATATGATGAAGATTTTTCTTGGAAAGGGTCCAGAAATAATCTATTTGACCAACTATATTATCTATTTGGTAGCTGAAACTGCCATTCCTAACGGAATCTGGTGAAGGGAATGCTTGTGTTGCGGTCTATAGATAAAAGTCAGGTTTTTTGTCATGAGACCTGAGGGGTGGTCTTTGCAAGTAGAAGAAACGGTAAAAGCCTTCTGAAGCAATGTAACCACTGGTTGTTGCAAGTTATTATTACACTTTGGTTCATGAAACTCCCGTTGACCCATCACATTAAGCTTATGACCAAGGCAAAATCCAAAGAAGATAAACTAAGAACAAAATTCTATTGGAATTGTTCTTGTAGGAAAATAATTAGTCAACATATCTAAACAAATTTTATCACACACACCCAGCAAAGAGTGGTGACTTGTGTGTAGCTAGTACGCATGACAGACACTTTTATTGATACTAGTGGTTTGCGCGCGCTACACGCGCGTATGGCTAGTAATAGCAAGATTGGCGGTTTGGCACCAATGTCGGTCAACTGGCCTATTATTATTTCTTGTTATTAAAAAAAATGTCGAATATATGTCACGAGAAGCACATTTTTTTTTCTTCGGATAACTTCCCTTTCTTTACCCAGTTATATATATTGCTACTTTTAGTTTCAACCAAAAAAAGTCATTTCTCTCTCACATTTTTCATTCCATATAGCCATATCCCCCTATGTTATTCCTCTATTTCGCTAGTGAATCTTCTTTAGACTATCAAGGTGAAAAATTATTATATTTAGAAGAAAAAAAAAACTTAATGCCTTTATATATAATACCAAATTTTGAACAAAATAGCCTTTTTAAATGGGACACGCCAAACATGCTCCACGTATGTACACATATTGTACAAAAATGCTTTGACAAAACTATTTTTTTTTTATGTTTGAACATTTCATTTTAACACTCAAAAACATGATTTACATAGGAAGATGCGCGTGTTACAGGAGGAGTTGCATTTCTCCCTTACATACCAGAGTTTGAGCACGATAAATAACAAAACTAAGATGGTTACAATACAAGCCAAAATTGATTCTCTCTAATATCGCAAGATTTATGCGTGCTACAACAGTAAGAATTGTAATGATTTTTTTAGGTCAAGTGTGCCGATTCCTTTTACTTGTAGATACTTTACCACCATCAGCCTCCTGATTGTTGCTATATGTATGTACGTTTTCATAAAAATAATTGTAGCTTTACCTTTTTCTTAATTGTTTGTATCTTCCTCATCTCCAGCTTTCTGAAGTTGAAAGTTTGAGTACCAACTTTGGTGCAGTCTAGAATTTAATTAGGTTAATCTTCATAATTCTACAATTGGAAAAAAGTTTACACATAAACATTCTTATCATCATTTAGCTTAAGTGTTGATAACCTTCATTACACACTTGTAATAGAAAAGGAAAAGGTTTTAATATCATCACTTTTTGTTAATAAAATTATAATGTGAACATCCTTATACTAAAATATAATGTAGTAAAATAAGAGGTGTACTTAATAAAATTATACTATCTACATCATGATCTAACAATATCTTTTAGATAAAGATTATGCGAGTCATTTTAAAATGAATTAACAAATTAATAAAATGAATGATACTTGTTTGTGTTTTTTTTTTTCAATTAATAAATTGTGCCCTAAACTAAGGTCTTAAATGTTTTTTCTCTTTTCCTTTATTATATATTTATACTTTTTTTTTTTACAACAAGAACAAACGAAAAATAGAAAGAAAAGCACTACACAAGATTACCGTTCCTAGCCTCTATAGCCAGATCATGACTAACTTGAACTACCTCCCTAGCAACCTTCCTAATTGCACAATAACTAAACTTATTACAGATGGCAAGTATATCATATCCTAGAGTACATAAGTGAAATGGAAATTAATTCCTCCTTATCATACATATATTTATACTTTATAAGTGGTCTCCTAGTACTATTCCTTGTCTCCCTTTTGCCCCTTTCACCATCTCTCTTTCTCCGAAAATTCGAAGGGTATGCACGGAAGTATGGTGCTTCCTGTGCACAGGCTTCAAAACGCAGCATTTAAACGGTCTACAATGAACATCTGCAGTTTTCCAATGAACATTTGTGGGGCCCACTTCAATTTCTCTTTACTCAAATTTTTCACCCCATGTGTGTTGTAAACCAATAAACATCAAGATTATTCCAACGGACATTGTAATCTAATGAACACACGCTAATTTTCAATGGACATTTGCAATTTTGGAATAAACATTTGTGGGATTTACTATTGTTCATGTAAACCAATAAACATCAAGATTATTACAATGGACATTGTAGTCTAATGAACACACGCTAATTTTCAATGGACATTTGCAATTTTGGAATAAACATTTGTGGGATTTACTATTGTTCATTTCTTACTTCATTAACATATTGTTGATTCAAATGTTAGTTTGTTCATCCAAGTCTTCAAAATGTTCTTTCAAATTACTTATATGTTCATTGTGATAAATATTTATGTTGTCATTACTTATATGTTCATTGGAGATGAACAGATGTTCACTGCATTAACATATTATTGATTCAAAAAAGGTTCTCATGTGGTAAATTTTTAATTGTTCAGTGGAATATTGAAGATGTTCAATGGGTTATTTTTTTGTTTCCAGTTTTCCGCGTTTTGTTTGTTTTTTGGTGCGTTTTGGATGGTGCGCACCATCCTATTCCTACACTCGTGCGCACCATCGACGGAGTCCTCTTTCTCTTGCTCTCCACCTCTCAATTGTCTCTTAAATAGTCTATGAGACCACCTCATTTTAATTAACCTCTCGCTATAAATGAAACCTTTTTCCTATCTTAGACCACTCACGCTCCTACATCACCCTATAAACTCCAAGAAACTCGCCATATTCATCTGTCTTAATAGATGCCCCTAGACAGTGTTCATTTAGCAACTATTCATTAATGAATCAATAATAAGATCTTCTCGCTAGACTTTCTATGTTGCAAGACAAGGGGTGCAACTTAGCTTAGCTTGACTTATGTGAGAAATACCTTAAAAAAAGAGTGAAATGCAGTAGATGAAAAGAAGAGTTGTTCCCACTTGCATGAGTTGATTGTTTTTTCATAAAATAAACAGCCCACCATGTGCAAGGCATGCAATGCAGTATATGAATCATATAATAATTCGGAAACATGAAAGCGTACTCCATAATCCTACAAGCCCTCTAGTCTAACCTATAAATAAAATACTTCCCCCGTTCTGTTTTAAATGAAGCGTTTGTTTTTTCACGCAACCCAACGCGCTTCTTTAATCATTAATATCTTTAGTTGTGCACGCGTAAAAAATATAAAAAGTTATAATTTAATAGTATGCATCGAGACGAATCTAACAAGATCTCACTTGACTATGTTTTTCTTTTATATAATGGCGATAAATTGGAGTCAAAATTGATCAATGAATAGTGTTATTTCACCCAATGTTTCATTTAAAACAGATAGAGGAAGTACTATACACTGTGGTTTTGTTTGCATTAGAACACCTGCCACAAACAATCAAATGGGAAGCAAACAGAAAAGAAAATCACAGTTGATCTTTGACTCGATATAATTTTTTCATCAAATAGTCTTACACAAGCATTATACAAAGCTAGAAACTAAATATATTTCTATGTAGCAAGGAAAATGAAGAGGGAACACCATCTTTTCAAAAGCCTCACTTTTCCCCTATTTTTTTTGACGAAAATTTTCCATTCTGAGATGAACACATTACACCCTTGCACAACATTACAAGACGATTTCCCAGATAACCAAAGAACAATTCCCAAAGTAAAAGGAACATTTTCAAATCTGCAAGTCAAACCCAGGTACCAAATTAGATAATAAAATTATAAAAAGAAAATCATCAGGATACATACATAATCTAATCTAAAGCTAATACTTTTTCTACTGATAAGGAGAAGACTGCACAAGACAACCATAATGCAATTTCGGTAGCAACTGAAAATAATCTAATCTTAATATGAAACTCTTGAACAACTAAAAAGCAGTTATGGTAACATATTATAGATTTTTAACAGGTTTCCAATAGAAACTTATTCAAATTTCCTTAATCGTCCTAACAGGGAACGCCTAACCATCTAAACTGTCATTAACAATCACTTGGGAATTTGTCATTAACAAATGAACAAAACACCTAAGATATGAAAATGCTATCTAATTGTTCTCCTCCTTCTATCTCTCTCTTTCTCCCATCCTTTTGGCAACAATAAAATTGAATATGGAAATGGCAATAGTTTCTTTCTTTTTTTGTCGCGAAGAAAAATGTAGCTCAATTTTGAACTTTGCTGAACTTTAGTCTGAAACTTGCAATTAATATAAACCAATAAAGAAAGAGACTCAACTACTCTCTATCTCTAACAAAGCAAAGAAACAATAGGAATCAAACATGATTTAGATTGACAAGTTTAAAGCAAGGTTTATACTATAAATATAAACCAAATTTTTCTTTAAAGAGTTATAACCTAACTTAAACTATATTTTTTTGTGATAGGAACAATTCCTGGGAAAGAAGAATGTGAAATTTCTTTTAGTATTCTAACCCCCCGCCCCCTGCCACTAAAAACGATGCTTACTTGAGAAATCCACTATATGTAGAGGGTACAAAGGAAGGGGTTAGATTTATCCCGACAGAAGCAAGAGTAATAATACAGATTCATTAAAAAATACACCATAATAATTATGCAGAAGAATATATAAAAACTTGTACCACGACATGATAGCCAAGACAAGGATTTAATTTCTTGCAACTTATATTTATCAAAAAACAAGTCTTCAGGTGTATAGAGGTGATGAGCTTCGCAGCTTCCGCAAATTTTCTTAATAGCAAGAGAATATGGACTCAAACAATCACATATATTCGATGACAAAGTATGCGCTAGTGATGCCATATATATGCAGTGAAGTCATAGACTGACAGTTGGAAAATGGTAAACATCCTTGATATGTACAAATTTCAATCCTAAATCTAGATGTAGCAGATAGCTAGTGCCTTACAATACTACTATGATTATATGACATAGAGATAGAAGTATAACAAATGAAGTTCAACTATTAGACAGGATTAAAAAACGAAAAGCTTACCATATCATCTTGCAAGCAAGATAACCAGCAGTGCCTCCTCTCTGTATATCATGATTATCATCCACATCATCTTTTACGGACAAGATTCCTGTCTCATAACCTCCTTAATGAAAGAGACAGCTTGATCTTTCATACCGACACAATCCATGTCACCAAAAGATCAGCCACTTCCCCAACTTCCTTTTCAGTTTTAATCATATTCTTTACCCACCCACACATACTCGAAACAATCAGTTCCATAGTCTCCTTATCAGCGCAGTTAGCTTTCTTCAACGAATCAACCACACAAACACCTCTAATGCACACCATAAATCCCTCCCCTCTTGTCAAAAGTACACCAACACCAGCTGCAACTCGCGGGCAGATAGCCAGCCATTCATATCTTCAAGAACATCCGACGGTTCTCGGTCATCCTCTATAATTTCTCTACTGATTCAGAGAACCCTTCATTCAGTTCATTTGCAACTCCATATACCGCATCAATATTTATATTAGGTCTCTAATCGATTAGAGAAAAGGAAAGGAAATTTACCAACTTTCTGTAGAAAAAAATTACCCTAGCCATCTCCAACAATTGCACAAAAAAAAAAAGGAAATCAAGACAAAGAAAATGGAAAGAAATAAAAACCTTGTTGCGATGATCTTGTTGTAGAAGAAGAACCCTAACCCAGATTCGCCAAAAAAAATGTATCAAAAACTGAAATTTGTCAAAATCGTGATCCATTCGAGATAATTAAAATAGAAATTAAAGTAAAACAAACAAAGCTTGAAAAAGAAATGCAAACCTCCTCCAATAGCGTTCGAGTTCAACCCTACCCCATCGGAATTCGAACTCTATTATCTCCCCCAATTTTGAAAAAATCCAGCTTAAATCAAACAAAAAAAATGATAATTAAGTCGAAAAAGGTTGTATACCTGGCTATTTCGATAATGTGATAATTTATAGAGTAGTACATGTTTCTGCTAAGAAATTGAGGATTGTGATTGGTTGAGAAATGAGATGTGGCCCAAGAGCGATCGCCCGAGCTCCAGATATCCGTACGCGGAATCCCTGCAAAACAAGGTTAGGCTACCCTAGGGGTGTTTCGGGATCGCCCTCCGACGCTCCAGTCGGATGTGATTGAGTAGGAGAGAAGTACGCCTGAGAGAGATCTTTCTAGTTTGTTAGGTGAGAATTGAATACCTGTTCATTGATGAGGCGAGTTGGTTTTTATAGTGTTGGGGATTTCCTGCACGGGAAACTTTTGTTCGAGATGGGCCTTTTTGGTAGCAATGGGCATGTTGCCTTTTCGGGCAATGATTGCTTCACTTTTTAGAGGCTTCCCAAATACTGGTGATTAGGTCAACTTTCAAGTGGGGACCCACTATGCCACTTGTCCCATGCTTTATTTGGCCTATGCTTCCTTATGGGGCTGGCGATTAAATGAGCCCAAACAATTAGCCCCACGCCATAGATAGGAAATCACGGAGATCGGCCGGAGGGGGGCCTGCCTGTGGCGGAAGAGCGGTGATCCTCTTTCCGACTGGAAGCAGATATGCCGACCGGGTCCCCTTCTGACTGAAAGCGGGAACGCCGACCGGGTCTTCCTCTAGCTGAAAGCAGATAAGCCGACCAGGTCTCCTTCCGACTATAAGTAGGCGATCCGACCCGGGTCTCCTTCATTTGGGAGTAGGAGCGCCGCCAAGGCCTCCTTACATTTGGAAGTAGGAGCGCCGACCAGGTCTCCTACGGCTGGAAGCGGATATGCGAGCGGGTCCCCTTCGTTGAAAGCGGAACGCCGACCGGGTCTTCCTCTAGCCGAAAGCGAATAAGCCGACCCGAGAACCCTTTTTGATGTTTAGCTCGTGGCACATAACTTTAGGATCGAGCCGGGCATTTCATTGGCTTCATAGGCGAAGACGTCTCGGTATTCTCGTTAGAACTTGGATTATCTCCCTTCTTGTTTGAGGGTCCATGGCCTTGCCTACTCTCGAGTCCGACCATGCTCCTCATCGATGATGACTTCTTCATCCTCCTCACCGGCCGAGGGCGCTCGTATAGTTTGGGATTCTCTCGTAAGGTAGACCCCGAGCTCACTTGGAGGCCGACCATCCTTTCGCTTTCTCTTCTTCGAGTCCTCTTGGACGTCGACCTTGCTTTTTAGGGTCGTTCACATAACACTCCCTCGGCGCTTGCCGATCCCCCCTGGATCTTTCCGACTCTACCTTCGTCGGTTTCGAATTGCTCGAGGAGCCGATAGATGGAAATTGCCGCCTTGACCTTGTTCGAGTTGGTCTTCCCATTATGATGTTGTATGGCGGAGGGATGTCTACCACTAGGAAATCAATCAAGTAGGCTTCTTCCTTTGCCTTTCTCCCCTATCCGAGTAGGCAACTTTATAGACCCGACCAGGGTGCACCGAGTTTCCCCGAAGCCTATGAGTGGGCGATTGAGTGGGGTCACATCCTTTTCGGTGTACTTCAACTTCCCGAGGCATTCCAACGTGATTATATCGGTGAAGACCCACTGTCCACTAGCACTCGTTTGACTCTTGTGTTGGCCACTTTGAGCTCGATGACCAAGGGGTCGTCGTGGGGCGTGTGTAGTGGCCCTCTTGGACTCCCGAATGTCATTGTAGGGGCGGTCGGGTCGGGGGTGATTAACATCGAGTACCGATGCTTTAGACTTTGGAGGTGGGCTTTGCGTGATCGTCGGTTAGGCCTCCCGACGCGAAGCCACCCGCTATGACTCCGATGAACCCTTCCGTGTCTCCGCTATTGGTTTGACCGACTTTTTCTTGGCCCTTCTCTTCACTAGTATGCTTGAGGTACCGGTTTAGCTTCCCCGATCGGCTAGGTTGTTAAGGGATTTCTTGAGTTCCCTACAATCCTTAGTGGTGTGCCCGCATTCTTTGTGATATTCACACCAAAGGCTCTTGTCTCTTCGAGCGGCTGATGTTTTGATGGGAGGTGGTCGAGGGAGAGTGACTTTATCCTTTATATCCAAGTATATCTCTCTCCTGTTTTTTTGCCGAACCGGGGTCGATGCCATGGTCGTTGAATCTATTCGACCGACCACCCGTCTTCTCGCTTCGACCGATCCTCGGCATTTCCTTCATCCTTCCTCTTTTTGCTCCCATCGTCCGAGTGACGGCATATGTCGGTTGCTTGGATGAATCATTGAGCTCGAGTCATTGCCTCAGAGAAGGTTTTGACTTCGTTTTCGGCCGGGGACCACCTTAGCCGACCGAGCCGGAGTCCGAACATTAGGGCGGCCCAATGCTACCGCGTCTCCGCAGATCTGAAATCTTCAATGACTCCTCATTGAATCTTTTAATATAGTCGGCCAGGTTTTCATTCTTTTCCTGCTTGATTCCCATTAAGTGGAGACTCGTTTTCTTCTGTCTCTTCCCGGCAACAAATTGTTGGACGAATAGGTTTTCGATGACCGAGAAATCAGTTATAATACCCGCTGGGAGCTCTTGAAACCAGCTCAGGGCCAGACCTTTGAGTGTCGTCGGGAAGAAGCGACACCAAGTGGCCTCGCACCCAGTCTGAACACTCATTTGAGCTTTGTATGTTGCCATGTGATCATCCGGGTCGGTTAGGCCCGCGAATGGCTCGACAGAGGGCGTTTTGACCTTTCCCGGATTGGGCGCCTCGAGTATGGCCTGGCTGAATGGGACCCCGAACTTGAGTGCCCCGCTGTTGATCCGAACGGGGTTCGACTGCGCTGAATCACCATGACCCTCGCGCTCAGCGGCCTTTTTGTTTAATATGTGCCTCGCATCATAACCCTTGCTGAGGCGCTTCTCGTTGAGGAAGTGTCGGGCATCATTTTGCTTTTGACCCACGTTGCCCCGAGGGAATTTGGATATGTGAGTCTCTTCAGCGGGCCTAGCTGATCTTCCTTTAGATACGAGTCGGTCTCCTTCCCCCTGCCTTGATCGGCGCTGGCCCGGCTGGCTGTATTCCCTTGCCCCCGATTGCTGCCGGCTAGGCTGACCGTGGTTCTCTGCCCGAAGGGAAGGTACCAGGGCTTGGTCTTTAGGGGGCTGAAGGGGGAGTCCTTGCTGCAGGTTGGCCAGCATATCTATCAGGCTCTGTTGCAAGGTTTGCTGGATCTGAGCGGCTATCATGTTTATATCCGCTGTGGTTATAGGTTGGGGGGTCGGGTCAGGCATGCGACGAGAGGGGTCCCGCTCGTCTATGGAATGCTCGCTTCCTCATGATCAAGGGTTTGAACGGTCGGTGTTTTGGGCCGTTCAGACCTTCGTTGAAGAGATGGGGATGGGCTCCTCTCGGACCTCTGAGCCTGTGCTGAGGGCTGGCGAGTGCGAGTGCTCTTGGCTGGGGCCATTGCAGAATCGATCTTAATAAGTGGTGGCGAAGCGACTTTGATTGTAACTTCCCCACAGACGGCGCCAAACTGTTTCTGCTAAGAAATTGAGGATTGTGATTGGTTGAGAAATGAGATGTGGGCCCCAAGAGCGATCGCCTGAGCTCCGATATCCGTACGCCGGAATCCTGCAAAACAAGGTTAGACTACCCGGGGTGTTTCCGGGATCGCCCCTCCGACGCTCAAGTCGGATGTGATTGAGGTATAGAGAAGTACGATCTAGAGAGAGATGCTCTAGTTTGTTAGGTGAGAATTGAATAACTGTTCATTGATGAGGCGGTTGGTTTTTATAGTGTTGGGGATTTCCCGGACAGAAACTTTGTTCGGATGGGCCTTTTTGGTAGCAATGGGCATGTTGCCTTTTCGAGCAATGATTGCTTCGACTTTTTTAGAGGCTACCCAAATACTGGTGATTAGGTCAACTTTCAAGTGGGACCCACAGCTGCCACCTGTCCCATGCTTTAGCTGGCCTATGCTTCCTTATGGGGCTGCTGATTAAATGAGCCCAAACAGTACATGACGCAATTCTGATTTTGAAATGGTAAGATAATAACTTAATAATAGAAAGAAGAAAATAAATCTCTCTATGGATAACCATAAAAAAAAACCTAGAATAAGGTCCATACAAATTCCTCAATGAGTAATAAAGGAGGAATAAAACTCTGAGTTCAAGCATTTCAAAGCAAAAACTTGAAGCAAACACATAATAGAAATAGACAATAATACCTCAAAATCAAGAGTACAATCAAATGCATTCATCTTTCAAATGATATATGACGCCAAGGATGATGATCGTCTGGAATTTCGCGCAAAACTGAAAACGGGAGATGGAGAAAGATGGGCTAAACTCCATATTAACATGGAGAAAGAGAAAGAGAAATAGAAAGAGAAAGAGAAATAGAAAGAGGATAGATAGAGTCACAGAAGTAGAGAGAAGATAGAGTCTGAAAGAGACGAGACAGAGGAGGAGAGAGAAGAGAGACACGGTGAAGAGGAGAATTCAGTTCACTATTGAGTGAACAGTTGGAAGTTCCCACTTTTAAAAGGGTTGGATTGGATAAAAAGGTGATAACTAGACGGGCTTCGAACAAGTTGTTCAACATCATCCTTCAATTCTTTACATAAAAAATAAAATCTAAGAGTAGGACATCCATCGGACTATTGGACTTTATTAGGATTTGCATTAGATCATTTCTTGTTTGTATAGATGAAATAATATGGCCTATCGAGAATGAGATAACATGGTATATGTTACTTGTAGATATTATCATAATAGTAAACCGAATAGAAACAGGGTTATTGTCAAAGTGGTGATGTAGGCAAATCACATTAGAATATTATGGACTTACACTAAGTCAAAGCAATAGTAAGTACATGACATGAAATTCTAGTAATAAAATGAAGAGTAATTGAGAATGTAGTAACATTACAGAGTGTCTCTTGAATGTAACATGTTACACTATAACTTATTGTGTAACATGTATAATGACATAAACTCCAATAAGAATGACATAGACTCTACAAACAATGGCATGAATTTCATGTCATTATGTCATTTATTTTATGTCATTTGATTTCTTTTTACAAAACAAGTTGTGGTTTGTGGATTATTCAATTACACCCAGAATTTGTGAGTACAATAGATGGTGAAGACTGAAGATGTTCCACCAAAAGATAGGATCTCGAACTTGGTAATGGACCTTGTCAAATCCTTCCTCTCTAGAATTGGGCTAGGTGCACAATCAACATTTGTCATCAATAGCCCAAATACACAAATATTCTATTCCTCGTGGCCCATCCACTATGTCATAGAATTTTGATGAATGGGCCTAAAAAAATTAAAGAGGGGGGCAACTAAACCTACCAAGTTCTCCAAGACATTGTTAAATGGACACGTGTCGTACATCATAATGGGAAACAGGTTTAAATTGGTACCTTGAATGAAACAAACAATCAACAAAACTACAATAATCTGATTATCTCTTTTGCTCCCTCTTCGGTCCATGATAGCCATATTGTGGAGTTTTCGTTATTTAAGGATGTGACATTTCAACTAATGAAGACATGCTATTTGGCTTTTATTAGGTCACATCTTATCTTCGATCTCAAAAATAATAGTCATATGAATTTTGTAAAGTTAAATTTTGGTTCTCCCACTTGCTGAACCCTTAATTATTTCACCAAAAAAATTGAAGGAAGATTATAAATATTTATACTGTGAAGGTTTGATATTTTGAATGGTGAAACAAAATTATAGTACTTTTTAGAAAATTGGATTTTTTTTGGAAAACACCTTTTACATGGAATTTTTTTATATGTTGAATCACCTTTCTAAAATTGTTTTGGCACAAAACCACTTTTTATCAACTACTTCATCCGTCCCATAATATAGTCTTTGTTTCTTTTTTTGCGTTAGTCTTCAAGATATACTTTTGACCTTCATATCTTCAATTCCGTATTAATGAAAAATATAAAAAGTTGATATTATAAAAGTACGCATTGAGGTGAATCCAATAAGATACTACATGAGTATGTTTTTTTTTGTACATATTAGTGAGAATATTTGGTCAAAGTAATTAAAATTCGACCTAAAAGAAAGAGAAAACAAAGACTATATTATAGGACGGAGGGATTACTTTTTTCTAAAGCCACCCTTTGTTGGATTTTCCCCATTGATCAAGAATCTCTGGCGTTATTCTTAGGATGTAAGACACATAATCTAACTAAAAATCCCGTTTATTTATTCCCCCTCACAATTCCCCATTTACCCCCATTTGAAAATCCTGTTGCGAGGACAATGATACCAATTTGAAGGCTATTGGAAGATTTTTTTGGGTGAAATTGATTTTCGAGTTAAACTTTGGTGTTCAACTCTTAAAATCTTGAATTTTTTTTTTTTTGAGAGTAAATCTTGAATTTACTTAGATTTGAATACATGGATTGCATTTAGTCCTACTAGTAATAGTACTAAATATTGTCACCAGCTTTCCCAACTAAATATTAGAAAAACAACTTACTTAGACCCTGTTCTTTTGGATTTGAGAGAATCGAGCTTAAACGAAAATAAGTTTAAAAGAAAATGACTTAATTAACATAAAACAAACAAAAAGAGAGGAGGGAGTAATAAAAATAAAAACATTAGCCAAACTTGTAGGGTTGTAGCTAAGGTTGAGGTGGAGGGGACCAACATAGGCCAACCAAGTGAAGTGAACCAACTTTTGGCTGTATACATTTCTCTCTCACTTTCATGATTTTGACATCCATGGATGGTATCAAATTAAATTTCTAAAAGAGGAGAGAGAAATTTTTAAAAAATAAAAAAAGAAAAAGTGATTGCCTGCTGTACCTAAGGCTAAGCTACCACTGCAAACTTAGTAGCTAGCTGTATGAAGTTGATCATCAAATCAGGCCTCCTCGCAGGAGACAGAAAGAAAAGCTGATTGGTTTTTTACTCTCTTACCCTTCTTTCACTTCCTCCACCACTCATCAACTTATTTCTGGTCCCACCTCTTCTTTTTTAAACCGTGTTAGTATTTTACTCCCATCAAATTTATTCCCCACGAACCAGCAAATTTCTTTGCTACCTCACCGCATGTTCTTGGAAATTACACAACATTTCCCCAATTAAGATTTTACCTTTACTACAATTTGGGAACTTTTGCCTACATAAGTACTACTACTTCATAACTATATTAGAATCATGGTGACTTGGCCGTATTCTTTTGGATTTATTTTCGGTTCGGTTGAGTTAATTTCGGTTCAATTTATTTCGGTTTCTTTTCTACGTGGTTCAATTCACTTCGATCCCGAAAGAACAGGGCCCTAATTAGTTGGAGGTCTCCTCCTACCTCGTGACATGGGGTTTGATTTTTATTAAGGTGTAAAGTGGGATCTCCCAAGTTCCCCCACACTTGCAAGAAATGTTAAATCTTACCTACGAAAAAAGTATTTCATAAAGATCGGCTACGTATCTAATGGTTAGATATCCGAATGTGAAATAGAGATTAGTAGGCCCTACACTAAGTGAAATTATAAAAATGTTCTACATACTCATATTTCAAAATTTAGATATCTATCAATTAGATATATAACCATCATTAATAAGTAAATAGTAATGATATATCTATTCATTAGTTAAATACTCTCCTGTCTCTTTTTTTTTATCTTTTTCACTTGGAATCTTGGCACTATTCATACTTAGAGATAATCTTCTCAATTTTTTTCAATTTATAAGAAAAAATATAGTCATGTGGGGTCTTGTTTGATTCGTCTCAATTAGTACATTATTAATATTCAATCGTTATAATTTTTACTAATATATAATGAAATATATTTAAGTTCAAAAAGGTGCATTGGGAGACGCACACAGGAAAGTGAGAATGATAAAAAACAGAGGGAGTACTTCTTCTGTTTTCTTCTTTTTAATTGCACCATTTCATTGTTCACGTTTCTTTGAGACGCTTATTTGAACGTCAATATCTCTAATTGTGTATATGTAAAACATTATAAAACATTGATATTTAAAATCATTGCATTGAGACGAATCTAACAACAGTACAACACCCCACCTGTGGATATTGAGGTTCCACAAACGGTGCAGTTTTTTCTTCTACAATACCTCGACGTGACATGAGTGTAAAAGGGGTTCGAGAATCCGTTCCCGTAAAACCATTTCATAGAAGTTCATTGATATCTTCTTTTTATAAAGCAAATCGACTTCGATTCTTGAATAATCCACATCACTTCTGCGGTGGTTTTATTGCGAGAATTATTAGTATTTTTGGAATAATTACCAGCCAAAAATATCTTTTAATACCAAAAATACTAATTACTTTTGGAATGGCTTTTTCAAGACTTAGACTTGAATCATAACACATATCCGAACATAAATGAAAGAGCCCGAATTTCTTCTGGTTAAAGAATCTCTTTTTGGTTGCTTTGGAACAATTAGGAGATTCATGGCGATTCCGTAAATATTCCATTTCAAAAATAGAAACAATTGGGAGTCGGTCGGGGGCCCGAGAGACGGTGGTTTACCCCTGTGGCGGATGTCGGCGGCTCCATTCTTTTTCCACCCAATGAATTCTAATTTTTAATCCCATAAGGTTTGTTCACAAATATCCATTTTTTACTTAAGCAATTTCCTATCCCTTAATTTGATATTTCGATAAATGATTATTCGATTCTTTTTCTCTTTTGATTCCAATCCATTTTTTTTATTTTGATCGTATCTACAAGAATTCAAATAGAATTTTGTACCAATTTGGTAAGAATGAAATATTCTCCGAATTTTATATTGATACGACTCATTTTGAATCCATTCAATTTGAATTGGTATTTTTGGGGCACCACGTATTTTAGTTCATCACAAAAACAAGTGGTATTGGAAACATTCGAACGGCCGAATCGGAAAAATTGGGTGCTAGTTATATCATATGCAATCGCCTGAATCTCGAGGCGTTCTTCCAACCAATCATAGACTTTATTGAGATAGGTAACCGAGAAACCCCCCCCCAAAGAAGCGTATATGAGACTTTCATCTCAACTACATCAAATGATCCAATTTTTTAAATTTTTTTGAGTCCTTGGCTTCTTCCCCGGGTCGATGCCCGAGCGGTTAATGGGGACGGACATTAATTACCATAGAGATTGAACAAAAATGAGTGGATGATTAGGAACACCAAAGTACACAAAGGATTTGTAATAGAGACGATTATGTAAGTTATCCGAAGAGATATTTTTAATTTAGACCGAAAACAAAAGTAAAAATAGGAAGAATTCTTGTGAATCGATTTCAAGTTGAAAAAAGAATCATTATCTTTCCATTCATTTCAAAACGTTCATGATCCCTTCCTGAACTAAACTTGAATCTTCCAATTCATTTGGCTCTCACGCTCAATTAGTCACGGGTTCAAATCCTGTCTCCGCAAAATTTTAATTTTGTCAAAAAAATTCGGTTTGAATCTGTTAACTAGTAAGTTAACTAAATACTACTAAAATGGACCTTTCACAAGGAAAAACTTTGTTTTTAATTAAATCCTATGTTTGGGTCAGAAGAGTCCTCCGAATACTCGAGTCGTGATTAATGATCCGTTTTCATTTTTTGTCGAATATAAACTATCCCTTCCCTGCCCCCATCGAGAAATAGAACTGACTAATCCTAAGGCAAAGGGTCGAGAGATACAAATGACGAGAATGTATAATTTTTCTCAAATTTTTCATTGAGATGGAAAGGATAGGATGGAACTTCCAATACGGATTTGAGAATGGCTGCTTTTTTCATTTCATTTAGTGGCACGAGGTAGTTACTAACTTCCGGGAAAGGGGAGCGATGGCCCCGTCCCGTTCGTTCCGCCCGAAACAAGCCAATTAGTTCTCCGGGCAAAAAAACAGGTGCTATTCGAGAACAATTAGCGAGACCAATGGAAGTGGGAAAGCGAAACTAGATGATTGATAGTAGAAGGAAGATGGCGGGTTATGAATAACTAATTGATTTTATTTCTTTGAGTTATTCTTTTTTCCCGGAAAAATTGTTTTCTTTCATTTGTTTTTGTTTATGTTTTTCTTATATAGTGATGCGGGATAGCTTAATAAAGCTGGTTGATAAATAGTGTAAAAAATAAATAGAGGAAGTAGTATAATTATTAACATAATATAGTCTTTATCTTGTCTGGTTTTAAGTTTGTTTTCTCCTTACAATAATTTTCAAAAGAACAAAATCAGAATTATCAAGTAGTTTATATTGCAAATATTGCACTGATAATAATTTAATACTGTTTAAGGTGTGTTCTATTCAAATGATTTTGAATTATTTGGATTTATCATAAAATTAATGAAACTTATTTGAGTTAATATGAACTTATATATTTTTAAAAGAATAATCTAAACTTATAAGAATTACAATATCTTATCATTAGCATAACTATTCTCATTGGAATCATCCATTTCACAACTTTATAAGTTCGATTGAAATTAATTTTATCAAGTTATATTATGCAAAAAAAGAATTTGTGAGTTACTACCTTCCTAAGTGTACACTAATCTGAAATATTCTCAAGTGTACACTTCGTAACTTATAAGTAGAATTTTTTCAAATTATAGAAATTATTAGCTTTGGAAACAATTCACATCTCACATAGGGTGTGTTCTTACTCTTCACCTTATACAAAATAACTAGTATTTTGGCCTGGTCGATGCCCCGAGTTAGTTACAATTATCAAATATATTATTATTCATAAATTTCATAATGAATTTTATTAGCTTTTTGTAATTTTTCAGTCTAGTGCAAAATTGGAAAATGAACGTTATTACATGATAAGTTGTTTAAAAAAAATTCTTAGGAATTTGGGATAAAAATAACAATTTCAATAGAATTGGGGTTAAAGAATTATTACCTTAATAAAATTTTTAGAGATCAAAAAACTTGTCTATGTCTTCATAGTTACATATAAATATAAGAATTTATTATGTTTTACCTTGAAATATTAAACATTGAAATTGTAGTGGATTGGTGGTTAAACTCTCACATTTCGTTTCAAAGGTCATGTGTTTGATTCCTAGTAGCCACACATTGTTAATATTTTGAAATGAGATCATAAACATGTGTATTAAAAGTTTGAGAAGACTGTCATGTGACACATACATTGGAGAGTGCGATGTGGCACTGTTCCTTTAGTATGAACGCCTTTTAATATATGTTTAGGAAAAATTTCGGCAAGGGTAAATGTGAAGCGTTCCAAAATACAATATTTAGTAATGTTACAATGTTTTAAAAGTGACACGAGTCATAAAGTGGCCTATTAGATTTTTTTTTTTTGAAAGAGAAAATTCATTAATTGAAGGCTAAACGACATCTACAATAGGTATTAAAGAAAAACAAGATACAATTAAACAATGCTAAATCAAATCCGTCTTCGAAGGAACTACAATGAACCAGATCGAGCAATACAGCGTAGCCCCCTTGTATTTTTTGAATCAAGCGTACTATTGATGAGGAAGTCTATCATTTCGATGTAGTTTGGGAAGAACATTCTTGACCGAGTCATGCTGATCGCATCCGAGATTCTAATACCTTCATGTTGAGTCTCGAACTTCAACCAATGAGAACAATTTCTCATACCTAAAAACAAAAAAACCATACTCACAACTCCCATAGGGAGAAGGAGATTTCCAAGACAGAAACCAAAAAACCCCATAACAAGGTTTGAAAAGATCTCATAAAGAGACTAATTTATTAAACAAAACAAAGAAAATGAATTAAAAGCGAAAATAAAAGGAGAAAAGGGAACTGCAATGGATAAAATCATCCATGGTAGCCTAATTGATGAAGAAGGGGTAGGGGGATTTAGGGTTTGAGAGAGAAAGAGAGAGGGGGAGGCATAAAAATATTCTATGTGGTAATTAATATAAAAACTTCAAAATAAGTGGCCTATTAGATAATAGGTAATAATTGACATATTTTGTAAAAAGTATCAAATAATAAACGTTGCAGAATAAATGCCAGCAGTTATAGAACACTATTCAACTACGTGCGACCTTGATGTTGAGAGGAAAACACAAAATTGACACAAAATGTACTAAATTTGTTTTTGCCAATCTGCTTACTAAAATGCTCTGACTACACACTCGTATGTTACATTGGATAGATACTAATTTCATTCCTCACAAAGGGACATGGTTCTTCTACCAGAAGTTAACTGCTAATAGATGCTTAGTAAAATGAATAATATTACTACAATGTTAAAAGAAAAAGATTATGCTAATTGTTTAATGGGCAAACCAAAGCTAACTAAATTAGCTTATTAAATAAAATTACCACTAATTCCCCTCGATCATCTAATTAACTAAATTTTCCCTTAATCATATACCACTATTACAAATAGATAGGCAGAGCTAATCATACGATCTTTGCATGAAACTAGAATCAAATGATACTTTTGATGGCGATATTGCAATTGTCACCGATGATGACGAGTTCATCCCTGAATCTGATGGAGATCCTGTAAAAATTTCCAAATAACAAAATAGATAAATTTACATTTCATCATAAGTAGTTAAATTTATAATTTATCTTCAACAAACACTTTGAAGGAAGTAAAGATAATTGTGTATTTGTGTGAAAATAGGAGCCAAACTTTGAATAGACCAAAAAAACAAGGAAAAGGTTTTGTCAAAAGAATATGTAATGTAACATCTAATTTGAGATGGAGATAGTTTTAAAAGTACTAAAGAATGAATGGTGGGGACATAATTGCGTGTACTGATTTTAACACTTCAAAACTTTATTAATGACAGTCTATCTAACTCGTTTACTTACCATGATCAATAAAGTCAGAAAAGTCGCCTATGCATAAATTTGAAGAGCGCCACAATTATTACCGACATTTTGTTTTAGTAAAATACTAAATGCAATTGTATCAAATTAACAAAAAAGATAATTACGTAGAATATTATGGGAGGGAGAAGATTGAGCATTTTCCGACGACATAGAAGCTGCAGTTGAAGTAATCCGTTGATTGTTCGATTTCCGTCGTCGCCGATTATGATCAGCCAATCTTTTCCGGCAACTTCTCTTCCCGTTATCAAACTCCGATAGCAGATGAAACCTTAAAACCATCAAATTTTCCAAAAAAGAAAAAAAAACACACACACACACAAGGTCATTCTCGTGATTTCAGAAAAAAATTAACCGTCAATTTAACTACCCTAAACTAAACCCCATTAGTGCAACATAAAGTACAAATTTACCCCTCGGGAAAAACAACCCCAAATGATTGACTTTAAAGTACTAACCTCGTCTCCGTTTCTTTTAATCTATCTCCAATCTTGAAGTAATGACATGTAACCAAGAAAAAATGCTCTCCATTTTTTTTTATTTGCTACATTTTTATTTTGTCAAATCAACTAACAACTTTGACTAATTATTTTGATTTTGTTTTTAAGTAAATATATAGTCATAAACGCATCATAGGTAGTTTTGTTAGATTCGTCTTGATAAAAAAATAATAATAAAAAAAAGCAGGGAGGATAATTCCAAAGACCGGTCTATTTTTCATTCGTGCATTTCCAACCATTAATTTAGGACGTAACGACTTACCGGCTACACTGCTGGCAGAACCGCTGAGTCAACCCGGCAGCGATAACCGTAGAGGCCTTAGAGTGAAACTCACAAACCTTATGACGGCGGTGATAATGCTTAGCATGACTTAGGTCAGCATTGCAACCTTCAGCTTGACACTTAGGAGAATGCGCCGCCGGTTCAACCGCCCTAGACCGGCGGTAGAGTCGGCTTACGAGGTCATCATCGGCTGAGAAGTAAGTACGGCGGCCCAAGTTAAGCCCAATGGGCCGGTTGGTGAAAATATCCGGTTCAGTTTTGGGGATTTGCATGACAGAGGAGAGAGATTCTAGTGTGAGAAGAGAAGAGGACGCAGCTGTAGAGTGGAAAGCGCGTGGGTCGGGTAAAATGTTTGTGTATTGTGGTGGGGTGTTATCGTGTGTGAAGTTGCACGGGTTTGAGAATGGGTCTCCGAAGATCTGACGGTGATGATTTGTCGAGGAGGCGAAATCATGATCATCGTTATGGTTATGATTATGATTATGATTATGATGATGGAAGTCGATGTCGGAAAGGATGAGGTTAGGAGGAGGGGGAGAATGGTTGTTCCATTCGTAGCGTAACATTTCTCTCTTTTATGTTGTTTTTTAATGTATTAATAATAAGTGTAATGGAATTTGGTATGAGAGCATGGAAGTGTTTGTTGTTGGGAAGATGAACATACAATATGACAATATGAGTATATTTTTAGTAGTAGAGGAGAGAGAAGAGGGAAATGGTGTTAAAGAGTTAGAGTTTCATACACTTTGCTTTCTTACATGAGTTAATGGCAATTGGGAAGTTATAGGATTTCTCTCTCTCATGTACATTTATGAGGGGGTGGGGGGATTGGAGAAGGTATCTTTATCAATTATTGACTCTCCCCTCACTCCTCATTAGTAATTTTACTTTTCTTTTTTCTTTTTTCAAAGATATGAAAATTACATTTAATTTAGCTATATATATATTGCCTTATTTTGAGTATCTTAACTAGCTAGTTGTCCTGATATTTATATATAAATCACCCATATTAAAGATGACGCTGAACTGATCAGACTTAAACGCAATATCAACATGGTAGTCGGCATGATACGAACTGTATGTTAAGAATTATCGATCATTGCCAAAGTAAGTGTTCTTGTTGTGCTGCACAATAGCATGAAGCACGAACTTGGTGCTATTGCACTAGCTAGCTATGTAATTGTGCTAGGCTAGCTAGGACCGTCGATAGAAAGGTACATAAGGCATGAGGCACGACTCGAACATCTTAAAGTTGGAAGACCTATATTGCAATTTTGGAACAAATTTGTTTTAAACTAATTATCTCTATATTGTCCACTCCTATCCTCTCGATAATTACTCTTTAAATACAATTTTTTAAAATGGTATAAATATCAATAATTTTGATAATTACTCCCTCCATACAAGGTCGTGGCAATTAAATAGTAACCTCTCATATATATATATATATATATATATATATATATATATATATATATATATATATATATATATATATATATATATATATATATATATTACGACTAAATAAAATTGTTAAAGTTCTACCTTAGAAATCATGCATGAATTTCTTATTCTAGTAGAGGGAGCTTATCCCAATCTATGTCTATAAATGATTAATCCATTCTTCGTGAATGTTTTTGTTTGGCTAGACCCTTTATATTCAGGCTTTGTTTCATCCTTATTTGGGACCATGTAGGTTTAAAGGATGGTTACTACTTACTAGGTGTTCCTATAGAAATGTTAGTTTGATATAAAAAAGAAGCAGTTTCATCTAAACTTCTTTTGTTTGTTAATAACGCCTTAACTACTCGCAAACAGACTAATGTGTACTCCAATTGTAATTTTGTGTTTTCTAAATTGAGTCGATGGTAATAGTATATCCATATAGACTATAGCTAGATAATGTTCAATTATTCTAACTAATGTATATGAGAATGTTAGGGCATTTGTAAGTCTAAAATTCTGATTTCCAACGCAGTTATTCAAATAATTTCAATTTTAATTTGTTAAGGAGGGGAAACTTGATTTAGTGCGTGACTTCCATTTTGAAGCATTATAGTCTATAGAGTATAGATAACGAAGTACAATTTTTTTTGATGGAAAATAGAAATTAAAGTATCTACTATATATTCTTTCAAAAAGGATTATGAAGTGGTAATTGGTGATGATTAGACGTACTATTGCCAACTACTTATCTAAAATCAATGGGTATAGCTAGATTGCCATTAGCTAAGGTCGTCATACATAATAATACATTGATGCTACCACAAATCTTTTCAAAGTAAAGGGTGAAGCTAAGTTAGAACCTTTCCTTTCTATGGTCATAAATGAAAGAGATTCTAGCCGTTTCCGATCATAATATCACAAAATTAAATTATTATTTTCAAATGATTGAAGTCGTCAAAGATTTTTTTTTTTTTTTTTTATAGTTTTCACAAAAAAAGAAGCTTTATAGCTAAGTGCCATTATGCACGAGTTTAGCTCAAATTGTGCCCATTTATTTTTTCTCTTTTAAGTTCCTAGTGAGTTTTAAACTCTTTTGTCGAATGAGCTCTACAAGGGTTAGATTATGAATCCATTTAATTAATTTGTACGTACTATTAACTTGAGCAATACTATGATGAGAGAAAATGTTTATTTCTGAAAATTATAGGTAATCATTGTGTCAACAAAATCAAACAATAAGTTTCCTTAAACTATCAAAAGATTTTTCCTCTTGCTTATATTGCCTCTGATTTTTTTTTTATCATAATGTGAATGTATGATTTTCAATAATGTAATTAATTGACACTTACTATCTTTAAATACATATTTTTTTTAAAATATAAACATGTGGATATTTTTAAAATATGCATTGAGAACCAGACTAATCTATAGAAACCCATATAGTTATGTTTTTCTACATTGTACTTATTTCAAAAGTAAATGGAGCTAATAACCAAAAAGACTGTTGATCATGTTAGCTATTGTTCATCTGAAGGACTGTTGATCATGTTAGCATGTTCAAGAATGAGGTTGTGGCATAGTGGCGTAAGCATTATCATCTCTTATATTTGCAAATCTGCACTGCGCATTTGAATCATACAAGTAAGTTTGAGAAGGGCACGTTGACGTGTTAGACAAATTAATAGTCCTAAGATAATGCAACCTAATTTTATCGAGTTGCTAAAAATTCAGCAGAATCATATTTCTATAGTCAAGTGATAACCCAAAATTTGAAATCCCAACTAAATAATGTAATTAAACTTAAAGGGATCTTCAGTTAGTTATCAGTTAAAGATACTTACAAAGTAACAAATTTCAATTAGTCACAAGATTTCTAACTTAACAAATGTCAAAAAAAAAAAAAAAAAAAAAGGGCAACCTTAACTATCACGTTTTTAGGATGTTTAGTGGGAAATTGGGATTTGGGAACCATCTATTTTCTTGCTAAACATGCCGTTATTAGAAGATGTTCATACTTCATAGTTCATACACTCTTACCAGTTACCACCACTGCAGTATTTTGACTTTGATCTTAATTCTCTTTAATAATTGTTTTTAAGAAAAAAAAGATTATTTAGAGCTACTATTTCGCATGAATTATAGAGAGTAGATATATCTCCGTCAAAACATAGTCCTTTCCTTTTTACGATAATTTATGCAAGTTAGAATGGGATAGTGATATTTTGCTTATTTAAATAAATGTTGTATGGGAAAAGATGATTTCGGGAGAGAGAATTAATTATTAGCATTGAATAAACAAAGAAAAACAAAATTCAAGAAATAAATGATGGGGTTTTCTTGATAAATTACGGAAAAATAGCTCAAATATAAAAATATATTTATTTTGGCAAAATGAAATTAGAAACTATATTTTCGGACGTGAGGAGTATATATAATCCAATCTCACAAGTTACCCAATATTATCCATTGATGAGGAGAGAGAAAGAAGGAGCTAGCATTTTGTGATGATTTTATACTCCAGTAAAAAGAAGATCGAATCACAAAGGTGATGCATCATAATCTTTGATTGCAGAGATTTGGAGCTGGAAAAGTCTTTGTGTAGGACCCCACTTGATATTTTTTCACAAGACTTTATGAATCATATAAAAATCAATAATATTATTAAATTATTATGTTAAGGGATGGGAGTCTTTTTATTAGGGATAGATAGAGTCTGACTAATGTTTGACAATTCTCCGTACGATGGAGTCAACGTCGTTGCAGGCTTTCTTTTTTTACTGCCAAAGCGCAACCACACACACGACCCCTCTTCTTACGCTCTTGTCGGCTACGCCTCTTTTATTCATGTGTGGAATATTAGGCAATGTATATTCATATGGTGTAGTGTACAAGTATATATGGTTTGTGGTGTCTTTATGTGTGGATATTTCTTTACTTTTAGGGTAGAGAAATTATTGGGGATCATGCAAAACACCCATAATTTCACTTTATGGTTTTTATGGATCAAATTAAGTCGTGAGCCGTCTTAAAAAAAAACACGTGGGGTTGCATCCATGGTTTTCTTATGTTTGTATTTGGGTCATCTTGGAGACTCAATCGATGGTTGGTCATCCTATGACTCAAACCATGGTTGGTCATTTTATGATCCAAGCCCAACCATTTGTAGACGCGTGTGGCGGTGCGTTAGAAAGGTTATTTTTGTAATTCAAATTTTGTAATATGAATAACTTAAAAAATACAAATTTAAAAAAAAATACAAATTTAAAGAAAAATACAAATTTCACCAATGGTCCTATCTTTTTGAGATCTATAAATAGACATCCATTTTGCTATATTTTGGCACACTTCTGAAATTAATTATCTTCTCTTTACATTATACACACATAAATAATTATTTTTGGAAGCTTTTTATTCTTGAAGAATTTTTTTAATCAAAATTAGTTACTACTAAATAAATTAATTTAGGATAATAAATATACAAAATAATTTATTTATAATCTTGTAAGATATTATAAATATCAAAAGGTATAAATATGTATTGGTGTAGGAGAGAGTAAATGGAGTGGAGTATAGTAAAAAGTAGGAGAAAGATGAATGATGTTCTTTTTTTTTTTTTTTTGGGGTCATGAGTGGGGTGCATTTGTCAAAATGGGTCATAAGGCATGACAAACTTTTGTAAGATGAGAGAAAGTTGATAGAGAGAGGGATGACATGTATTTTTGGGGCATGAGTGGCCATGCTTAATGTAGAAGTTTAGGTTATTGGGAATCTTATGATAAAAAGGTTAGTGTTCCGGTATGGAATAAAGGGTATGGAGTGAACCGGTATCTCCTCTGATTAATAAGCCGATTTGATGTCCTGCAAGACAGAACACGTAAACTAACCTCGGGGGTTGATCCAAAGAACGCCCCTCCGATGCCTAAGTCAGTAAAGGATAAAGACGGGATGTCTCAAGTAGAATGTGTTAGTATATGTGAACGTACCTTATGACTCAGATCATAGGGGTATTTATAGAAGCCGGCAGTGTCCTTGACAAGGTAGGACACTGCTCCTATTGGTTGGATATATTTCTATCCTCTTCTGATACTTATCTTTAGGCCCATAGGCGCGTTGAGTGAGTACTGGATCAATCCAGGCCCATTTGGCAATAACCCAGCTGATAGATACCGATAAGGTATATCGAAGTGACCGGCATGCATAGCACGCCGGCATCTGGCTTGGCGCATACCCAGCGAAATGGGGTATCTTTGACTGATGCGTCATAACGGTCAATGGCGGTCTAACTGGACCGGTAGGGAACTTATACAGCCCCCATACAACTAGCCCCTAAGCCGGTATGTCTAGTACAGCCATATCCTGCTTAATTGTTCTTTGAGCCGTTATGGATGATTTGAAAATCACCCTGAAACCACTTAGAAGTTTCCGGAAATGGAGTTAATTATCGGAATGCGAACCGTCGCCTTGATCTTCGTGATGAATTGACTAAGGTGTCAGTAGCTGCTCACAGCTGTTTCTGAGTTCCAGATACACGTGGCGCGATCGGGACGGGAAGACGAAACGTCGCTGGATCCAAGCCATGGAGTACTCTATAAATAGCGCTTGGCCAAAATCACATTGCTTTCACACTTTCAAGCGCCTACTCCCAGCACTTTCTCTGAGTCTTAGCGTCATGCAGTTACCTGCCTTTCGTCGTGACATTCCGAGCTGTGACCGTACTTTCTTACCGGTTATTTTCGGTGTCAGCTTCTGCCCTTTTTCCTCTTTCCACGTATTTCACCGAACTTCTCCTTACTCAATTTCTGCCTTTAATCATGTCTTCTCATTCTGATTCACAAAATATTTCTGAAAGCCCCCAATCCTTGACCGATAGCGATTTTAAATCCGATAGTAAGTCCGATAGCTCTACCATGTCCAGTAATTCACCGGTAGTAAATCCTCCCCATGAACGTAGGAGTAAATGGGCATGATTGTAGTACTTCGGTAGGGCCCCGAGGAGCCAACACTGCATGCCTCCCCCCTTACCGCCATTAGGGCTTTTGGAGAAGCCGTAGGCGTACCGGTATCAGGCCAATACGGTACCATGCCGGGGATAACAGAACTATCCTCTGTATTATTCCCGTCTTTAGCCGGCACCTCTAAGGGTCTCCTTAGTGAGCCCTCATCTCCCAGACCGGCAGAGATGCTAGGGGAGAATGCGCCCCATTCCATCTCATCTGATAGCTATAGGGATGATGACCGCGCTTAGAGGATGAAGCATCCTCTGTTGCCTCGAAGACGTTGCCGGTGTCGTGCGCGACACGATGTCGGACGAGGAGTCGGTATCCTTGGAAGCCGACGAGGATGAAGAACCGCCAGAGATCATCCCGGAGGATGATGACGAGACGTTAGACGATCTGTACATGCCTCCCTGTGAGGCCAGCAGTCCCTCCTTCGTACAAATTGACAAGAGCTGGAGAAGGACGGCATTAAATAGCAACTTATGCCGAAAGGGAGCCGAATACTTCGCTTTTCCAGATGAATATGAATTGGTGATGCCGTGAAGGGCATCACCATTGGATTAAAGAAGACGGTTCCGTGAAGGGCAAAGGAAAAGGCAAGAGGAAAAGGTCACAAGCCGAGAGGGAACTTGGCCAAGGTGGATGGATGTCTATGTACACCAGGCCCAAGAAGCTAACGGTGTATCCGAAACTAATCTCCCTGAAAAACTGGCAGCCCCGTTTCTTCTGGGTCGAGTGCCAGCCAATTTTCCTCTTCGCCGTTATTAGACGAAGCCTCGTACCAGAATGGAACACATTCCCGACCAGCGCTTGACACGCCGGGAGCTAGAGGCGTATAAATTCTTTGATGCTTCGGCCATGCCGGGGCCTAAGGGTGGCAAATTCGTCCCCATACCACTAAATTGGCTACCGCATACCAAGTACATTTTGGGCAACGCGCCCCTCTCAGCTCTTGGCATCTGCCAATCCGATCCTGATGGTACCCATGGGTCCTGTCGGCTTTGTTTTCCTTTTACTTTTTTGCCTGTATATATGTTTTGATTGGTCAGTCAATGTATCTGACTTTGTTTTCTTTGTCTTTTCAGGCCGTGAGAATTTGATTCGGGAAGCTCTTCACCTCAACATCCACTTCATACCGATAAGCAACATGCCTCCCAAACCTGCTAAGAGATTCACCTCTATTCCCCCAGCATCGGCGGCAGGGGTGGAAAGCAAAGTCGGGGTGCCGGTCGCGGTGATGGTGGTGATCTAGCTTTCCCGCCTCCTCCTAAGAAGGTCGCCCTTGCTCCTCAAAAGAGGAAAGGCGAGGGGAGAGGGCGACAAAGAGACAAAGCGTCCTCCCCCCAAAATTTCACGTAAGGAGAAAGCGAGAGAAGGAGGTCCTTGTTCTTGAGAAGGACTCCAAGGCCAGACTTTCTGGGCGAGTAGCCGAGGTGGGAACCTCTTTCCTTACGGCCCAAAATTTACAAGCAACCGACTCTACCGGCTATGATCCCCGAACTGGAGCCTTTTGCCCGTTTGCGGAAGACTGGTTTCATTCAGCAGGCTGAAGTGGATGTACCGGAGATCCTCCGGAAGAGATGGTCCCGGTCCCCAGGTGCATGACGGTGAGCTGTTTCATCCCAAGCTCAACGTCCTCGATGACGAGTCTTTCTTTGCTGACCGTCCTCTCGAGGGCGGTAACCCGGGGTACCGGCTCTTGAAGGGCCTCCAACCGAAGTATGACATGCCGGTAGATCGAGTCCAAGCTCGCTCTTGTTCATGCTCACAACCTAGCCGTGGTAAGATATTTTCCAAGTGTCTTAACGGTTTTATGCCATAGTCATCCTTATCTCATTTTTTCTGTTTTTCCTGTGCAGACGGCGCATTCCGGTAAAGAACTCTGTGATCTTTACCGGTATTTCCAGGGTGCCTATTTCGGTGAGGTTGAAGAACACCAGGCCACCCAGGATCAGCTTACCGCGAAGAATGCGGAGTTGGTGAACGTCACCAACAAGAGGAAGAAGTCGAAGACTAACCCGGACAAGGCCAAGACCGACCTCCGGACCGCTAAAGTAGACGCGCCAGTGAAGAAGCTCCTTTTGAAAAACAAGGATGTTGAGCTCCCGAAAGTGAAGGAGGAGCCGCGGCAAAGGGGCCGGAAGCCAACGCGTGGTGGCCGAATCTCGGCGGTCCATTGACTTTGTCCACCGCTTAGCAAACCGGTACAACGGAGGTTGGGCCGCCGCTATGCGATGTTCCAGCCACACCTTTCCGGATTTGGACTGGAGTCGAGTTGAGGAGGCCCATGGTCGCCGGGAGTTCGAGACCCCGGTGGAAGGCGAAGATCTGGAATTCGGGGTGACTGAAGCCGACATTGCCAATGCCGACCCTCGAGTTGAGTTCGAGGAAGCTGAACCTGAAGCTACTGGTGAACAGGCTGATTTGGGAATTAAGGATGACCCGACTGACAACGTTGTCATTCTTCACAAGAGTCCTGTCGGCGCCAATCCTGAATCGGCTGCAGATAACGGCAAGGCTCCCACCTCTGAAGCTGCCCAGGTTGCTTAGTTTAGGTCTCCCTCTCCCCTTCATCTTTCCCGGTCTGGCCGTCTGTGGCTGGCCTAGTTTTTAATTCTTTTTGCTCCTAGGCTACACTAGGTTGTAAATTTGATTTTCGTATTAATGGAATTTTTCGAAGAACTCTCATGTCGGTTATTTCAATTGTCTTGCTATTTACTTTTTCGTTTATTTTCGTTATTCCGACAGATCCACTAGGGTTCATAGACCGATTATGTAATCCCCCATATTTTTAAGATATCTAATTAAATAGTTTTAATCATTTTTGAATTATTAAAGCTATTTAATTTCAGTATTTAAGAGCAAAAGGGTATTTTGGTCATTTTACCAAAAGAGTATTTGAGTATTTTCACAAAGAAGTATTTTAGTCTTTTCAAGAAAGTATTTTTGTAATATTAGTGAGAAGATTATTTTGGCAATTTCATTATCAAATGTATTTGGGTAATTTGATGAGTAAAAGGTATTTTAGTTTTACCCAAAAAGACTATCACAATAAAAGAGGGAAACCCTAAGTTTCTCCATCTTTCTTCCAGCCACTTTCTTCAACAAAGGAGTAAGAGGACTTCTTCTTCTTCCTCTCTCAACTCTAGTACTTCATCTTCAACCATTTCTTCAAAGTTTCAAGCTTTAAACTAGTTTTCATTCTTGATAATTGTAGTTTTAATCTAGTTTCTGATTTTTATTTCTTCTTATTTTTTTTCTCTCTCTCTCCTGCGTTTTTCCGGCCACCAAGGAGGGTGGTGCGCCGGCTGGGCTCGGCGTGGGCTTGGCAGCGGCATGGCCTACGGTGGCTGCCTGCCCCACTGCCGTGCCAACAGTAGGTGGCAGTGGCTGGGCACGAGTGCCGCCCTGCCCACTGCCGCGTCAGGTGGTGGTGCAGGCGGTGCTCGTGGTGGCTGCTGTTGGTGTTTTATTTTCAAATCTGTGGTTTTCGAACCACGTATAAAAAAAAAAAATTTGGTCTTCGTTTTCCGGCCACCGGCTGGGCACCGGCGAGTGCCGCCTGTCCCACTACCGTGCCGGCAGCAGTGGTGGCAAGGCACGACCAGTGCTGCCACTGCTCGCCGGTGGTGGTGCGGGTGGTGCTCGTGGTGGCGCCTGTGAAGTGTAGTTTTAGGGTGTGGTTTTCGAACCACTTGTAAAAAAAAAATTCTTTTAGTTATTATTTAGTAAATAAATTACAGCAGTAATTAAATTAACAAATTATTAATTTTTATGAAGTTTTAAGTATTAGTTTATAGTGGGTTTTGCCTATTAGTAAAGGTTTTCAAGTTTATGACTCAAAAATATTTTTAAAGCCTTTTTAAAGAAAAATCAGCTTTATTAGTATTTTTAAAGTGCTGATTTTTATTTATTAGTAGCCTTGAATTGTTGTTGGTAAGTACTAATTGATAGTACTTTGTTCTTGGTAGGTTTCAAGCATAGTAGAAGCAAGTGAAGCTTTTAATTGTTGATTTTTGTGTGTTATCAAGGTACATACACTTGACCTTTGACTTTAGTGTTTAAAGGTTTATTTATTGAGCATGAGGAGTAAGGAGAGGCTTATGCATTATAATTGTTTGAGTACATGTTGAGAACTTAGAAAAGAGATTAGGAATGGAACTTTTGAGTTATTCCTATATTTGGAAAGCATGTGATTGATGATAATTGCTTTTGAGCATGATTTAAGTTATTTAATGTTATTCTTGAAGCTAGGGCTTGCATGAGAATATTTTATTGAGCAAGGTCTCATTAGTTATATATTTTATTGAGCAGGTCTCATTAGCATTATATATTTTATTGAGCAAGGTCTCATTAGCAGTTATATGTTTTATTAAGCAAGGTCTCATTAGAAGTTATATATTTTGTTGAGCAAGGTCTCACAAGTTTTAAAGTTATTGAGCATGGTCACACAAGTAGTTGAATCATTGAGCAAGGACTCAATTGATTGGATCATGGATCCTTAAGAAAGTAAGAAAGGTCTCATGGAGTCATTAAAGTAATAAAATGAGCAAGGTCTCAAAGGATTTAGAATCGAGTTATTTATGGTATTTGTTGCATTCACTTGTTAAAGAAAGATAATAAATTAATTTATTTGCTAGATGTATTATTATTGTGATTGTGTTTCACATAATGGGCTTTGGCAATAAAACTCTTGGGATGGATCCCCCATGAGTATTGAACATAAGGGGGGAGTTAGTGTGAAACTACACTCCTGCATATAGCTTAGCATGACGATGCTAACACTTTTATTTTATCAAGCAAGTTTATGGAATTCCAATTATCAAGATCTTTGAGTGGACTAGGTGTCACTCGTATTCAATATCTCTGAGATGTTGAGTCTAGAGGCTCACTCTCAACCTCTTTCATTACTAACAAGCTTAAATTTCTCGAGTCAAGTTATTTAAAGTTCATGGAACTTTAGTAAGAGGTGTGGGATCTCTTACACAAGGAATAGTAGCCCGTATGATTCCAAGAGGAGGACGGTGCCCGTTCATTGCCAAATAATAATAAAAGAAAGTATTTAGTAAGTTCAGTTATGTTCTTGTCGCATGTAGTGTCACAAGAAGAAGCAAGCCGAAGTTGTTTGAGGATTGCATGCATCATTATTTGCATTAGTTTCGTAGTGTTATGTACTCAGCGTTGCTGATGTATGTGTTTCTTTGTTTTCTTTTGGTTGTTGTTTTTCCTCAACAACCCTGTGATGACCCATTTGGCGAGCAGAGCTTAGAGGAGAAGTTTCAGGTACAAGTTCTTGATGTGCATGGGATCATAAGCATCCGGTTGGGAATTTTAGTACACGAGTACTTTCTTATGTATTTAAGTTATTTTGAATTATATGTTTAACTTTACTTGACCATTGGGGTCAAGGTTTGACTTGTTTTGAAAATGGGACTATTATGGGATAGTTTTCGAGTTTATAACTCATTTACATACTTTCTTATTTCGGTTGTGTTAAAGTATTTCCAGTTTATTTTAAAAGACTTCCGTTGTATTCTACGATTAGCCTTACGTATTATCATGCGTGGCATAACACTCCCGTAATTTCTCCTAATATCTATAAGGAGGGGTCGTGGGGGTGTTATAAAGTGGTTACTAGAGCTCCAAAGGTTATATTACCTTTATTTTACAAAAGTTTTCGAACTTAAAAGTATTTCAAAGTCAAATTGCAAAGGGAAGGGAATTGCATATGCATATGTACACTGATTAGTCACTAAGCGTTTATGTGCCTTAGATTAGTAAGTGTTCTAAGGTCTAGTAGCATTTTTGATGTGTTTTATGTGATTAAGTGTTTGATTGCAACGTGATTGGCATTTTCTACTTGCATAGATTCCAGTTTTGACTAAAAGGTGTAGTATGACTACAAATTAGTGCTAGTTTTGCTTTGAGCTACTACTCTAGTAAGAGAGTTAGTATGAAAGCTCCTTAGAGAGGAAATTGAGAATTCAATGTCAGCATGGCATTTGCTTAGTAGTTTTGACCTATATTGGGGTCCAATAAGCGATTTTTAAGTCGAATTTTTTTTGGGCAGATCAATGGCCGATAGAAACGCTAGAGTTGATGCTCAGCTGAGGAATTTGGTCCGAGTGACTACGAATTTAGCTAGGAGAGTCCCTTCGAAAAAGAAGTCTGTTGATTGGTTTAAGAGGGTTAGTGATAGTAAACCGCCTTCTTATGATGGGAAAGGCGATCCTGTCAAGCTTGAGAACTGGTTTAAGGACTTTGAGAAGCTATTCGATGCTATCCAATGTCCAGATAATAGGAAGGTAGCTATAGCTGCATACTACCTCAAGGAGGAAGCCGATTTTTGGTGGTCGCAACATAAGGAGACGTTAATGGCAAGGCCTGCCTTTGATTGGAAGGCTTTTGGAGGAGCTATGAAGGAGAAATTTTATCCCAATTTCTTGAGGAGGCAAAAGGCCAGTGAGTTTGATGAGTTGAAGCAAGGTGACATGACTGTGGAGCAGTACTATGAGAAGTTTGTAGGATTGATGAAGTTTGCTCCAGAGTTAGTACCTACTGAGGAGAGAAACGCTATTAGGTTTGAGACTGGACTTAGTCTTGAGGTGAAGCTTGGGCTAGGAGGTTCAACTTTCAGGACCTTAGAGGAAGTGTACGATAGAGCTGCTCATTTAGGTTCCTATTTGAAACAAGCTGGAGTTGAAAGCTCAAACAACAAGAGAAAGGAGAACCCTAGTCAGAATTTCCAGAGGAACGACAAGAAGTTCAAGCCTCAACATAACTTTCATCAAGGAGGACAATCTAATGGCCCAAGGAATGGAGGCCAATATCAACAATAGAAGGGTGGAAATGTTCCTAATAAGGGAAGGAAAGGAGACGAACGCGTGTATTTCTGCAAGAAGTGCCCCTATAATCATCCTGGAAAGGATTGCGAAGGAAAGCTAGTGGAGTGTAACTACTGCCACAAATTGGGTCACCGAGAGTATGATTGCTTCTCCAAGAACCCTGAGTTGAAGACCGACAAGGGCAAGAGCGGAAACCGGTTTGGTCGTGGCAATCGAAACCATTCAGGAGGCAACAACTATCAAGGTGGGAACAAGCAAAATTGGAACAACAAGACCGTTTTGAGTGGAGCTGGCCCTAGTGTACCTGCAGTGGCAAGATTGAATGTGATAAGTGCTAGAGAAGCTGAGACGTCTAAGGACGTAGTTACGGGTAATGTTTATATTAATTCCACTTTTGCTAAAGCTTTATTTGATTCGGGGAGCCGAACGTTCATTTGTTTCAAAGTTAGTTGTTTCAAAATATGGCTTAGAAAACCCTAGGGATGTTGAAATTCCTATTATCTTACCATCTCGGGGAAGTAGTAACTTGCTCAAGAGTATATGAGAACGTCCTTGTGAGAATTGCGGATGTAGACTTTGAAACCAACCTCATAGAGTTTCCATTGGAAGACTTGGAGATCATTTTAGGAATGGATTGGCTTAAGGAGTATAAAGCCGAGATTCTGTGTAGAGAACAAAAAGTGTGATTGAGGAATAAGAACGGGAAAAAGGTGACTTTCAAGACTAAACCACAAGAAGGTAGAATTAAGATAATTTCATCCTTAAGTTTGGAAAAGCAAGTGAGTAAGGGAGCTTCGTTATTCTTGTGTAGTGTGCAGAGGTTGGAAGAAGAGAAGCTTAAGATAGAACATGTGAAGGTGGTGAATGAGTTTCCGGACGTATTTAGGAAGATGTACAGGGAATGCCACCTCAAAGGGAGTTAGAATTCACCATAGACTTAGTTCCTGGATGCGCCCCTATATCAAAAGCACCCTATAGAATGGCTCCAGCAGAGATGAAGGAGCTCAACAAGCAACTAAAGGAATTACTCGAGAAAGGGTACATTAGACCTAGTTATTCCCCATGGGGAGCGCCTGTTTTGTTCGTAAAGAAGAAGGATGGGAGCTTGAGGCTATGTATCGATTATAGAGATCTCAACAAGGTGACTATTAAGAATAAGTATCCGTTACATTGATGACCTATTCGATCAATTACGAGGAGCTGGAATATTTTCGAAGATAGACTTGAGGTCAGGGTATCACCAGTTGCGAATTGGGGAGAAAGACATATCAAAAATTGCCTTTAGGACGAGGTATGGTCACTATGAGTTCACCGTGATGCCATTTGGTTTAACCAATGCACCAGCGATGTTTATGGACCTCATGAATAGAGTGTTTCGAGAGTATTTGGACAAATTTGTAGTTGTATTCATCGATGATATCCTTATCTACTCGAAGAACAAGGAGGAGCATGAAGAGCACTTGAGATTGGTATTATCTACACTTAGAAAGCATCAGCTTTACGCAAAGTTCTCGAAGTGTGAATTTTGGATGGAAGAAGTGGCGTTTCTTGGCCACAATGTGTCAAAGAAGGGAATTTCCGTAGATCCGTCGAAGATAACCGCAGTGAGCGAATGGCCTACACCTAGGAATATTACTGATATAAGGAGTTTCTTGGGTCTAGCTGGCTACTATAGACGTTTTGTGAAGGATTTTTCGAGGGTAGCTAAACCAATGACTAGTCTTATGAAGAAGGATACAAAGTTCATATGGACCGAGGAGTGTCAGAAAGCCTTTAAGAAGCTTAAGGAGTTATTGACTACAGCTCCGATCTTGACGTTGCCAGAGGAGAATGCTGAGTTGGAGGTATATAGTGACGCTTCGAAAAATGGTTTAGGGTGTGTGTTGATGCAAAACCGAAAGGTTATAGCCTACGCTTCTAGGCAATTGAAACCGTATGAAGTGAATTACCCAACCCATGATCTAGAGTTAGCCGCAATAGTGTTTGCTTTGAAGATTTGGCGACACTACTTGTATGGAGTGAAGGTGAAGTTGTACACGGATCACAAGAGTCTAAGGTATTTGTAAACTCAAAAAGATTTGAATATGAGGCAGAGAAGATGGTTGGAGTTGGTTAATGACTACGATATTGAGATCTTATACCATGAAGGAAAGACAAACGTCGTTGCCGATGCGTTAAGTCGCAAGTCTAGCCATAGTTTAAGTACTTTGGTACTTTCAGATAAGTTGTGTGATGAGTTCAGGAAGCTCAACATTGAAGTTGTTGGGAGTGGTGGAGTGGAAGCATGCTTAAATGCCATTTCAATCCAGTCAACATTGAATGAAGAAATTTTAAAGGCTCAAGAAGGGAATGAGGAAATGGAGAAGATAAAGAAGCTAATCGAGGAGAAGAAGACAAAGGAGTTTAGCATCCATGACGATGGAAGTGTCCGATTCAATGGAAGGTGGTGTATACCGTCGAGTTGCACCGAGTTGAAAGAGAAAGTGATGAAAGAAGGGCACAACACGACTTATTCTATCCACCCTGGAGGGGATAAATTGTATAAGGACTTGAAGGCGATGTTACGGTGGAACAATATGAAGAGGGAAGTAGCTGAATTTGTTGCTAGGTGTTTGACTTGCGGAAGGTGAAGAGCGAACACAAGAGACCTCAAGGAACGATTCAACCATTACCAGTGCCTGAGTGGAAGTGGGATGACATAGCAATGGATTTCGTTGTAGGTTTTCCCAAGACAGCGAAAGGATTCACCAAAGTGTGGGTGATTGTAGATAGACTCACTAAAGTAGCAAAATTTGTTCCGATGAAGGACAATTGGTTGATGGAACAGTGTGGTAAAGTATATGTGGACCAAGTGGTGAGACATCATGGAGTTCCTTCCACTATTGTGTCTGATAGGGATTCAAGATTCTTATCTCATTTTTGGGAAGCGTTACAGAAAGCTTTCGGGACCGATGTACTTAAGAGTACAGCTTTTCATCCAGCAACTGATGGTCAATCGGAGAGAACCATTCAGACTCTCGAGGACATGTTGAGAGCGTGTGCCTTAGATTACCCTAAGACTTGGGATGAGATGTTGGCTTTAATAGAATTCTCATACAATAATAGTTACCATTCTAGCATTCAGATGGCTCCTTTCAAAGCTCTATATGGTCGAAAATGTCGCAGTCCATTGTGCTGGAATGATATTAGCGAGACGGTTACTTTGGGACCGCAAATGATTGAAGATACAGTGAATCAAGTGAGATATATCCGTGAGAAGATGAGGGTGGCCCAGGATCGTCAAAAGGCTTATGCAGATCGGAATAGAAGAGATAGTGAGTATCGGGTAGGCGAGAAAGTCTTATTGAAGGTGTCACCTATGAAAGGGGTGATGCGTTTTGGGCAAAAAAGGAAAGCTTAGCCCGAAGTTTATAGGTCCCTATGACATTATTGAAAGAATTGGAAGATTAGCTTATCGTTTGGATTTGCTCGAATAACTTGGGAAAGGTGCATAATGTGTTCCATGTATCCCAACTAAAGAGATATGTACCCGATAAGTCTCACGTATTAGATCCCGAGATTATAGAAGTGGATGAGGCGCTTTCTTTTGAAGAGAGACCAGTGAAGATCTTGGACTCTAAGGTGAGGAGTACAAGACATAAAGATATAAAGATACTCAAGGTTTTGTGGTCGACCCGGCGTACCAAAGAGGCTACACGGGAGGCGAAGATGAGATGAGAAAGAAGTATCTTGAGCTCTTCGACTAGGTGAGTTGAGTTCCGGGACGTAACTCCTTTAAGGGGGGGTAGAGTGCGTGCGCGCATTTTGCTAGAAATTAGTAAGAATTTGTTGCAGTTGTGCACGATTTTTAGAGTTTTCAAGGAAAACTTTTTCAAGCAAAGTAATCATTTCTTAGTTAAAACATTCAAGGCAAAAGTTTATTTGGTAGCGTATTATTTGGCTACTTGTTTTACTTAGTAGCGTATTATTTGGCTACTTCTTAAGAAAGAAGTATATTATGGCGTAATGCTCATAAGTTTTCAAAGTTGAAAGTTCGAAGAAGAGAGGAGGTTTTGTTTAAGTTTCGAGACGAAATTTCTTTTAAGGGGGGTAGACTGTAATCCCCCATATTTTTAAGATATCTAATTAAATAGTTTTAATCATTTTTGAATTATTAAAGCTATTTAATTTCAGTATTAAAGAGCAAAAGGGTATTTTGGTCATTTTACCAAAAGAGTATTTGAGTATTTTCACAAAGATGTATTTTAGTCTTTTCAAGAAAGTATTTTAGTAATATTAGTGAGAAGATTATTTTGGCAATTTCATTATCAAATGTATTTCGGTAATTTGATGAGTAAGGGTATTTTAGTTTTACCCAAAAAGACTATCACAATAAAAGAGGGAAACCCTAAGTTTCCCCATCTTTCTTCCAGACACTTTCTTCAACAAAGGAGTAAGAGGACTTCTTCTTCTTCCTCTCTCAACTCTAGTACTTCATCTTCAACCATTTCTTCAAAGTTTCAAGCTTTAAACTAGTTTTCATTCTTGATAATTGTAGTTTTAATCTAGTTTCTGATTTTTATTTGTTCTTATTGTTTTTCTCTCTCTCTCCTGCGTTTTTCCGGCCACCAAGGAGGGTGGTGCGCCGGCTGGGCTCGGCGTGGGCTTGGCAGCGGCATGGCCTGCGGTGGCTGCCTACCCCACTGCCGTGCCAACAGTAGGTGGCAGTGGCTGGGAACAAGTGCCGCCCTGCCCACTGCCGCGTCAGGTGGTGGTGCAGGCGGTGCTCGTGGTGGCTGCTGTTGGTGTTTTATTTTCAGATCTGTGGTTTTCGAACCACGTATAAAAAAAAAAAAATTGGTCTTCGTTTTCCGGCCACCGGCGAGTGCCGCCTGTCCCACTACCGTGCCGGCAGAAGTGGTGGCAAGGCACGACCAGTGCTGCCACTGCTCGCCGGTGGTGGTGCGGGTGGTGCTCGTGGTGGCGCCGGTGAAGTGTAGTTTTAGGTGTGGTTTTCGAACCACTTGTAAAAAAAAAATTTCTTGTATTTATTATTTAGTAAATAAATTACAGCAGTAATTAAATTAACAAATTATTAATTTTTATGAAGTTTTAAGTATTAGTTTATAGTGGGTTTTGCCTATTAGTAAAGGTTTTCAAGTTTATGACTCAAAAATAGTTTTAAAGCTTTTTTAAAGAAAAATCAGCTTTATTAGTATTTTTAAAGTGCTGATTTTTATTTATTAGTAGCCTTGAATTGTTGTTGGTAAGTACTAATTGATAGTACTTTGTTCTTGGTAGGTTTCAAGCATAGTAGAAGCAAGTGAAGCTTTTAATTGTTGATTTTTGTGTGTTATCAAGGTACATACACTTGACCTTTGACTTTAGTGTTTAAAGGTTTATTTATTGAGCATGAGGAGTAAGGAGAGGCTTATGCCTTATAATTGTTTGAGTACATGTTGAGAACTTAGAAAGGAGATTAGGAATGGAACTTTTGAGTTATTCCTATATTTGGAAAGCATGTGATTGATGATAATTGCTTTTGAGCATGATTAAAGTTATTTAATGTTATTCTTGAAGCTAGGGCTTGCATGAGAATATTTTATTGAGCAAGCTCTAGCTCTAGGCTGACCTCCTCGGTCTCTCCTTCTGGGCTAGGTCTCGGCACATCTGCCGGCCTTCCCTCAAAATTCTCCATAGACAAGTCCTTGTTTGCTTTATTCTCTGCCCTTCGCCTTTTTCTCTCTGATGGTGGGGACTCTGCCGGTCTCTTGTGATTAGAATTCTTAAGAGCCGTCAGATAGCAGGCTCTAGCTGATTCTTGGTTCCCCTTCAGCCTCTTCGGCTTTCCATTGTTTGACGTATAGATCATCGTCAGGTGATAAGTCGACACTACGGCCTGAGCGTCGTGGATCAGTGGTCGCCCAATAATGGCATTGTAAGCTGCTGGTACATCAACTACCAGGAACTCCACCAAGAGATCTCGAGAATGAGATCCTTCCCCTATCTTAACTGGTAGCTTAATGGTGCCCTCAGGGACGACCGATGCCCCTGTAAAACCGATTACGGGGTACGAGACTGGCTTGAGAGAAGATCTTCCTAGCCCCATCTTCTCGAATGTAGGCATGAAAAGAATATTGGTAGAGCTGCCGCCATCTACCAAGATGCGATGGACCATCGCTGTTGAAATCTGAAGAGATACTACCAGCGGATCATCATGAGGGTAGATAATCCCCTTGGCGTCCTCCGCTGTGAACGAGACGGATGGCATGAGTGGCGGTGCTGGCCACTTGCCAGTGTTGTGATAATTCACTTGGTGCCTTACCTCCTTAAGTGTGGCTTTGGCACCTTGAATACTTCCGCCATGGACCGGGCCGCCTGAGATAACGTGTATCTCAGTCATTCTTTCTTTAACGGACTTTCTCTTACCGTCTTCTTCTTTGGGGGACCCTTCACGGTGATTCGTTCTCGCCTAATAATGCTTGAAGTAGCCTCTCCGTATCAGGTCTTCGATCCCGTCTCTCAGGTCCTTACAATCTTCGGTAACATGACCGTGATCTTTGTGGAAGTCACACCACTTGGATCTATCGCGGCCTTTATAATACATCTTCCTGGGTCGTTGCCACTTGTCATCCTGTTTGTGCAACTCATATATCTCGGCCCTGGACATTGTTAGGGGAGTGTAGTTGTGATAGCGGTCTGGCCGTCCTTCCTGGCCCTTTTTGACCGAGTTGCTTTCCTCCCGTCTTCCGGAGTTGTCGGACTTCCGATCTTTCCGGTTTTTATCTTTCTCTTTCTCCTTTTCTCTCTCCTTCTCCTTGCCATCCCCTTCGGACCTCTTCGAGGTTGCCGCCTTATCGAACTCCTCTCCCCGGATAAACTCATTAGCTTTTCCAAGGACTTCGGTCAGACTGGTCAACTTCTTGCGGCCTAGGTAACTTCTAAAGGCAGTTCCCTCTTTCAAACCTGTCATCAGTGCCAATACTACGACCTCTTGCTGCAGGCTAGGGATTGTGACGGCTTCAGAGTTGGAACGACCAATGTAATCCCTCAGGCTCTCCTTCTCTCCCTGCTTGATGGACATCAGCTCACCGGTAGTTTTCTCCCTTCGCTTATTACTAACGAAGTGTGTCACATACATGGACGTGAGCTGTCGAAAATCAAAAATAGTTGCCGGTGGTATGCTTTTATACCATGTTTGTGCCAAGCCCGCTGGGGTTGAAGAAAACACCTTACACCACACGGAATCAGTGTCGGTGTATAGTAACATGTGTCCTTCATATGCAGAGATGTGGTCCTCAGGGTCAAATTTCCCGTCATACTTGCAAGTCGGCATTTTAATCTTTTCCATAGGCTCTGTAGTATGGGCCGTGGAGAATCCGAATTCCGAAGTGATCCTGGCGCTCTGCGTCGAGCAAACTCACTATCTCTCCTTTATCGGGATGACTGCTGGATTTCGGTGTCTTGGTGATCTTCTTCATCCTCTTCCCCCATGGGCTCTGTGGGATTCTTTGAGTTCTCCCCTGATCCTGATCATGCCGGCTTATGTTACCCTGTCGACCGGTTGCGAGAGAACGCATCTTTCTCACGGGACTATGCGACCTGCTCAGGGAACGCTTACCAACATGACCGGTCGGTGGAGTCTGACTCGCCATGGCCTGGAAGACTTCGGCAGCACTCCGAAGCTGTTCAGGGCTGAACATATGTTGCAAAGCTTCGAATATGTTAGGTTGAGGGGTCTCAGCGGCCCTCTTACCATTGTCGGCTGGTGGCTGGGAGGACCCAATCACCGGTTGAGGAGTGTTGAAACCAGGAGGTCCACCTCCTGCAATGGCATTGTTCTCGTCCGTTTCCGGCATCCCGAAGGTTTGCTTAGGATCCATGAGGCAAGTAAGTGGTCTGGATCGATCGCGGCTTAAGACCAAAGAATAGTTCACCCCTGCTTCTAGCGCCAATTGTTCCCGTATGGAATAAAGGGTATTGAGTGAACCGGTATCTCCTCTGATTAATAAGCCGATTTGATGTCCTGCAAGACAGAACACGTAAACTAGCCTCGTGGGTTGATCCGAGGAACGCCCCTCCGATGCCTAAGTCAGTAAAGGATAAAGATGGGATGTCTCAAGTAGAATGTGTTAGTATATGTGAACGTACCTTATGACTCAGATCATGGGGGTATTTATAGGAGCCGGCAGTGTCCTTGACAAGGTAGGACACTGCTCCTATTGGTTGGATATATTTCTATCCTATTATGATACTTATCTTTAGGCCCATAGGCGCGTTGAGTGAGTACTGGATCAATCCAGGCCCATTTGGCAATAACCCAGCTGATAGATACCGATAAGGTATATCGAAGTGACCGGCATGCATAGCACGCCGCATCTGGCTTGGCGCATACCCAGCGAAATGGGGTATCTTTGACTGATGCGTCATAACGGTCAATGGCGGTCTAACTGGACCGGTAGGGAACTTATACAGCCCCCATACAGTTAGGTTGGGTGAAAAAAACACTAATCGAGCTGAAACAAAGCATAGAATGATTAATATGGGTTAAAAATAGGACATGTTATAGGCATAGGACATGATCAGCTCTGCCACAAACCCACCCCTCAAGTGTATTTCATTGTTAATAAGGTGATGTATTTCTATCTTGATTACACTTGTTTGATGAAAATAAGGTTTGATAAGTAAATTTTAAGGTTAATAGATTTATATAGGGGTCAACAAGGCCTCCCAAAGTTCAGCTAACAACTACAGTATATAAGTTGTAATCAATTAAATGTGTTAGTTTAAGGCTAATAATAGGTGATTAAGCTAAGTAAGGAGTAATAATAAGTTTGGGTAAGATTAGCTAAGGCTATGTTTAGTTCACCTGAAATTTACTGATCTGATCTGAACTAATCTGATTTGATCTGAACTTATCTTTTACAAAATATATTATTACTAATATTATTATTATTATTATTATTTTGTATTCCATTACTAGTATTACTATTACTATCATTTTATTACTATGTACAACTTTCAATAATAATAATAATAATAATAATACTTCCTCCGTTCCAAATTAAATGCAACAATTTGGATGGCACATTCTCCTAGGCAAAATTTCTTAAGGTGAGATTAAGAAAAAGTAAGGGCATGTAACTAACTTAATATGGAGAGAGAAAGTGGGACCACAACAATTAGTATAGTTAAATAAAACTTAATTAGTTTTAGTAAGGGTATATTCGTAATTTCCCACTCAAAAACTTTACCAAGAATAGAAAGAAGTAAAATGTTGCATTTAATTTGAAATTGCCGTTTATAGAAACTGTTGCATTTAATTTGGAACGGAGAAAGTAATAATAATAATAATAATAATAATAATAATAATAATAATAATAATAATAATAATAATAATAATAATAATAATAATAATAATAATAATAATAATAATAATAATAATAATAATAATAATACTAATAATAATAATAATAATAATAATAATAATAATAATAATAATAATAATATAATATGATATAATAATAATAATTATTATTATTTTATAATAATAATACAAATAATAATATAATAATAATAATAATAATATAGATAACATAATAATAATAATAGCATAATTACTTTTTTTTTTTTGAAAAAGAACACATTAGTATATGAACATACAATTAAAAATAAAAGACCAAGGACTCTTGGGTCTAATGGTATGGCTTTCTATCTCCCACATGGGAGACCAATGTTCAAATCTTGGTGGAAGCATATATTTCAATATTGTTGTGGGTGGGGGAGGGGGTTGGGGCTTGTTGGGTCTCTAGGTGAGTGACCCGGTGCGAGGGTGGCCCAGAGAAAATTCATCTTACCACGGGGTTCCCGAAAGGGGCCCCAAAAAAAATTAAAAATAAAAGAACACACATTTTAGGTAAAAAAAACATATTGATCATGGTAAAGAGAACATATTATTCATGTTCAAGGTCCGTTAATAATAAGAATTTAGGTAGTAATGAAAAGAACATATAATGATATTAAAAAAAGAACATATAATGATATTAAAAAAAGAACATATACTGAAAGAGCATACAAAATCTATTTAAAGAACACATTTTAAAAATAAAAGATAGATGTTATTTTTATATTGATGACATGTTTGGATTTAACTAACAACATGTACTTTGTTATATCAATAAATTATTCTTTTTTATTATAAATAAACCTATAAATATATATAATCATATAATATTGAACAAAATGGTTAAATATTCTTCTTATATCGTTGTCTTGTTCTATATAAACTTTGTTTTTAAAGATAAATTGAAATCATTAGGTTATCCCATGCTACTCATGTTTTATATAAACTAATAACATATAATTTATAATATTCTACCAAAATTGTTTTAAAAAAATAAACATCATATAATATTGTCATGTTCGTTACATGTACAACATCAAAAAGAACATCACATATCAAAATTATTAATTAGAACAAATATAAAAAAGAACACGTACAAATGCCAAAAAGAACATTCCTCTTCTTGAACACAAATAGCTTCAAATAGTGATATCAATGACATTTATAATAATAGCAACGACATTAATAATAATTACCAATATTAATAATTAATAAGTACAACAACGACAGTAATAATAATATTTTTGAACAAATGTACTAGTAAATAGTAATAGTAATAATAATAATAATAATAATAATAATAATAATAATAATAATAATAACAACAACAACAACAACAATAATAATAATTATTACAATAACAATAATAGCATTAGTAATACTAATAATCATAATAATCATGATAATAATAACAATAATAAAAATTTCTAAATATAAGCATAATTTGAACTTATCTGATCTGATCTGATCTGGTCTGATCTGATCTGAAATAAGCAAAAATAAGGTGAACTGAATATAGCCTAAGTTGAGGTAAGTGGAATTTAGGTGTTGAAAAGAACAAACCCTTAGGATACGAGTTTTTAAAATTAACTAAAACCACTTAGTTCATGTTCTTTTGGGCTAAAATGAATTAAATTTAAAACCATTTAGTTCATGTGTCTTTTGGGATGAAATGAATTAAAACGAGTTGAACTGAACAGAAGCAAAATGTGAGAGGAAAGTAGTTGAACCGAACTGAATTGAAACGAGCTAAATTGAACTGAATTGAACATAAACTTTACCCAAAAGAATAGGGCCTTTACATTTGTAGTGTCTATAACTTGATATATATACTTATATACCTTATGAAAAGTTGAAACTCAATCGAAATTTATTCATATGTGATTATTGAAGTATGTAACCCAACCCATATGGAGTCAAGCTTAAGTTCTTCCAGCGCATTTTGTCCTCACTCATGTGCACCCTGAGAAACTTCACAGGAGGTCACCCATACCTGGACTACTCCCAGACAAACACGCTTAACTGTGGAGTAACAAAGGAAATAAGCTCCCTAAAAGAAAGATGCATTATGAGGGGTATTACAAGGTAGGCATAGGGTTAGCTTTGAACCATTGACCTTTTGAAGAATTCATTCTTTTTCGCCAATCTGCTCCTTCTCTTTTTCTTTTTCCAATTTAAGATATGGATGTTGAAGGGTTTTCTTAGTGATGATTGTAGTCGAATCTAGGTGGTTGATGGTGGCATCGACGATGGAGCAGACAAAGAGAACATGTAACTGAGATAAATCATGGAGGTTAGATTATAATTTCTTTTTCGAAGAAGCATATGATCTTCTAATTATAAAGAAGTTTGGTTTTACCATAATCATATTGTACACCCATTTTATAGAAGAAATTGTGTTACAATAATCTTTCCATATTTTATATGTAATTATATAGATAAATTATTGAAAGTTAAGTTCACTTGACATTTGTTTATGATAAAATTTGGTATTTTCCAATTACTTATTACATATTAAAGAAAAATTAAACTTCTATTTTTTTTACAAAAATTTATTTGAAAAGAGAAGAAGTATTTGAAAACATATACATTGATATAAATCTAACAAGATCATACCATTTACAAATTTTCAAACCAAGCTAATCTTGGCCTAGTGGTAAGGAAAGAACTTTCCAACCTCAAGGTTGGGGGTTTGATCCCCACTAGGGCACTTTAAGAGAGGGATTTCCCTTACAATCCCTCCATTCTCAAACTGTATGACAAGACCCTTCATCTTACCATGGGGACGAAAAATTAATGTTGAAAATAGATTTTTATTTACAAAAAATATATATTTTTTTCCACATGATTATTGGAATTAAAAGTTTAGTGCCCCTTTGTGGGGAAGTTCGGAGGCGAGGGGACGAGGGTTCATGAAACATTAACGTTGCCTCAGCCTCAGGGATGCATGTTGGTTTTTGGGGCCCAAATTGCAAAAAGGAGGTTTATTAGGGAACCTCATAAAAACATAGGGATCCAATACTAGGCTGCTGAATGACTGAATGTTGAAAGCAACTAGCTCAAATTTAATATCGCTCGGATCCAAGAATTGACGCCCTTAGTAAAATAGTACTCGTGATAATTAGGGATGTCAATAGGTCCAGGACCCTACGCAGATCCTCTCAGACCCTACCCGAATATTAGGGTATGAGTCTTAATTTTTTGGACCCTATAGGTAAGAGTAGAGTATGAGTCTTGGTCCTATCGAGTAAGGGTAGGGTAAGGGTCCACTCCTCAAATACTCAGACCTTACCCATAGACCCATATAAACTAAAATAAATATTTTTATTTTTAAAAATTAATGTATATAAACATATCCTTCCAGTAGACTTCCAATAAAACTAAAACTCTCCTTCACTTAGGAACCCTAGCCGCAAATCGCAATCACGTGAAAATATATAATTATTTATATTTTGATGTATAAGACTTTTGGGATGTGCAAAAAATATGTATTGATATGCAATCTACGTAATATTATGTGTGCTAATTGTAAAAATTATTATATAAAATTGTGCTTAATAATTATATATACATGTGAATGTGTAAGCGGAATTTTTTTTGTGTTGGACCCATTTTAGACCCTAGACCCTACCCAGACCCTATCGGACCCTATGGGTACGGGTAAGGGTCTTAAAAAATTGTAGCCTATGGATATGGGTAGAGTATGGGTCTACATTCAAAAATTAGGATATGGGTAAGGGTCTAGCCTTACCCTATCAAGATCCTACTCATTGCCATCCCTAGTGATAATTCTTAATCTTTACGAACATTTCTAATGCATTTTAGTAAGTACGAACAAGGCGGAACTCGGAAGTGCATCTTGTCCTTTATTTTCTTGGCTTTGTCAAATCTTTTTTAAAGATCAATTTCGGAGTCTTTCTTCCTTATGTCCATGAGTCCCTATTCTTTACCGCCGAAAGTAAAGTGATTTGGTTTTACATCATTATCATATATATGCAAGTATTATTTTTCCTTTCATCAACATGATTTTTTTTGGTTAATTAGGTTATTTATCACATAATTCAATATAGATTTTTGAAACAGTGCATCTTGGGTGTAAATGTGTAACATGTTACCCCATAATTTATTGTGTAAGATGCATAATGACATATACTCCAACAAGAATGACATGGACTAGACAAAAAATGACATGAATTTCATGTCATTATGTCATTTATTTCATGTCATTTGAGTTCTTTTTACAAAAGAAGCGGTAGTTTGTGGGTTGTAGTGTGTTTAATTAAAAGGTCATAAAATAGTGTTTTATTTAAGAAAAATGATATACGCAACCCTTAGGGATGTATATAAAAAGCTAAAAATGGTAATGCTAAGCAATAAATTAATAAGCATTTCATAAATTCCTAAATTAAAACTATTATTAAAAATGTATTTAATGCTTATATGCAAGCAATGGACCCTAATTAAGGGTTGTGTATATCAGAACCCTTTAATACACATGGGTCTGAATCGGACAACATCTCAAATTGATCAACTCAACTAACCCAACAATTATAGCCCCCCTCTCCCTAATTAAAACTCCCCTGGAGAGATTTAAACCCACCTTATGACTTATGAGCACCAGGAGGTAGTAAGCCTACCAGCATTAATTAGGCTATTTGCCTCACTCTTAAATGGTGCATAGTATGAGCCTATATCTCTATAAGGGAAGCAAGTATTTCAGTAAGATACAATATCACAATTCACAATTTAATTATGACAATATATTGAAAATTTCAAGACCATTAGACTAGGAAAAAATAAACAAATATGTAACAAAATAATATGCATATTATATATGACTAAATTGATCATTATGAAAAGATTTGATAATTTGTGATTGAGATGGAAATGAGTCGATAAGCATAGTTGTTGGACTTGGATCTTGCATGGACATCATCGTCATATGCTCCATGATTGATTTCCATACATCCCAAAAAAAAAAAAAAAAAAAAACAGGTACAAATCTCTCAACATTTAAATTGCATCTAGCTAGCTAGCTAGGAAAATCATAATTGCATATTTGCATTGGGGGGTTGATCTTAATTAGTTCACAGTTCCCACCCATGTGGAGCATTTAGTGACATAAAATTGAGGGACCAAATTTGTTGTGGGAGAAGACAAAGACAAAATTGGCTGAAACTTAAGGACCAAGAGTCAGCCTCTTCAGCACTTAGCTGGGTTCCTAACTAACAAGTAACAAGCTTCAAATAGAAGCTGTTATTAAGTACTTTTTGTTGGTGGTTCTTACACTTATATGATTCACATGTCCATGTTATTTGATCATTTGCATGGTACTTGCTAGTTTAACATTATCCCACCTTGGAATTTTCTTCATTTTGGACCTTTATATTTTATACTTGTTCTATCTTGACTTCTAATAATATATTGCATTTTTTAGGGGGGGGGGGAATGATGTGATTATAATTAAACTCATCTATATATGATCCTTTGGTGTTGTTGATGATGCACCATTGAGTATGAAATTCAAGAGAAGATGTGTTTAGAGGCTTTTGAAATCTCAAATACTTGTGTTTGTAATCAGCTGATGATGGGAGGAGATAGATGTATATAGGGTGTTCAATCCTCGAATTAATTCCATGAGATTTCTCACAAAGAAAAAATTAATTTTTACTAAGTATGTTTCATTTTGCCAAACGTATGTACGGAATAATGCTACAAACAACGACTAATGTATTTTTTTTTTGTTGACAACGAGAAATCGTGCATTAATTAAAAGAGGAAGTACATCATAATGCTAATACAACCAACACTAAAACAAACAAACAAACCTAAAGAAGCTTTATGAGCTCGTACATTCCAACTAAAACAAAAATAAATAAATCGATAAAAACTCGCTTAGGAAGGGGAGCGTCGCTGGTTAGATCTTATGATGGTGGAGTCAAACCTCGGACGACTGATGGAAATGGTAGAAGAAGCTGATGACGTTCACGATCCGGACAACGAACAACTAACGGCGAGCATCGCGTCTCGCCGCTGCATAAGCAATCCCAACAATCTGTTATCGCTTGGGATTCTGGGCTCATAATCTTTGGAAGAGTCACGTTCCGTCGTGACTCATTACCCTCACTCGAGAGTATATCAGGTTTCTCCATCATAAAGGAGAAACTCAGATGAGTGGGCGTGCTGAAAATCCCTAGATGCAACTGGAGTGCCACCTTCAGATTTGAAGTTGTCAAGACAAGGACCATTAAGATCAATGCCAAGCTAGAAAGAGAGCCAAACAAGTTGAGCTCTCGAACACACAGCCGGTTTGCAAAACCGGAAAACATAAGTCCCAACCATGAAAAACTTTCATCGCCTCAACAATGACTAATGTAATTATCTACTAGAATGCCCAGATAGCAATTAATTCTTTAATTATATGCCAAATAGACTCAAATTTTATGGGGACATTACAAATGACAAAAAACTACAGTTTACTCATATTGTGTTTTTCTATTAAGATGAATGAATATCTCTACTTAAAAACTTCACATTAATTAAGGTTTTATATCACAATTTTCATACATGCAGCTCTAAGGTTTTATGTTTGCTAATGCAGAGATTTGACCATTATTATTTTTAATTATGAACAAATAAAAATGATAAAGAGTTGATATTTGGAAACTTTATGTTGACAAGAATCTAACAAGATCCTACATGACTATATTTGTCCTTAGGTATAAAACACAAATGATAGTCAAAGTGAAGTATGTGAATAGTGTCAAAGTACAAAGTAAATAGATTAACAATAAACACAGGAACTACAAAATATACTTTCTAAAATGGTGTTAGATTAGGGATTTAATATTTATGAAAAAAAAACTGCTTAGTTATTGCCTAAAATTTCACTTTTAGCTTTGTATAGTCAACCAATAGGCTTGTAACCTAATTATAATTTTTCTCTGTTTATTTAAGTTCCTGCTTTCCATCATTAAAATTGCGTACATCATATTCATTTTCCTTTATACAATGCAGTTTGTGGTCCTCATCTCTCATATTCTCATTACTCCTATATCACACGAGGAAGTAGAAATGCTACCTGATATTATTTGAAATGGAAGTGGGAGAAGGTAAGGAAAGAATGCTTGATTGTTAGAATGGACCACGTATCATAGGTGTCATGCAAGGGTATGTCAAGACCAAAGGAAACGCTCTATGTTTCCAGAGCAGCCAGAATGCTTGGAATATTTGGAGCATAACACTGGACATACGTTGATTGCCATTATAACATTATTCAAAGTGAAATAATGTTCAGAGGTACAACATTTTATATGGGATATAATCATATAAGAGTAAGATTATTTGGCTAAATTTGTTACTTGTTAAACTTTTATCTCATAAGTCTAAGATCAGCATAATACAATTTTGATTTTTGAATAGCTATCCACCTTTGTAGATGGGTTTTGTCTCATACGTCTGGTAGAGCATGTAATTGACTAATTGTATGCTATGTAAGGCCCACACATTTGCTATTTCACTTTAAACCAGCCAAGTAGCCTCTTTCATCGTATAATATACAATTAGTCTCTTTTAAATTAACGGTCCTATATAAAAAATTACACTACAAAGAAAATTGTCATTAATCTTTCTCAAGAGTGGAACCAAATTTTAATTTGGAAAGACAACGAAATAAATTTTAATTTTTTGGAGGAGTTTGAAATTAATCTTTTTCCTTCTTTTGTTTCTCCCATATCAATTTCAATATTCGAAGTTGGAAGCTAATGATTTATGTATTATTGCATTTCTTAATATGTCTTTATTGGGGAATTATTTATTAAATCGTGTCAGTTGTATTATTATATTGTATTCTTAATATTAACAGGTAAGGTCAATAAGACTACGTATTATTCTAGACAAATTTTATATTTACTGATGCTACATTAAAATATCTGCATGAAAATGAGAACATATATATTATCTCCGTTCTGAAATAAATGAAATGCTTTTTTCAAAAAGCTCTCACATAGAAAAGATAAGTGTTTCATTTATTTCAGAACAGATAATGTATACAAAGTAAGAAATTCATGAGGGGGCAGGAGAGTATTTAGATATATAGATGTGCACGTTCAATTTTTGTTTCCTTTTTGGAAATGGATATCCATATTACCATATACCATATTGTACTTTGAAAGTTGAAGAACATGCAAGCAAAGAAATTTATTATTTACTTGATCTATACTAGAAGAAAAGTAGGCAAAGAAAAAAGACAACCGAAGATAAATAGCTTTCCCATCAGTTTCAAATTAAGAGTCATTGATTTCAGTCTTTGGTAGCTGAAAATGATGACTCACAAAATGAATGCCCATGAAAACTCATCAACAAAAGCCTACAAATTAAAGAACCTGCTCCACCACCTTGATGCAACGTCAGTGTGTAAACAATTCAGAGCCAAGGGTACCCACCGGCCAATCCTAAACAAGGACCACTCACAATTATTTGAATACTGGCAAAATACATAGAAAATCTCTTCAACTCTTGTAAATCTTATGAGGTACATGACCAAATTGTTCTCAACCAATAACAGATATTTTAAAAATAAATTTTAGTATTTCATGAATTTCTCCCGAACCGCCTATTATTTCATTGTTGTGAAATCTTTCAATTATTTGCCTCTTCTATTAGATATTATTATGCCTATTTCCTAATGATAAACACATTAGAATTAAGATTTTACATTACAACATGTCTACCATGCAGACATGAATAAAACCACTTATTCCCTTTTCTGTTAAAACAAATGTACATTGATCACAATAATTGTTCACCTCTTGCTAAATTTAGATCGTGTAACTATATTTTGCCCATCATTCGAGCCACTCACTTTATTTAACTTTATAATCGTAATTCTGTTGTTTTTATCTAGGTCATACAATAATTGATAAACTTTAATTCTTATTTGGAACGAGTAATAAGTCACTTTTTTGACTGCCTACATAATTGATGAACTTTAAATTCTTATTTGGAATGAGTAATAAGTCACCGACTCCTAGAACACGTTTCAGGTAGTTATAACATTACGTAAATTTTCGTGAATAATTTGGTTGGTTGAAAGCTTGAAACTGTAAGACTATTGCCTTCCATCAGCTAGGAATTTAATATACTTCAATTTATGACAATGTATTAAGCTTTTTTTTTTATTATTATTAAGCTCGTGGAAGTTACAAATGCTTTTTACAGGTTAGGTTACATAGAATGAGCTTAACACAGAATACATACACTACACTTAACAGCTTAAGCTATCATTGCTCATGATGAAAGCTTGAGCTGAACTGATCAGTTGAGGCAAGAATACGCTAGTGCTTTCTCCTCAATGAGCTCCTTCTCCGTTGTATCCATCTTTGCTCTCGAAAACTCGTCGACTTTTAACCCTGTAACCAGAGGGTTTCAACGTAAAAATTCCTCAACATACAAGCAGCACACCACGCTACAACTTTCTAATAATGTTGCAGCACATGAATAAAGAAATCGAGTAAATTTTATCGATGCAAAACCAAAGATGTGGTCAAAAATCAATATTGAATACTGTGAAAAGTGAAACGAAAGTATGATCTTTTATTTTTTTAATTTGGAAGGGACGTATGCATATAAATGTCGATAATAAATTTAACTTGGAAACTAATTAACACACAAAAAGAACATAGAAATCAAATTGAAACATTAGCTTACCCTGCACTATAGACCATGCCCCGTTCTTGCAAGTTACGGGGAAGGAGTAGATAAGACCGGGTTCGATACCATAAGAACCATCAGAGCACACCCCCATCGAAACCCATGTTCCCTACGCTCAACAAAATTTGGATATTAGCTTATCATGACAGAAGATGGAGAGCATGAACAATAATGGTAAAAAGTAATGCTATGACAAAGATCAATTTTCATTGCTAAAAAATGACGAGTAACACCTTCTTAGTCCCAAGCACCCAATTGCGTATGTGATCACAAGTTGCACTTGCAGCTGACAATGCACTTGATAGTTTCCGTGCTTTAATTATTGCTGCACCCCGTTGTTGTATTGTTGTAACAAATTCTGTGTTCAACCTATCAATTAAAAATAATATGAATACAATGTTTACGGTTGTAACTTGTAAGTCCTAACTATTTCATTTGTTATGCCAATGGTCATGAGTTATAGCCTATAAGCAACGAGTTATAACGTCGAAGTCCTACCAAATATTATCGATCATATATATATTTAAGGGGTTGTTTGGTTCAACTAAGGTCAATAAGTTAGATAAGTGAAGAATGAATTTATCGATCATACCAATGATCATCGTCTACAAGTTCACGAACAGACTTCTCCTTATTGGTTGAAGTGACAATTGCGTGTTTCACATCTGGGTATTGAGTAGCAGAATGATTTCCCCATATGATAACATTCTTGACATCACTAACATAAACATCTAACTTCTCAGCAATTTGACCGAGTGCTCTGTTATGATCCAGCATTGTAAGACATGTGATGTTGCGTTCAGGAATTGAAGGTGCAAATTCCTTCAAAATGAGTGCATTTGTGTTAGCAGGGTTTGCAACTACCACCACCTGTAACAAAAAATGACAAACATTATTAAGAGCTGTTGCAATTAAAACAATGTAATGATACTTATTTGTTGAAGCGTTAACGATAAGCAGATTGTCATGACGTGGATGACCACTGTCCTAAAAGACGATTTCGCGCTACTCGGGTGCAGTAGAAACAAGCGATCGTCCTCCAGGATTAGCACGACTCCAAGATATGTGTGCACTCACACACCTCAGATGGAGACCAGAATATTGCCCAAATCAAGAGAGTATTTTTTTTTTTTTGTGGAGATGAGAAGAGGAGAGTAATCAATGTGTATTATTTTACTGAAGAAAGAAAAACGGAAGGCTGAATATAAGGAATGGAAATCAATTAGGCTCCAAGATATGTATGCACTCACACACCTCGGATGGAGACCAGAATATTGCCCAAAACCAGAGAGTATTTTTTTTTTTTTGGAGATGAGAAGAGGAGAGTAATCAATGTGTATTATTTTACTGAAGAAAGCAACCCATAAAATAGGCTCCAAAGTGAAAAACGGAAGGCTGAATATAAGGAATGGAAATCAATTAGGCTCCAAAAATATTGCTAGCAACGGTTACAGAATACACTAATAATGGTAATCCGGGATTACCGTAGACACATAGCCTGCGCTCGCCACAAGCCCGAGCCCGGCCCAGCCGACGCGCGCATGTGGTGCATCCAACCATCTAGCACTCTATCAAACAAGAAGTGCTAAGGAACTCCTATTAATAAACAAGTTGAAGCATAGCTATTTTTCCAATGTGGGACAAGAGTCTTTTACTTGTTTTTTGTTGGGAAAGACCTATTAAAATAGTTATTTTGTTAGGAAAGACCTAATAAATTTTTTTTTATTGAAAAGGACCTAATATAATAATCCCTTTGTTGTTTGAACAACTCAGTTTCGCAAAAGTCTTTTCGACATTGACTTTTTTTATTCCTTTCATATAATGGGCCACCTATTTCTCTTTCTCATTAATCCCTTAACCCTATCAAACTCTTTCTCTTATTCTAATTTTTGCGCATAACTCCTCCAACTAGCGGTTGAAGAACTTGGAACTTCCTCCTCTCTCCTCTGTCATCTTGCACAATATATTTGTTTCCTTCGTTCGTTGTCATCATAATTCAATTTCTTAATTAGAAAAATGTCATAGATAATGTAACATCTGTTGTTCTATAATTTTCAGCTAACCTTTCCTTCCTTGAATAGGATTTTGAACAGGAACACCACAATTACAGGTGGTTGGTAAGGTAGTTGTGGAAGATGAGACATTTTTAGACATCATTTCCCAAAATCTACATACTAATTAAAAAACAAAAAAATTAATTCTAAATCCCTAAAAATTCGACAAGATTGAGAAGAAATTGAGGAATTGAAAAAATTAAAACTTGTGAAACTTTTTGGAATCTTTCTTTGCTCAAATTATCAAAAAGATGGAGATATAGATATTACCTTTGCTTGTTTGGGTTGGAGAGCTTGAGTTTTTCAATGGGGGTTGTGATCTCATTCAATTCTCAGTTTATTTGGGGTTGGGAGCAGTTAATATAATGGGAGGGAAAGAAAAAGAATTGGAAAGAAAAAGAAGAACATCAAAAAGAATTTGAGCCATTGCACTGTTGCAGAGATTCTAATGAATATAAGCTACCTTCTTTTTTTTCTTTATTGAAATGTATTAATGACATCAAATTAGGGTGGTCCCATTATCGAGAAGGAAGGAAAAAGTCAATGCGAAAAATAGCTTTTTGGGGAAAATGTTGAGTTGGTATGAAACAAAAAAGGGATTATTATATTAGGTCCTTTTCAACGAAAAAAATTATTCTTTAAATAATTCTTTAATAGGTTTTCAAAGTTTTAGAGTAATTGTTGAACTTCCAACAAGAGCAAGATTAGAGAAGTCTCAATCACTAAGCTAATTAAGAAATAAGAGATGTCTAAATCTCACCTTGCAATCATCATCAGCATATTGTTCCAATGCTGTAGCTTGAGCTTTATAAATAGTTACATTCTTCGACATGACATCTTTCCTTTCCATCCCTTCCTTTCTAGGAAACCCACCAAGCATTATTGCAACATTAATGCCTTCACACGCTTCCGCCACGTCGGTGGTGGCAATAACACCTGCTTAACCCAACCCCAAAGTTACCTTCAGCAAAAGCGAGTGTTTGGTTTGGAAGAAAATATTTTTTAAGGAGTATACATTTTTGCATTTTCTTTTTTCGGTTTGTAAAAATAAGTGGAGTTTTTTTTTAGGAAGGGCAACAATTTTCCTTTTTAAGAAGAATCATTTTCTAATTCCGTCCAACCAAACAGGATCCGAAGGTTAGAATTTTAATATTTGAAAACAAAACCTTTAAGAAGAGGAAAAGCAGCATCGATGAGTTCCATTTTGACACCATTTAAGGCCTCATTAGCGGGTTCGATATCAAGCATATGGAGAATAACCGGTTGATTTGGACCAAGCATCAACCCTCTCGCGATCATAGGGACTAGTGCGTAGCCTATCTGTCCTGCAAATTACACACTCATGTTAGAGCTTAGAAGCATTGTAAAAAAGTTTCATGCTATGATAAATACACAAACACGTTCATCTAATCATCTTTAATCTAGTCTTTTGCCTAAGAACATTATCAAGAAGTATATTTTTGTTAAGGACGGACGAGAGCAGATCACATGTGTCATGTGTGGTGCCTGAATTCACGAGGTTATGATCCAAGCCAAACTAATCCCTTATGTGAAACAAGTATAAAACACTGTATAAACATGGAATCAGACAGACATGTGAGTCGCCTCATATAGAACTAACCATGCATTAGCATTGAGAATATTATAATATGCATGTAACCTTTATAAGATAGAGAGGTTTTTACGAGATTTAAGATAACTTGTCCATTCCATCTATAAAAAAAAGCTTTTATGATGCTTTTACCAAAATCCATGGCTAACAAGATAATAGAATATCAAAGCTTAAATTTCCATAAACTAAGAACATGAATTAAGAAAAAAGCACTAAAGTTTAACCAAAAGAATCAAATTAAATCATGCCTGCAGCTCCAGTAACAAGAACCCTAGTAGGCTCTTTCTCCATCTTCACGGAGCCCCAAATATGTTTAATCAAAAAGTATGAACATATGAAACAAATGGAAACAACCCCAATTTTCTCAATCAATTCTGAATTCCAACCAATTCCAATTTTTTCAAGTAATTGGGACATCCCCATTTCCTCCACTATTGTTTTCTCCATAACAACCTTCTAATCAATTTTCATGTCAACCACTTCATCATGATCATAATATAGTATACTTAGTATTATACTAGATACCAATTCCAAGAATCAGTAACTGTAGTTATGCAAGGCATGAAAGCAAAATTCTAGCTAACGAGTACAAGGAATCAAAAACCACATTGTAGTCACTTCAAGAAAGAATATAATTTCAACAGCATCAAGTCATTGAGGAATACTTAGAACTTAATCTAGAGTCTTAGAGGTGAAATAATCCAGGCAACAATTTGCACAATTGCACGTGATAAAGTTTCATCATTGCAAAAAAGTTTTGTTGGGTGCAAAAGATGGAATCAATCTTCTGATGCTTAAGTTTTTCAATATGAAGGGTTTCATTGTTGGTAAGAGCATGAAGCATTAGTATCATATAGAGTAAATCATTATAGAAATTCGGTAGTTAAGCATAGTTTTTTTCACTTTAAAAATTCATATTGTAATAATATCATGTTAATAAGTAAATGAGTACCAAAAAAAAGAAATTCGAGTATAATTTCAAAGTGAGATTATGTTACCATTTCAAGGTTATGGGTTGCACGTGATTGGTGGGCTATACCACCTTGCATTTACCTAGTAGAATTAAATCAAGTTAAAATTCTGCTAATGCATGAACTCGCCTTGTATGCTCATGCATTAAGGTGGAGGAAAACGTTTCCAGGAAAAGGAATTTCCTCATTTTCCGTTATTTGGTTGGATAAGGGATTTAAAAATCAAAAATAAAGTGGAAAAGAGTTTTCCATCCCTTTTTTAAGCTCTTTCTTCCAAAAATTAAAGGAAAAACCATCTTCCTCCACTTTTTCATAGTCTCATTCCCAACATCTCCAATATACCCGACTATGAAAACGATTTTGCAAAGAAAATGTTTTCAATCAAACCAAATGAACCCTAAAAAGTCCAATAGATTTTCGCTCATAAATTCCCGATAAGGTATGAAGAAATAATGGACGAAGTATATAAATACACAAAAATAATAGCACTACATCAAAAAGGTCCTACCGGGAGTCGAACCCAGGTCGCTGGATTCAAAGTCCAGAGTGCTAACCACTACACCATAGAACCCAATGATGTTATCCAAGTTCAATAGCCAAAATATATAATTATCTCCAAAATAGCTGAAAACTAAAGAAAGATGGAGGAAGACGCGACTGATAACTTGCACTTGCAGAAACAAAGCAGACTCAGAAGAGAAGAGGAGAGGAGAGAGAGAGAGAAATGGAGAAGATGAAGACATCATCATACTCACTCTTACGACGAATTCTCAAACGAACAACATCATCTCAATGTCAATCTCGAAGAATGTTATCTTCTCATCTCAATCACGAGGTTTTCTTCTCTTTCTCTCTCCTACTTTCTTGCTGAATTAGGGCTTTAATATACATTTATCACAATTTTCCAATTATAATTGCTTTTTTTTTTTTTTTTGGTGTCATTTTTGCAGGTGCTTGTTGAAGGAAAATCTTACAGTCGAACTGCTGTTCTTCATCGTCCTCCAGTTTTGAATGCTCTCAATACTTCTATGGTGAATTCTTTTACTTTCAATTGTTAATCAGTAGCTTTTAGTTACTCCTTTGTATTTGTATCGTGATGTTTGAGTTTTCTTAGGTTTTAAATTGTTGTGTGAATCGATTTTTAGTGTGGTTTGAAATTGAAGTGTGGAAGTGTAGAATTCGGAACTTTTTGTAAAAAAGGAAGTTATAATGTTGTGGTTCGAGGATCAGAGATCACTTGATCATCGTTCATTCCAAGTTTCTATTGATCGTTTTGATGTTGATATTAGCAGTTTTAACTAGGAGCTTTAGAACTCCGGTTGTGAGGTTCGGGGTTTAGATTGCTCACTACATTTATATGGATTGTTTGATACAATGTCGTAATACAGGATGTTTGATTTGAAAATCGGAAAATTTTGTACTATTATATTGAATTTTTTTTTGTTACTGTTTTTTGAGCATCTAGAAGTGTGGGACATGGGAGGTGATGAAAATCTATGGGAAACAAGCGGCTGGTAGTGTAGATGTAGTCCCTTTTTGTTTGCTCCGTCGGAGTTTATAAGAGACAACTTTGGTGGGACCAAAATGTAGTGAATGTGGGAGTACAGTGGTGGGAAACATATGATCATTTTTTTTAGTATTGGTCAATCTTTTATGGATGTCCCGAAAGGAAAATGAAGGAAACAAAGGGACGGAAGGAGTATTATAATTGGCTCATCTTATAGGAGTTGTTCTCATATGAGCAAATTTATTACTGTATGTATTGCTATGGGTTGGGCAAAATGATGGTTGTTGCGCAACTGTGCTGTTAATTAGTCGATCTATCTTTGAGGTTCTTTCTACTAGAAACCTTTTGTCTGGTGAGAACATCGCTAACTAAGAGAAAAGTTAGTGAAAAATCTGGGAGAAGATTAAAATTACTCCCATCCTCTTGGTTGGGTGTATAGAGATCAGAGATTAAAAATAAATGTGATGTATGGTTAAGGGCGATATCAAGTATTTCTTGTAGGAGCATGTTCTGACCTCCAGAATGAACTTGCTTGCATGATGAAGTATTGACTAATTTATCATCTACTCCTATTCTGACATTATGCTTAGTGATGTTCTTTCTCATCTAAACCTAGGGTGCTATGCTTCAAAAGTACTACAAATGTTGGGAAGATGATCCTGATATCGGTTTTGTGATGGTGAAGGTAGCTCAGTTTGTTATATCCGGAATTTTTTCTATAAAAGTTGTTTGAGAAATTATATTTTTTTTTTTATTTTGACATAGATTTTTTTTTTTTTTAAATATTGGAAGGGCAGTGGCAGGGCATTTTGTGCTGGTGGAGATATTGTTGCTCTTTATCGCCAAATCAATGAAGGTTTGAGCTGGGCATTGTTTGATTCAAGATAGTACCCTTTTTTTTTGAGGAGATTCAAGATAGTACCTTGCAAAATGCTATGAGTTTAGCTCTTTATTCTTTTTTTACACTGTTTGATTTAAGATTCATAAATATATGGTGTTTGTACGCTTGCATGCTCAAGCTCATAAATAGGAATCGCTAAGTCTTTGCTTGCCCATACAAGCAATTCTTTGACTATTTGTGTTTGTTCCTTGATTCATAATATATATATATTTTATTACTTTTTTTTGTTTGGGGGGGTGTGGGGGAAGAGAGGGGTTTTAAGGGGTGTAGCAACTAGCAACAATAATAGGTATATCTCGACGAATACCATCTTCTTTTTTTCTGCTTTCGGTATATTGATTGCTGTACCTTGTTCGAATTCACCTTGTTTGATGGATTCAATATATGTCTCTGAATGCAGGAAAGATAGAAGACTGTAAAGAATTTTTTAGGACTCTGTATACATTTATTTACACACTTGGCACATATATGAAGCCACATGTGAGTCCTTTCCGTCCACTAACTCTTTTCCTTGCTTTATAACTTGAGGAGTTGAGGTGTCTAAGCTGTGTATAATATTTTCTTTGTAGCCATATATGTCCCAGTGTTATGCTTTTGAGGGGCTGATAAATAGGAGTTTTGTTACAGTGTGAAATTTGTGCTAACAACTTAAACATACCTCATTCTTAGGGGAAAAGGTAATCTTTTCAGCCACCAAGTACCTGATAACTATATTAGAATGAAATGGACTATTCAACTGATGGTCTTGAGAAGGACGGACATAAGAAAGTTTCATGGGTCATGTAAAGTCTCCATAAGTGGAAAGACCCTCAGTTGACCTATGTAACACTAGTTTCTAGATATTTATACGGAACTTTGTTCATCTTTGATGTGGGTAGAAGTTGAGAGGCTTTTCTTCTTCCTCTTAGAGATGCTAATTATCGCAAATGTTTGTTTCAAATGTTAAATCCACTCATTAGTGGGAAAGTATATAGAGCAAATAGTTTATTGGTAGTCTGCATGCGTTTTTAGTTGTTATTTTTGTTTTTAATTCTTGAAGAATTATTTATTGGTAGTCTTTCATGGCATTTGTTACGGAGTTTTTCATTTATTCAACCAAAGAGGAGATGTTGAGGAGAAGTTTCTCTAGATTGTCTCACTAGTCACTGGTTCCAAAGAGAAACTGATTACCAGCCATATTTTTGCACTAAGAAACACTAAAGTGAGCTTATTCATCTCATCAAAGATTCTTTAAGCCACCCTTCTTCCGGCAATGGAGCAGAAGGGCCATTATTGCTTTTTTTTTAAGTTTGTTCCCATTAGAGGTTGACAAAGCATTAAAGAGAATGGAACTAAGGAAATGTTGGCTGAGATGGGATTCCTGTTGAGGTTTGGAGATACCTTGGGGGAGTTTTGTATTCATTGCTTACCAAATCTTTTGAAGGAGAAACAAGGTACCCTAGGATTGGAGAAAACACTTTGGTATTTACTGATAACAAAAAATTGTACAAAAGTGCTCGAACTATCAGGGGCTAAAATTTATGTGCCATACCATGAAACTGTGGGAGAGAGTGATGTCACAGAGATAAAAGTAATAAGAAGCATTTCAAAGAACCAATATGAGCTGATGCTAAGGCGAGCTAAGATAGAAGTCATTCATCTTATGAGGCATATAATAGAATATTTTAGGGAGAGAAGGAGAATCTACACATCATTTACCGACTTGGAGAAAGCTTATGGCAAGGGACCACGATACGTACTTTGGTTGGTAATGAAATCAATGGTTTACTACATAAATTTATTGATCTAGTTAAGGATAATACCCGGAAGTGAAAACAAATGCTAGGACATGTCATGTGAAAGAGTAACATAGCATTTTCTTTTCACGAATGGACTACAACGATCCGTATTTAGTCATTTCCCTTTCGCAATAGTAATAGGTATATTAATATGGTTTATTCATGATGTATACCATGGTGTATGTTGTTTGTGGATGATATTTTGTTCGTGGATGAGAATAGAGCTCCGGTTGGAGTTATCGGGACCATACTTAGAAACTTGCTAGGAATCAGAGTGTAATATCCAGCCAAACAGCAAAGCAACACAATAAACAGGAGATTATCTCAGGAAAATAAGGGAAAACTACTAAATTTGTATTAGAAATCAGAGTAATCTCTCTATTTACAAGCTAATCACTCTTCGAAAGGTGATTCTTCTGCACTATGTATTTACTGTCACCAATTCTCTACACCAGTCTCTCTCCTCTCCTCTTCTATTTATTACCAATTACTCTACATAGCTTGTAGCATAATATTCCTCCAACAGAATACCCCACTTGATTGCCACACTTTCTCCTCCTTGTAACCAACTTCTGACAACCATTTCAATTATGTTTTCCGCACTTCACCCTTAGGATACCTTCTAAATATGTGTGCACAATATGAGGCAATGGGTTGATTCATAGTACAACTCGAGAGTTTAGGCGAAGTCGAAGTAAAATTGAGTTCATTAAGTGTCAATTTTGTACTCAAAGGAGGTCAAATGAGGATATGGTGACATTAGGTGGTAAAGACTAAAGAGGTCCCCTAAGTAAGTGTTTGAAGTACGGTGGGTCAATTTTTAACTTGAAGGAAAATGTTGACCAAGATGTGACTCATAGGACCGTAAGTGATAGAATTCTAAATGCGGATATTTGAAGAAATTTGGGAGTTATGTATATTGAGAATAAAATAAGAACAACCATCTAAATTGGTTTCAGCATGTGTGACATCGTCCTACAGATGCATCGATGATAAGTGGGATATCATGGGTATATTAAACAAGTCCAAGGAAGTCAAAAATGACTTGTTTATAAAATGCTATGAAGGAAATGGTTGTTAGTAGAGCATATTAACATAAAAGTGAATGAAGTGGACAACGACAGGATATAACCTTTTGGTTCACGTAGCCGCCCCCATCTTTTAAGATCAAGGTTTGGTATCATTATTGTTGTTTACTTGCACTCTTTGATTATATTTTGATGTTGTCCTCGTGATGTTTCATTTGTGACTTGTAATTGTGTTTTGTCGGTAAGTATTTTAATGAGTGGTCCTGTATATTGTAATATCTATGTAGGTGGCCCTTCTGAACGGTGTTACAATGGGTGGTGGAGGAGGTGTCTCAATTCCAGGGACATTTCGGGTTGCAACAGACAAAACTGTGAGTGTTCGCGTTTGTTTTTATGCTTCCTGAATTATGAGTCTTGCTGATTCGTTGTCACTTTTTGGAGCAAGATGTATGTACTTGATTATGTCTTAGTAAATAATATTAACAAAGAAACTGAAAGATTTTATCTTTTGTGACTTTGTTTTTATTTGTAGAATGATTTGAATTACGAGGTATCTGGAGAAGCATGTTAGACCTCAAGCTGCTTTCAATTTATAATATATCTAGCCTAGAACTGCAGAGCAGATTTGCTGCAGTTTCGTGTTGTATTGATGTCTGCATTGTTCTGGCTCTTTTTCTGTATATTAAACTCCCAAGTCTTTTTTTTTCTTTTTGTTTCCTCATTGTGGATTTCAGGTCTTTGCCACACCGGAAACTATGATTGGTTTTCATCCTGATGCTGGAGCCTCTTTCTACCTTTCACATTTAACTGGCCACGTTGGTAAGATCAATTATATGTTTTATAATGCTTTTTCCAAAATTCGCACTTTTTCACGTTGCATTTGCATTCACTTAACATCTCTTTCCAGTGTTACCTGATTTGCTATCTAATTCACTTTTGAATTTGCAATTCACCCAAAATGGGCCAATAATAAACCAAAACCGCCCATTCGCTTGTCTCAATTCACAATTCGGGGGGGAGGGGGGGTTAGCGAATTAGGTAACACCGTCTCTTTCTTATACCCTCTTTAGTGGAAGCGTGGTTACTTTACTATTGTCTTGGCCTTCATACTAAGGAATTTACTTAAGATTCTAGAGCATTGGAAGTTCTGAGTTGCTGAAAATATTCCGAAACTCTGTGTAAATTCTTAACTTATCTATTCTTGTTGGGATTGAACTCAAAAATTGGGAAAAAGAGTTTTATGATCTAATAGAAGAAAAAATGATGACAATTTAGCATCTTCCAGAACCTGCTATACTTGATCTACCAATCCTTCATTGCTATAATAGTCATCTTAGAGCTTGCTATCCATAGTTGGCTTATAGTCTTCTGCAGTTCAACTAGCGCCTTATATTTTTCATATATGAGAGAATATGGACTGATTTTTCTTTTCCTTAATTTGGAACCTATGGTGGTCAAATTCTCCACAGCTTTTCTGGGATACACTACGCATAAATGAACTTCTTTTATTGTTAATGAGGCTCATGGGCTGGCTTCAGCTCGTAAGTAGAGTAACCAAGCCAAGCATGCGACACTCTGTATATGCAGCTGTTAAGATTTTCTGGGAATTAGGATCTCCCATTAAGTTTGTCCTACAGGACCTTGCTATTTGAATCTATGTCAGCTTGGGTTAACCAGACAGATGTTCACATTGTTGATTCAGCTTTTGAAGTGTGTTACTTGTGCATATGTTATATATTTTTATATCAAAAGATAATTTTGCTAATAAATGTCTCCCCTATGGGAGCTTTGTTCTCGAATCCTGCTTTGCCCCTTGAACATACAATTTACTTCTGCTGGCCGATGGGCCTACAACAGCATACATCTATATGACTCCACATTAATTCTTGTAAATGAGATGGTCATTGCATTGTCAAGTTAATATGGTACTTACTGAGTTTTTTTTTTTTTTTTTTCCCTTTTTTCCCCGTAGGAGAATACTTGGCTCTGACAAGTGAAACACTCAGTGGTGCTGAAATGCTTGCTTGTGGGCTTGCAACACATTATTCACTTAGCGCTGTCTGTTCTAATGAATGTTGTTCCTGATGCTGTGTTCTTCCTGTCAGTGATGCAAATACTCACTATTCTCTTTTGAACTCGACAGAAGCTTCCGCAAATAGAAGAACATTTGTACAATCTGGTCACCGATGATTTTTCTGTTATTGAGAGATCCCTACAGGAGTTTGCTGACATTGTATCACCTGATAATATGAGTGTCCTTCGCAGGTTTGGTTTATTTTGTCAGTTTTGATTTGTGGCTTTTAGCATTGCTCATGGTTATAAAGCATTATACTCGTAGGGACTTTGAGATCTATGTAGTTTTGAGTCTTTCTCTTGTTTAAATTAATTCTCAAGGAACAAATAGGTGAAATATAAGATGCCAGAAGCAGGGGTTTCATGCTCTTCTTAATCTTCACTGTATCTAACTATCTATGGGAAGTAGGAGCTTAATAGTTGTCCCCATCGAAGAAGGGGTAATAACTTTGATTTCCCCTTTTTGACGCAGTCTGTCTTTAATTGGCTTAACAAACGAAAAGGTCGATTGCTTCACTGGCTTCAAAATTATGTCATGTGCCTGTTGGGGCCTTGGAGGAGGGGAGGGCAGGGGTGGGGTGGGGTTCATCTATATCCTCAATAACTCACTCCATTTGCACATAGATTCTTTGATGTATTGAATCAGCATCTAGCTACATACTACAGCCAGAACAGCAGTAGATATTGTCAACCTTGGACCGAGTTCTTTTCATTTTTCTGTACTAACGACAGAAATAGAATTTCATTATTTAGCCCAATGTGAGGGTTATTTCTAGATCTTTCACAAAATCCTTTTCCGTGCATAGTTTGTGAGCACTGGACCACCATTTTAGCTACAATCTAAACAACAGAGGACATCGTCAGACCAGAACAGAGTTCCTATATTTAATAGATTCTGTTGTTATCCTTCTCAGTTGATTCAGTTATTACAGAGACACGCACCCCAGAGCCCCTGCTTTATGTCGAAGCTCATAGCCATTAGTTCTACAAACTTCAAATGAGCATATGAGGATATGTGTCAATGGCCATGGCACGCACCCTTCTTCCTCTTATAGTTATCATTATGCCATAACTGGGAAAAGTCTTTCCCTGAATTGTAGTCTTTGGATGGTCCATGATGCAAGTGTTTTTGCAGAATAATGATCTTGTCAACTTGTCATAGAGCTGTAGTTTACTAAGCTTGCTTCGGTTGGACTATAACTACTCTTGGCTCGGATTAGGAGTTACTGTCCCTGTTCTCTGTGATTTTTTTATCTGCCTGCTTCGTTTATTCGTTCCTCATATGTTTGTATGCATCTTGTCTTATCTACATGCTCAGGCTGAAGACACTCAACAAATGTTTTGGACATGACACTGTCGAGGAGATCATTGATTCACTGGTACTTTGATATATTGTTAGTTTTTTCTTCCACTAAGACAGTTTCCCATCCATTTTCAATTTCTTGCAGTTTTATACAAAATTACCCCCTATTATCTGAATATAATATTCGGAATATTTGAAAAAGTTGTCACATTCCTTTAAATCCCTCACGTGTCATCAATAATGCAAAACAAAGAGCAGCTCAAGAATACAGTTGGGCTATGTGCTACTGCTGCGGCTGTGGGGTGTGCCTCTTCAACCAGTGTACCAGCAGAACTAGATTTTATATAACCCTTTCCAACATATGAATTTGTTACCCTAGTCCTAGCAAAATCTGCTTCCAGAGCCTCTTTCAGCAGCACATAGCACGGTAGTGGTTGACCTTCCCAGTCTATAATCCAAAACCAGGAGTATCGTGTCAAGTGATATTTTGTCTGACGTGCGAGACTTTAGGGACCATGGGGTTCCAGATGGTTCCCAATTGGGGTAGGCAAATAGTTGAGGGAAGGTGCAGGTAAGCCATAACGGAAACCCCATCAAAAACAGGATTCCGAAAAAGGAAAATCAGACAGGAGGAGAGCAGGTGGAGAGAAACTTTATGGTTGAATAAACATAATATGACAACTGCTTTCATTTAGGAGTATGCTATTTAGAAATAGAGTATCTTAGAATATTACTATGTCTTATTATGTAAAGCTTCCCTGAGTTCCAGTCCTTGCCTTTTCTTGCTTGAGTAATATCCTATACTCTTCCCTGTGATATTCTCCTGATATATCTGCTGAATTTTCGGTGCCAGCTCACTCGAGTACTATTTAGCAAATCTAAATAAGCAAATTGCAGGATCATGTTTGGTCGGTGCTCAATAAATTTGCAATTTTACAGTAGTATTGTAGAAGGCACCTTGTATTGTCTGATGGTAAGTATATCTTTTAATGCCGTATTGAACAAGATCCTCTTCTTACTCTATCAGGAAGATGAGGCAACTAAAACAGATCATGCCTGGTGTGCTTCTACTCTGAAGAGGTTACGTGAAGTATCCCCATTGAGCCTGAAGGTTTCCTTGAGATCAGTAAGTTTCTTTCTTTCACCCCTTTTTATCAAATCCCCCCCAAAAAAAAAAAAAAAAAAGAAAGAAAAAAGAAAGCTTGTTCACATTTGATTACCACTTCATGCCAACGACTTAAAAACTTCAATATAACCCACCAGATACGAGAAGGCAGATATCAGACCCTTGACCAATGCCTGGCTCGTGAGTACCGCATGTCGCTTCAGGGAGTCTCCGGGAAGATCTCAAATGACTTCTTGGAGGTATTAATGTATTAGATTTGCTTCTTTTTGTTTTGTTTAGATCACCTCTATGTTCACTCATTCTGCTTCTGGCAAGCTTCCAGGGAGTACGGGCAAGAATGGTGGACAGGGACTTCTCGCCAAAGGTATTGTAATGTTTTACAAAAATATTCTGCCCCAGTTCTTGTTATTTATTGACTAGTATAGTACTTTTTTTGTTTCCTTCTTTGTGGCCTTTTTCCCAACTTAAATTGTGCCCCCTGGATGATTTTTCATAGAGATCCTTGAGAGGATCCGGCTACCCATCCCCTGGATGTGTGAGCCTGCATCGGCAAATAAGATGAAATTATTTAAAGCTCATTTACTAGACAGCATTGTTTATTGATTATCTGCAGTGGGACCCACCGAGCTTGGATAGAGTCTCTGAGGATATGGTAGATGAATACTTTTCCCCTCTCAGTGTGTCTGAACCAGAACTAGAGTTACCAACAAAGCAGCGAGAAGCATTTTCTTAGTGGCTTTTAAAGGACCGTCATCATTCAAAACATTACACATTGGGTTATTATGCTACTGTAAATATACCCATGGATTTTTCTCTCCTGAAAAATAAGGCTGCTGTAGTTAAAGAAATCAAAATTTGTGCCGCAGCTACATCTTAGTTGGTTGGAAAGTCATGTTGGGAACTTTTTCCCAAACGAAGGAGGTCGAAGATGTATCCCAAACGTTTAACAGTAGATATAGGCTAGAAATTATGTCATGAGATTGTTCGATTTTTAAAGCAAGTATTGCCCTTTTACTGAATGTAATAAGAAAGGTTGCAACTTTGCATATAAAAGCAGAGAACTTATTGCTCAGTCCATTTTTTATTTCCATGGTTCACTGTTTATTGCAACATTGGGTGGAAGTGTATACTTCCATATGCACCTAATAATATGCTGCTGTGTGATGATACAAGTAACATATTAATCAGACGATTCATTAACAATAAGTTTGAGCTGAAGATAACCCTGAAAAACCTCCATCAAACTGCTACCAAAATTGATTATATATGATGCCGAGAAAGCATCCTCCCCTAATATGCAAATGTAACATGCTTAAAGGACCCTAGTTTCCGTTTTCAGCGGAAAGACCTAAACTGCTTGAATCTCTAAACCAGTGGGCCTGTGATGGTCACCTTCATTTTCAGAGGATACAGAGGAATTGAACTTCTGGTCTGAAGTCATTTCCTGCACTGGTGGAGGGTTCACGACAGTCATAGGTGTCATAGAATTTTCCGATAGTCGTCCCTTCATCTCTCTGTGTTCCTGGCATAGTGCACACCAGTGCATGCAGCAGTGCACAACACACGGATCACAGGGCGAATCCTGTATATTTTTGTTCTGTCAGTAATTTGATCAAATCTATTGAAGTTAAGGCCTTGAAATTATTCAACATGCAAGTAATTATTCCAAAATTGCAATAACTTTTTTTATAGTGAATAATAAAAATCATTGGAGCTGATCAATAATCAATGCCTTTTTTTATCAGCGTAAAGAGTGCAGAACCAAACATCGACCCTTAAACACACTTAGTATAACTGTATAAGCCTGTAGGGAGTGACGGCACTCCAGTCATTTTCCCTACTGATATGCATATAGCATTTAGCTGAGAATACTTCTTACTACTAATAAGCAAAAGAAATTATGCATATACTATGTGGTTTATTGCTATGATAGTACAATTACCTCTAGATGATACTTCTTCTGCAATTCTTCTCGAAAGAAGCCATTGTATATACCACATATCCACCAAGCAAACAACAATCCCTCCCCAAAAAGACGCAATGTATTTGGATCAATATAACCATTGAAGATGGATATCAGGGCTGCAAGAGTCATGCCTCCTTCGATGCAGATTGCGTGACAAATGCACGCATTTGTCCATGGAATTTCTTCCTTGAATCTTTCTACATTACGACCAAACACCACACAGGGGCAGAATAATCCTGTCATGCCTGCAAATATTTGATTAAGTTTTAGTTGACATTTAACCACATGCTAGAATAATAATATTCGATGTTCAAGTAATCAATAGATTGAAGCTTACAACTCTCAGGATCCTGAGCACATCCACATATTCCAGTCATCCATGGCTCATCGGCAGGAATCTCGAAACCAGCAGGTAAATGTTGCCCACACTCTGGGCATGTCTTGACATTCAACTGTAAATTATGCAATCAATTATGATCGTATTAGTACAGGTTTAACATATACATGATCAGATCAGGAAAATGCTAACATTTTGATGAAACTGAGGCCAAGCGATGAAGGTTCAATGGCTTATGATGATGATTTTCGTCATGGTGTATTATCATCTACTCAGTTTTTATTCCCTAGTCCCTTTATACTCCCAAAAGATTGTTTATTTGCTTCTTTTTTAAAAATTTTATTGCATGGTCTTTAAGATGCATTTTTTACCATTAGTATCTTAGTTTATGTTTTAATACAAATTATTAAAATTTTGATATATTCAGATTGATTGGGACGTGCTATAATTACATTTACGTAACTGTTTTTTCTTATATATTGATGAGAATTGATAACCAGAATTTGTAGAATTTGATTTTGAATAAAAAAGGAAATTCAAGGGTTAGAGGGACTAATTTTCTTTTTGGACTATATATTATATGAGACGATTGTATGATAATAGTAGCTTGTGGCGCGGGTTATATCAATTTTTATGCAATGACACGAGACTATTTCATACAAGAATTTGCCGAATGATAGTAAGTAAATTAATGTGATACCGGTAATTTTAAACCCAAACATGCAAATCTGATCTATCTTGTGGATTCTCCAACATGATCTTAGTATATGAATATACCAATCATTATCGATTTGCAAACAGAACTTCCAAGAAAAATTAAAATGTCTAATGATAAACTTAGGAGAATAAAGATGATCAAACCTCAGGAACATGAACAGGTTGATTGAGCTCTCCAGGGGTAATTTCTACAGCTTCTTGCTCCTTTGTTAGTTTCACGTACTGTGATGTACCATTCTCCCCCATCTTACTGTAATAGTTCTGCAGATATTTTCAATTAATCATATGATCCTACAAAGGAAAAAGAAAATTTTATCTCATATGCTTTCATATATACGTACATAAATACTGATGATTTTTCTGCAATGGCTTGCAGAAAAATGAGATTATAATTGCTATAATTATATATGGATCCCCTTAAGGCTGGAAACTTCGATCAAGAAGTACATGATGTTCTTAGAGAAGATGTTGATGAAACAGATTTCAGAGGGAAGAATCCCAGAGAATTTCGGCTCTTGGACTTCTAAATATGGCAATGTAGACCATCTCTTAATTTCTAAAACCGGGTATAGATAGGAGTAATTGTTTTCTTGGAATATTGTAGCATATAACCATGTATAACTATCATGTCTGCAGTCAAAAAAAAACTACCATGTCTGGGGGTGATAATGAGTCTGGCCTATTCGCGAACATTTCGGAATTGACTCGGTCAAATCTCGGATCGTGGTGGCTCGGCTCAAATTCGGACTCTGCTCGAGACTTTAACGAGAGGAGCTCGTGAACAGGCTCGATTATTCTTTTATATTGAAAAATAAATATATATATATATATATATATATATATATATATATATATATATATATATATTTTTAATAAGGTAAGGAGAAACCTTGACAAGTTGGGGGGAACAAAGGGGAATAGGGGATCCCAACTTGCCAAGGGTGAGAATCGATACCAGGACCTCCTGGAACCGGGAGGGAAGCTCTAACCACTAGGTTATCCCTCACTCTCAATAATATATATATATATATATATATATATACATATATACATATACATTATATATATATATATATATATATATATACATATATATATATACATAAATATATATATATACATATATATATATATATGTACATATATATATATATATGTACATATATATATATTTACATAAATATGTTAACCTAGATATTATAAGCAGCTAATAATTTCATTGTCAAAAAGAAAACCAATAAATCTCAAAAATTAAAAAAAGGAAAACAAAGAAAACTTGTAAAAATTAGCGGTGATGACGAGTCAAGCCTGTTCATGAACAGTTCGAGTTCGGCTCGTTTTTAACATTTGGTCAAAGCTCGGCTCGAAAAAAGCTCGGCTCGAGCAAGAATAAACTTAAACGAACACGAGCCAAACGGACCACAGTTCGGGCTCGACTCGACCAATAAGCAACCCTAATCAATTCTATCAAGTGCGAATGGTAGTTCAGTCTGAACTGTAAGTCCAGCTTGATTTGAGAAAGAAAATCGACCTCAATCCAAAAAGTTGAAATAACGATCCAAATCTTAGAGGAGGGTGGAGCATAATAACCTGTGTGAAATTCGATGAACTTGATCTAAATTCAATTATTGTTACAAGTTTACAACCTATCCAATTTATAGATTTTTTTTTTGAAGGGAAACGGTAAGAAATATTATTAAGCAACATCAAGTTCCGCCAAGGCTAAAACACCTTGCGGAAAAACATCAACATACAATTGTTCAAAGCCATTTAACGGCAACAGTCTAGCAACTAAATGAGCCACCGTATTCCCACACCTCTTAACATGAGTAAAAGAAAACGAAACAAAGACATCACTCAACACACTAATATCTTCATGCACTAAGTCTATCGGAGCTCGCCCAAGTCTCGTCCACGAACGGCTTTAACTAAGTTCAAAGAGTCCGATTCCAGCTCAACATTAAAATACCCCAACCTTTGCGCTATAATAATGCCGAATTTTGCAGCCATAGCCTCGGCCATGGCTGCTGTCCATGACACACGTACTCGACGCACTGCCACAGCCTTCACTACTCCTTGCGAGTCACGCAGCACCACACCCAATCCCACTCCTTCTTCACAACGCAGCATCAGTGTTGACACGAATATGGGTAGTTTGGGGAGGAACCCAGCTACCCCGAGACCCTCCAACAACAACGACAGAGATCCGAGAAAACACCGAGCCAGCATAAGCCTTGTAATCACTAACCAAGCGCATAAAACCAATTAGGGCACCAACCTGCAAATTATGCCACGGTTCAGCATGAACCACATAATTTCTATAGGACCAAGAGGCCCAAGCAAGGCTAGCAAATGTCAGTAAATTCGAGCGATCCAATTTCGAGTGCATCCACATGAAGAGCTCCATGAAAGTAGGAGATGTGCAATCCACAATAAGCTGGTGAAAAGGAGATGAATCCCAGATGGGGGCAACAAGAGAGCATGTAAAGATAGCATGAATAATTGACTCATGATGCCCCGCACAATGAGTGCAAGCACCATCATCAATAATGTGTATATCATTCAACCTACCTATTGTCGCAAGAGCACCAATACAAGCCCTCCAAAGGAAATGGCAAAGTTTCGGTGGTCCTCCCAAGTTCCATATAATCGACCAAGCATCACCATTCCGCCCTCCAAATCAGTTCATCCAACCTTGAACATGGCTAAGTCTAACAAGCCAATAACCCGACTTGGTGGTATAGATTCCATCTTTCGCAGGCCACCGATATTGTACATCAAGTGGCTTTCGGTCACTCAAAGGAATGTCATGAACCAAAGCAGCATCCTCCTCCGTGAGATGTTGAGCCAAAGCCTCCTCACTCCAACAGCCATCGTCACCTATCAAATCCGCAACAACCAAGTCCCCCGGGCTCTCCACATTCGGTGTAGGAACTACCGAAGCCGAGTTTCCTGGTAACCAGGCCATATCCCACACTCCAATTTTACCCCATTCCCAACTCGCCATTTCAAGCCCTCGAGAAGCAAAGACTTAGCCCCCCAAATGCTCTGCCACACAAAACAAGGATCATAACCTCTTCTTGCATCTAAAAAGTTATCGTTCTTGAAATAACGTGCTTGCATCACTTGGTGAGCTAACCCCCCAGTATCACACATCAACCTCCACCCTTTCTTAGCCAACAAAGCAAACACAATTTCTCCCAACTAACCCAATGCATCTTCCTTTCCATCCCCTTGGCCCCCCACCAAAAGCGAGCACACAAAGAATTTATTTCATCAAGAATACCATCGGGAATAGAAAACAAGCTCATCATATAGGTTGGAATTGATTGAATTACCGCTTTAATAAGCACCTCTTTCCCTGCTTTGGATAACAATTTTTCCTTCCATCCATGCAATTTCTTCCACACTCGCTCTTTGAGAACCGAAACTACAGCCTTCTTAGATCTACCAATCAAAGTTGGAAGGCCCAAATACATATCATGCTTCACCACCTCCCGAACTCCAAGCATATTGCGAATCTCCGTTCTCCTGCTATCACTCACATTTTTGCTAAATGACACTTCAGATTTATTGAAATTAATTTTCTTACCAGATGCTCTTTCATATACACTGATTATATCAGCCACAACAAAGCATTCCTGAAGTGTAGCTCTAGCAAAAAGAATATTGTCGTCAGCAAAAAATAAATGAGATATCCGGGGTGCAAAACGACATACCCTAGCTCCGTGAATCTTTCCTTCACTTGCTGCCTTAGATAACAGCGCCAAAAAAGCCTCCGCACAAAGGAGAAACAAGTACGGGGACAACAGATCTCCCTGCCGAAGTCCCCGCAATGGTATAATATTCCCCGTCACTTTGCCAGTCAGCTTAAAGGAATAAGATACACTAGACAAGCAATCCATTACTCTAGTAATTCAACTCTCACAAAACCCCAACTTTATCATCACCTGCTCCAAAAATGACCATTCCACTTTGTCATACGCCTTGCTCATGTCAAGCTTGAAAGCCATAGACCCTGCTTTCGCATCCCCAGAACGCTTCATATAGTGAAAAATTTCAAATGCTATCATAGCATTATCAGTAATAAGACGACCAGGCACAAAAGCACTCTGATGAGAAGAAATCAGATCAGGTAGAATAATTTTGAGCCTATTAGCCATAACTTTAGAAATCACCTTATAAAGCACATTGCAGAGACTAATAGGCCTAAAATCACCCATCTGGATAGGATGTTGACATTTGGGAATAAGAGTAATACAGGTCTTATTCTGCGTCTGCAGATCAACATTACCATTCCACCATTTTTGCACAAAAGAAACAATATCATCTCCCACAATATGCCAAATTTTTTGATAAAATAAGGCATGCATTCGATTAACACCGGGAGCTTTGTTTGGATGCATTTGGAACAAAGCTTGATGAATTTCATCTCTCGTAGGCTCAGAGACAAGCCCAAGATTCGCTTCATCAAACACTTTCAAAGAGAGACCTGCCAAAGCATCATCAAATCTCGAAGGGAAAGAAGAAGAAAAAATATCAGTGAAATAATCAGAAATAATATCTCCAATCTCCTCCTCCTCCTCCTCTAAAACTCCATGAACATCCTGCAACTTTGAAATCGTATTGCGACGTTTCCTGCAGTTAGCCTTGTGATGAAAATAAGAAGTGTTCTTATCCCCGTCTTTTAACTCATTCACTCTACTCCTATCTCCCAAGGGGGTAATTTAGAAACTAATCAGTTCACATCCAATTTATAGATTAAAATTACACTACAATAGGATAATTATATTTGCATTATTAAAGATAAAAAAATATAGTATAAAAACTCTGATTTTTGCTATCTTAAATGAGAGCATAATTTGGCCAGACTTTATAGTCTAGATTTGATTTCAGTCTTGCCAAATCCGAGAAAATATACCAATTGGAATTTGATCTAAGAAAATCTGAGTCGGCATAGAGGTGGAGTATATACAAAGTTCGATAAATCCAATTTGATGTACATGTCACGTTTGCATTTTTTGTGAGATAAACTTTAGCCCAGAAACTATTATAAACTTAATGATTTTGGTGGGTTTAATCAAGTTAAAGCTATAACATAAAGTTCTTTTATTTATGTCTATTGCTTAATATTTCCATTTTTAACTTTTTATTTGCAACCCGGAGAGGCGGAGAGTTTATCTATGTTTTTTTTTATTATGCAAAAACATCATGAAATGTAAAAATGGACGTGTACTCACAATTTTTGCGTAAATTTTTTTGATCATTCTATAACAAAGTGAACATTGAATCATGAGATGATTTAAGTCATGGAGCAAGTTATCAGGTAGGGCCCACATGCACAATGTATGATTCGAAATTTATAATTGAAATATCGCAAAGACTACAAAGTAAAATAAAATAAAAAAATATTTTTGACACGACAGTGGAAACCTAGAAGAGCATCCCTCATGAGTTGGGGGTAAGAAGGAGAATCTCAACCCCTAAAGAAACTTTCAGAAGCTAATAAATTGAGATTTATACCCATAAGCAAATATTCACACAAACTCCCTAAATTTGGGACAGATGGGAGTCAAACTCCTGACCATAAGGTGGGGAGTGGGGACTAGGGAGGTGGGAGCTCCAACCACTCCGCTCTCACATGATTCTCGTTCAATTTCGGTTATTGAAAGAAACAAAAGTTTAGCTTTAATCAGTTTTCCTAATCTAAACCAGGTAATACAAAAAAGATAACGACCTTGTCTCCCTCCACTAATACAAAAAGAACATAATTCAATTAGGAAAGGATTTTTTAACTGGAATAATACAAACTCTGGCCCGTTCTCTCGCAATAATACAAACTTTTGATTATTTTTTAATAATACAAACTTTAGGCCAAAATTCCTGAAGTAGGTCATGTTTACAAGTGACCGGTTCATCCTTCCAACATGTGGCTGCTGACTTTGTTTAATGAGTTTCCCTCCCAAAATTTTGTTGACTCCTCAACAAAAAACAAAACCCCCAAAAATTCGAACCTCCCCCCTTCACAAACTCTCTGTCTCTCCTCTTTCTCTCTCCGCCGTTACTGAGCTCACCAACCTCGACATTGACGTTTGAAGACCAACTGGGCATAAGCTTGTTGAGTTCCTTGCAGAAGAACAAAGACGACATCGTTTTGTACAAGGTAAAAAAGCGAAACCCTAAAGTTTAAAATTCGTGGTTGAAGATGAGTTAATTTGTGGTTTTTAACTGAATTGCGGAAGTTGTTGGGTTATTTTGATGGAATTGTTGCTTAAAAGTAGGTAGGTTATTCAATTGGGTTCTAATTTGCTAGTAATTCAAGTAAAGCAACAAAATTTTGTTCATTTCCCAATTTATGTTCAATTGAAGAAATTAGGGTATCTGTTTCAAATTGTGTAGATTTAGGGTTTCTGTGTGGATGTTTGTTGTTGATTTTTCTTATTTTTGATGCATAATTGTAGGATGCCTGCTGTGACTGTCAAATTTTGGCATGGTGGTGTTTTTAGGAACCATGAGAAACGTGGTTTAGTTTATGAGGGAGGTATAGGAATGTGAGTGTAGACTCTGACGAATTGTGTTGGTTTGACTTGAAAAATGAAGCAAAAAAATCAGGAAATTATGCAAGGATTAAGGGTCTTTTCTACTTGGTACCAGGACTAGGTTTTGTTAATGGTTTAAGGAGGGTTTATGCAGACAAAGAGGTGTTGGAGATGGCTGAATTGGCTGTTAAGAGTAGGTATGTTGAAGTATTTGTGTACCATAGTGGCCTTTCACCAGATATTCAGCCCACTGACCCACCTGTTATTCAAAGGTGCTTTCAGTCTTTCCAAAGTGAGCCTAAAACCTCAACTGAAAAGCCCAAAAGCCCACCTCAGAAACTGATACCCAGAAGGAGTACAAGATTATCCTATTCTACAGTACCACCAACAGAATCTTCCACATCAGCAGGGTTCATAAATCAGCCATCCTTTGACTCTCCTAAAGTAAGCATAGAGAACCCTAAGCAAACTGTACCCAACCAGACTTCCCATCCTTCATAGCCTTGACCTCCTAGTCAACTATCACCTCATAGTCAACCACCACCTCCACCACCTCCTAAGCCATCATCACAACCTACTAAAACAAAAAAAAAAAATCAACTGGGACCAAGAAACACACCCACAGACTTCACCACCACCCAAACAGACTTCACCACCACCCAAACAGCCTTCACCACCACCCAAATAGACTTCACCACCACCCAAACAACCTTCACCACCACCCAAACAGACTTCACCACCCAAAAAACCTTCACCCAAACAGTCTTCACCACCCAAAAAACATTCAACACCCAAAGACACAACACCATCCATTCAATGCACTGAGCCCATTCACACAAACTTCATTGATAGTTATGAATGGGAGGACCCAAGGCCAGACAGTCCAATCCCTTTGAAAGATCTACATGGCCCTGACACTGATGAGTTGACTGATGATAGCGTGTAACGCCCCGACCTCTAAACATCATTATTAAGTTAATTAATCCGTCGTTAGCAGCGGAGCTTAGATGGTCGGTGCGAAACTGCCGTATTTTCCGTTCGAGAAAATACAAGGCAAACATTCCTTCATGAAACTAAACATATTATAATCATTGAAGCTCAAAGCATCTTGATTATATAGATATAAATAGCTAAGCATAGATAACTACGTAGCTATAGTTAAACTGAGTTCATGTTCTATTGATCATAAGTTTAGATTACACAACCAAAATAGTATTCATAAAGGTAAAGTGATTGATCATCCTCACTTCTACCACTAGTAGAATAATTGCTTATTGCTGCGGTTTTACCCATGCGCAGCAATAAATCACGTGAAAAGAAAAGGTAAAATATAAAATAAGGATATTGCTGCGGTTTTGGGTGGAAACCGCAGCAATAGATGTCAACGGGAATTTTTTGAAAATTTATTGACTGGTTTGACCAGATGTATTGCTGCGGTTTCCACCAAGAACCGCAGCAATAGAATAAAATATTATTAAAAAAATAATATTTTAATCTATTAAAAAACCGCAGCAATATGGTCAGTAGGGTTTTTTTTAAAATAGGGGAGCCTTATAATTGAGCGCCGTTTCCATCCCTCATAGTCATAACCCACTGATTCTCTCTCTCTCCTCTCTCTCTCACTCACGCCTCCCTCTCACTCACGCCTCCCTCACTCGTCGCCGGTCCTCACTCGTCGCCGGTCCTCACACTTCGCCGGTCCTCGCCCAGATCGTCGGCCGATTCTCCAGATCTCCTCGTCGTTCGACCACCGCAAGACCCAACCTCCAGCATCGGTTTTTTTCAAGATGCCCGTAAGACCACCAAGACCACCGCAAGATGACCACAAGATCTGATTTTAAGTTTGCTCGAGTTGTTTTTATGGCTCAAATCTGATTTTTAGTTTGCTCAAGTTGTTTTTATTTTAGATCTGATTTTTTTTTTTTTGCGATTTATCATAGCTCTGATTAATTAATAATGTGTGTTTCATTTTAAAAGATGAAATTACATACTCAGTTTACATTATTTAGTTTGATGATGGTAGATTTTCTGGTAAATTTGTACCAAATGTTGGCAGTAAATTCAACTACTTTGCGATTTATCGTAGTGCTTTAGGTTCTATTTTCTTGCTCCTTCTTTCTTGGCAGTAATTGGGTGTTATAGTTTGAATCTTCCATCTATTTTGCGCCAACTATTTTTGGATGACAATTTGCCTTTAAAGTTTTTTTTTTTTTTAAAAAAAAGCAATATTGCCTAGTTTTAATATTTCAAATTTGATTACAAAATACAAAAAAAAAAACCGCAGCAATATGCTGTATTTTTTATAATAAAAAATATATATTGCTGCGGTTTTCGGGAAAAACCGCAGCAATATCCATATTTTTATAATAAAAAATATGAATATTGCTGCGGTTTAAAATCGCAGTAATAGTTTAATTACCTATTGCTGCGCGGTCAAAACCGCTGCAATAAGCCACTTAATGACCGCAGCAATAAGCATTTATTCTACTAGTGTACGCCATCCCGTCACCTTCACCAGTACCTAAAATCAAAAGCAACATCGTGAGCCGAAGCTCAGTAACATACTACCCTAACAACGTAAATTCATTTCAATTCATTTTATTTGCAAACAGGGAGAAGAGAATATAGTAAAACATATTTCAAATTCATAATGAAATGATAGCAAAGTAAACAATTATAAATAGCATCTTGATACTTCATAAGTTCCCATTATCTTTTCATATTTTAACATGGTAACTGGCAAGTATAGACATGCGGGACGTCTCCCACCATGTGATGATCCTCAAGGAGCCCAGCTCCCTTGTTGGATACACCACCATGCGATGATCCTCAAGGAGCCCAGCTCCCTTGTTGGATACACCGCTCGCACCAAAATAGAGTAGTAACATAACATGCGGTACCCCTCAAGGAGCCCGGCTCCCTTGTTGTGTGTACAGCGGGTGCGAAGGTACGTGCACAACCATAAAGTAGATAAGCGTAACATTATACTGCCAGAACCTCTTTCACTTTTATTTATCATGTTTCGTTTGTTTAGCATTCATCGGCATAAGCCATAGATCTTTCATGAATCATACTTGAACATCAATAACTCATAAGATCATCATTTACGAAGCTCATTCGAAAACAAATTAAGTATCCCACAATCCATGTAAAGAATCACATCACGAAATCCTTAACAGAATTATAAACATCATTTCACAAACACATTTCGAAGGGGATCGTGGGTGTTAGCAATAGATGTTACTTCGATTCCTGCTTAATAACCTTGAAAGCTGGGGGAGGCTGTAATGTCCTTTCCTTTTAATCTAACCATGAAATGACGCAACAAAAATATAAATATTCGATTTATTTTAACATACGACCTTTAGTTATTATTAATGCTTTTATTATTGAATATCGTTATTGACGCTACATATATTCATTATTTAAGCTTACGTTACTTTAATTATTAGAATTATCATTTTACTTACGATTTAGTTATACTACTATGTACATTAAGTAAATTATCTTCAACAAGTTGTAAAACAATTTTAGTTATCTTAAGAAAGCTAATCGTAAAATTCATAATACTAAGTAAATTAACTCGACTATGAAATATTCATTAAGCCTAACAAATTAAGCATATGAATTTTGTTGGTTGGTTTAACTAAAACTAAAACCAAATTTTAGGCCCATATTATGGTTAACTAAAGATGGGTTATACTTGGGCTCAAACTATAAAAGAGAAGTCAAAGATTAAAATAACAGTGAAGAGGTATTTTTCATACCTCCTGCTCGCAGAGCAGTCACGAAAAAAACAGTGGAGGAAGGAAGGAGGCTGGGTGCGGCGTGGTGGAGCTCCGGCAGCAGGGTGGCGAGGCTACGTGGCCGGAGGCGCGGAGGTCCGGTGGTGCTGGGCGAGGATCGTCAGCGCACGAGGAGGCAGAAAGGGGAGCGCGAGAGAGAAAGAAAGTTGGGCGAGAGGAAGGGTGGGCGAACGAGGGAAAATACAGGTATGCGGGTGGTTGGCGGTGCGGTGGTGGCGCACAGGAGGCGCGCTGGTTGCCGCAACTGAGGCCGGAGGGTGGCGCTTCGGTGGTGCAGGTTGTGGTGTGGCAGCAACAGTTATGGTAACTCGAAACAGAGGAGAGAGGGGGGTTGCGAAAAAAACAGAGGCTTGGGGGGCGTTTTTGGTGGTGGTTTCCGACGAAGACAATATATTTCCGGCGAGGTGTTTACGATTGTGAATGGGTGATAATGGGGGAGCAACCATGGCTATTTATAGCCATTGTTGGGGTTTAATTTTTGTGAATTGTGTTGATGAAATTGGTAGAAAAATTGAATTTTTGGGAGAGTTTGGTTTGAATTGGTGCTTCTAATTGGGTTTGAGTTTTTTTTTGTATGAAAAAATTGAGTCTTGAATTTAAATTCAGTGTCGGATCTTCTTATGAGGAAAATGGAGATGGAAACAGTAGTTGTGCTTAGTTTTTTTTTTTTTTATTTATTTTTTATTTATTTTATTATTATTATTAATCTTTTTTTTTTTTTTTTTTTTCCTTTTTATTCTTAATACCCTCATTTTGAGCCACTATTTGATAAGAAGTACTTTGTAAAGCTTTAGTAATTAATTTGTTTATTAATTCCCTTCTTACTTTTACTAATGTAATTATTTAATCTCACCTTCACTTGTTATTATTTGCAATTATTGTAATACATACAACATATATTTATTTAAGGAGCTAGATATCTTTTTATCAATACTTGGATATAGAGTAACAAATTTCAGTCATAATTTATAATTAATGGAAAAATTTAACCACTAATTATTATTGTTTAAGTTAAGCAAGTTTAAATTTTCTGGATATTACATAGTGACCCTAGTTATGAAGCTGATGATGGTGCAAGCAGTAGTGATGAGGAGGTCAGTGGCCTAGTAAGTGAAGGAGAAGGAGGAGAGACTGATCTAGAGGAGTTAGAAGGTGAAGGTGAAGGAGGAGAGGCTGATCTAGAGGAGTTAGAAGGTGAAAAATTTGTGTTTGATATCCCTGAGTCTGATACTAGTGATGATGAGTTCAAAACAGCAAGGAATAGGGTTAGGGAGTGCAACAGCAAGTTGTTGAGAATTGCAGAAGAGCTGCAAGAACAAGCAGCAGAAGGTCTTCTTGGTTCTCAACAAGCCACAAAACCTGCCCCCACCCTTGAAGAATGTAACATCAGTGAGTATGAAGAGAGTGGAGATGAGATACACACACCATCTGAGAGTGAAGAGGAGGGTGATTTGACTGTTAGAAAAAAGAAGAGGGTGGGTGTAATTGTGGACCCAAACACTGACTTCTCTAAGTTTAAGTGGTGTGTTGGGCAAAGATTCCCTACAAGGAAGGCATTCAAAGAAGCTGTAGCAAAGTAAGCTATATTACAGGGTAGGAATGTGAAGATTAGTCATAGCGACAAGAACAGACAACAACGAATTGGGATTAAGTGCATTTCTGGATGTCCTTTTTACTTGTATGCAGCTTGGGACACAAGGAGAGCTACACTAGTTGTTAGGAGTGTTAAAGCACAACACATCTGCCATAGAAACATGAAAAAGAACAGACAACTTAAGAGTAGTTGGGTTGCTAAACAGTTGTTGGATGTTTTTAAGGCCAGGCCCCACTGGCCAGCTAAGGAAATAGTTGAAACTATAAGGAGGGCTTATAAGATTGTGGCGACAAGGGGTTTTGCATACAAAGTGAAGTATGCTGCACATAAGTTATTGCATGGGAGCATGACAGATCATTATAGGAAGGTTATGCCTTACTTGGAGGCTCTTAAAACATCTAGTCCTGGTACATCTATGGAGTTGGTTACAACAGTTGGTAAAGGTGGTGCACCTGTTTTTCAGAGGTTATTTACATGCTTTGAGGGACTTAAAAAAGGGTTTATGGAGGGATGTAGAAAGGTAATATGTGTTGATGCATGTTTCCTTAAAACTTTCTTGGGTGGACAACTCTTACCTGCTGTGGGGAGAGATGGGAATGAGCAGATGTATCCCATAGCATGGGCTGTTGTAGAGAGTGAGAATAATGAGTCATGGCAGTGGTTTTTTGAGCACACTGAAGCTTGCCTACAACTTGGAGATGGTGAAGGAGTTGCCATCATTTCTGATGAACATCAGGTATCCTAAACCATCTATATTACATGTTTTTTTTTTGTTCATTTTAATTGTGTGGTTGTTGTGTTAAGAACATTAACTAGCTGTTGTAATCAAATATAGGCTATACTCAATGATGTGTCTACTGTTCTACCCAAAGCAGAACACAGACATTGTGCCAGGCATATATTTGCCCTATGGCACAAGTCTTTCAAGGGTGATGAGTTCAAATTGCAATTTTTGAAAATTGCAAAAGCTTATAATCAAGCTGGTTATAATGAGGCTCTTGAAGAATTGGGGGTAATAAGTGAGGATGCTGCAAATGCTTTCAAAGCATACAACCCTAAGTTGTTCTGCAGGGCATTCTTGGACTGTAAGATGAGGACTGATGCCATTACCAACAACATGGCAGAGACCTTTAATGCCTACATTATCAATGCAAGGACAAAGCACCTGCTTTACATGATGGAAGACATCAGAGCTGCTCTGATGCAGAGACTTGTGCTCAAAAGGCAAGAAATGGAGAAGTGTACATCTGCATTGTGTCCAAGAATACAAGCCATGTTGGAGAAAGAGAAAGATAATGCTGCAAAGTGTGATGTGCTTCCTTCCACATACAACTTATTCAATGTCAGCTACTATTTAGACCAGTTGGTTGTGGATCTAAATGCAAGGACATGCACCTGTAGGAAGTAGGAGATGAAGGGTGTGCCTTGTTGTCATGCCATTGCATGCATATATTTTCAGCACAAGGAAGCTGAAGATTTTGTTGATCCTTGTTACAGGAAGGATGTATACTTAGCAGCATATGCATGTATATCATTTCTTCTTCTCTATTTTTTGCCTACTGTCTATGAGTTCTAAGTGTTTTTCATTAAATGTGTAGGTTCCATTCCACCATTAGAAGGGGAAAGACATTGGCCAAGGGTGCCATGTGAAGTACAACCCCCTCCTATCAAAATAGGCCCAGGTAGACCTAGAAAGAATAGGAGGAGGGACCCTCAGGAAGACCTTAAGAAGCCTGGGACCTTGAAGAGAACTGGATCTGAGATGACTTGCAGCCTATGCAAGGTCAAGTGCCATAATAAAAGGAGGTGTTCAAACAGGGACACCATAACTGTGCCTGAGCCTGCACCAAAAAAACCTAGGGGGAGGCCTAGGAATGATGGCCAACCACCCCAAGCCAGAGCTCAACCTACTGCATCATCATCAACTCATCACAATGCAACTGCACAACCTTTTCAGCTGGGCAGAGGAGGAAGAATGGTCAGAGGTGGAGTTGGCTCTAGGGGAGGTGGAAGAAGAGGCAGGGACAGGGGAAGGGGGAGGGCCCCAGTTGGCGTAGGTGTGTTGATTGGGGATGATGGTTCACCCATTTTCAATGTAAGTCACTGTGACTTTTTTTTGTTTCAACATTTGTTGAACTTTAGCCTAACTTTTTGACCTTTTTGTGCAGCCACCAACATCTGCTGCTCCAAGGGTGCTTAATAACCAACACTTCCAAGGCTCACAGTCCAGCCAATGCTCCACTCTTCATCAAGCAACTCAGTAAATTAGGCCTATGGGTTTTTTGGTTAGGAACTGATTTTAGATTGTGTTATTAAGGCTGTGGTTTTTTTGGAACATTAAGGTTATTAATTAGTTCCTAAGTTTATGACATTTGTACTACTGTTTGGATGAGCATTTGACTCTAATAGAATGGATTTTTTGAGCAATTGTTATATGAAATTTCATGCTGTTATTGACTCCACTTAGTGTATTGTTATTGACTCTAATAAGATCATATTATCATCATCAAATCCAAACATTTTTTTCATTTCACCAAATGCAAAATAACATGACAACAAACTTCAAGGGTTCCAATATTTTTTTTTTTGTATTAACTGACAACAAAACATCACATTTGTTACATCCACCAATAACAACCTTAAACTAACTTAAGTAAAACAAGAAAATGGCAAAAACAAGCCATGAAACAAACAAAGTCAAGGTCAAGTTCTTCTCATTGCGTGAAGTTTTCAACACCTCAATACGCACTTGTGAAAGCTCAAATTTCATCTCTTGCACATCTTCTTCCAAGTTGTCCTTTTTAAGCTGCAATTTTTTTAATTTTTCAGCCATTAAACTTTTCTCATACTCCATCTCAGCTATGTTAGTCTCATTCTCAAATAGCTGAAATCTAAGATCATCAACTTCACTCCCTTGCTCAGTAAACCACTTAAAAAAATCACACTTAGTATCCTACAATACAAGAACAGTCAATTAGTTGCAAAAAAAACCCTAGATTTCCCATTTTTGTCAAAATAATCAATTAAAACAAAATTAAATGCTCACAGGCCATAAAGGGCACCCATAAAACTTCTGCCCAACATTTGCACCACGCTTCGCAGTACGAACAACAACTTCTTTTCCACAATAACATTTCGTGGAACCATTCGAATTTCCCCTTGAATCAGAGGAACCCATTGACGTTTGTCTTCTGGCAGCCATTTCTGCTTCAGGTTCAAAGATTGCTTTTGGGCTTTGATTTTTTTGGACGAATTTAAGGCAGGAAGAAGAAAATATGGAAGAATTTGAGGGAGGAAGAAGAAAATAAATGGAGGAAGAAGAAACAGAACAAAGAAAGAAGAAGAAGAGGGAAATAACGAAAAAAAAGAGCCAAAAAAAAAAATTATAAGGTCCCTCCAATGGTAAGTGCCACGTATGCATTTTACCTGCACCAACAAGTTAGGAACCGGTCACGACCTACTTCAGGAATTTTGACCTAAAGTTTGTATTATTAAAAAATAATCAAAAGTTTGTATTATTGCGAGAGAACGAACCAAATTTGTATTATTCCAGTTAAAAAATCCATTAGGAAATGAACTCCTCTCCCTCCACACTCCAATAATCTTTTGAAGTGACTGAGTGAGTTTACTTAGAACTTCAGAGTGAATATACGAGTTCCAGTATTCTTTCAAGGGAAAGCAATGAAAAAAAGTTCAATTCATGCCTTTGTACTTTTATTGATCTTTTCACCAGTATTTGCGACTTGTTCATCAACTTCTTCACAATCAAGGGTCGTGAAATCTTTACCAGGTTTTTCTGGGAATCTTCCTTTCAAGCTTTACACTGGGTATGTTCATAATTACTATATTCTCAAGTATTCATCTTTTTGCTTCATGGGTTTATTCTCTCTTAATTGATTCTATTAGAAATTCTGATTGAAGTTTAACATAAATTTGACTTTGTGCGCTATATTCATTGTAGGATTTTTGTTTTGGAAAAGTTGTAGAACATACCTTTTATACTTCCTCCGTTCTGAAATAAGCGAAACACTTCTCTATTTTATGTGAGGAAGTATATCACTTTTTGCGAGAAAGAACCTTAACCTATTTTCGGGTGCTGACCTGGTTTCCAGTGACTCACAAAAGGCCGGTTTTGACAAATTTAGCTTCTTTTTTTTTTTTTTTTTTTTTGAGATGATATATTCACTGTATAGAAATTAGCATCGTACTTACAGATTAGCTTGTTGAACCACAATTACTTGCTTCAGTTCAATCTTTTATATAATTCGCTTAATTGGTTATTGTTGTGGATATTACTATATTATGTTACTTTACATCGACCATAATTATTATTGTAGATATATTGGAGTGGGGAGGGCGGAGGAGGTGCAGCTGTTTTACTATTTTATAGAGTCAGAGCGAGACCCGGAAACCGATCCAGTTATGCTTTGGCTCACTGGAGGACCTGGTTGCACATCTTTGTCTGCAATTTTTTTTGAACATATTGGTAAAATTGATATATTCTCTGTCACTGTAGAAGCTGAAATGACCTGCAGGATTATTCTGTGAAATGAGTGACAATGTGTTGATTGACCGAAAATAACTAACAAACAAATAAGCTAGAAAACTTTACTCTCTTGAGTTGTTTGCTAAATGAATTCAATTACTTTTGAAATTCCATACCCCTAGTAAGGATTCAGCAAGCGCACTGGTTCGATTCTTGATATCTCGTATAGTTTTTAAGGACATGTGGGGCTTGCAACAAGTGGGACTTGGACCTAGCCACCTAGGTAGGGATGGGGTTGAGGTTAGGGGTTGGGGTGATCTTAACCATTTTGCTGCCCGTTTAGCTGCTGAACAGGGTGGGTGAGCTGGGTTTGGCCTAGGAGGAAGGTGCTTTTTCTTTGATTGGGATGGAAATGTGTGTCCCGAGGCAAGCATGTTATGGTTGACATCAAATCAAGGACTTGAATCCAACTTGCTGTTTTGGACTAGCTGACTTGTTTTTGGTGTCCTTGGCCTTCAAAGGAAATGCTCCTGGCAAGAGCACATTGCATCAGGAAGATATTCCCAAAATGATTGACAAAATTACTAGATTTATTGTCTAGTTACGTGACGTGCTATGATTGGCACCAATTTCAGGACTAGACCCCACTTTCCTTTCAGTATTAATTTACTCACTTGTCTTTGGACTTCTAGTGAAATGCTTGAATTGCTATTAGTATAGAAGAGTTGGTGAAAGTTGCTCCGACATAAAGTTCTTGGAGAAATATGAGGATGACTTGTGGGTAAGGGTTGAAAGGCCAATCAAGGTCAAATATAGCTAGTAAAGTTATACATCCGGTCACAAAACAATCAACATTAAATGAGATTGTACTGACATAATTGTAAATTCATGATAAATCAAATCTCTTCAAATTACTTCCGGTCAAATTTTATAAAGGCCATAGACATCTTGACTTGTAGAGTTGCTATCTCCAGTACTAGTCCTTTTCCAAGCCTTCTCTCTTGATATGAAAGTCCCTTTTGGTATCATGTTTGAATCATGTATGCCTCATCTTTTGCATCTTATTCAATTGAGATCACTCCCGCATCATTCTTAATTGATGTTACCCTATTATTAGTTTTAGTATGGCCATATACTTAATGAAACATGCTTCTCTCTGCCAATAAGTGAACTGCAGAGGTAAAGTCTCTTGATTGCTAACATTATATGAGGTTTGTTGATAAGGAAGGTTCTTTGTTTAATATGTAACTATGGAACTTCAATAATGTATACAGGTCCATTATCTTTCAACTATACAGGAGTATATTTCAACCGTACTACGTCAACTTGGGAGACTAATCTACCAGCACTTCAATTAAATCCCTACTCTTGGACCAAGGTATAGATTTAAAAGATATTTGTCGTCACCATGTAATGTTAGAACACATAACTACAGAGATGTGATAATGGAGTATTTTTTCCCCCTTGTTTTCTGTTTCTTAAATCCAGGTTGTTAACGTACTATTTGTGGAGGCACCTGTTGGCACTGGATTCTCTTATTCATTGACTGCTGAATCTTACTTGACTACTGATATAATATCAGGGAAACAGATCTATGAGTTTCTACGGAAGGTTAGTAAAGTGGAAATTAAAAGTAACGAGCTCGTTGCCTTATATTTCTTTTTCTTTGGGGGGATGTTGGGGGAGGGGGTGAAAGTATACCTCAGACCTTCTTCCAATTCTACAGTTGAATGGACAAGATTGATGCTTATATATGAAGTCGTCATTACTACTAAATATAGTTTGATAGTATGAGACAGGGTCCCCTTATGGTGCATTATATAGTTACTCCCTCATCCAAATAATTTGTCACATTAATAGTGTAATTTGAACTTATAACATGACAACTAATTTAAGACGGAGGACTTTTAATTACATGCTCATCCTGTGTATCCAATTGTTAGATTTTGTGATTTAGATTTTAGTTCCATAATAAACTTTATTTGTTGGACTATGGCATCTAAGTTTTATACCTAAGAGAATCTGGTGCCTTTTTTAGTTAATCCACAATAGCTGTCGGCTCTTATCCAGGGAATGATGAAACTAACAGTGCTTCAATCTGGTAATTTTCGTTCATTTCATTAAGTCTTAGTTGTGTGCTTGCAGTGGCTTACAGAGCATCCTCAATTTGCAACAAATCCTCTCTACGTTGGTGGTAGCTCGTATTGTGGACTTATTGTCCCTTTCATCACGCAAGAGATTGTTGAAGGTACTGGACTTTTGTTAATTTCAATCTATTGTTTTAAGAATAATTAACAATTAAACCCAACCTCAAAATACCTGAATACCTGTTAAAAGGGAAGGAGTACACGTGTAGTAGTATATACTAAATTGTGTTGACAGGGCCTTTTTATAAATATGTACCAAACCCGTGTGTCATTTATTTCTATATTCAGCATGTTACTCCCTCTATTCGTTTTAATTGTGACTCTTGCCTTTTGAGGATGATTCATGTCAAAAAGTATACGTACACTCTGTAGTATTGAGGCTTACATTATAATTCTAATCCAATTATGGTGAGAGAAATCCATGATCAAAGTTTGATCTTCAAAAGCAAAAGCGATATTGATTAAGAAATGAAGGAATATTTGGTAACGGCTACTTAACTTTTCTAACTTCTTTTATCCTTACTCATCTTCAAGTATTTGTCATCTAGGGAATGAAGATGAAACTGGATCACAAATCAATATTAAGGTATGACATTACCCTCAAAACTTCTTGTTCCAACTTCGACCAAATTTTCACATCTTAAAGCCTACTGGAGAAAATGTGGGCATATTGTGATTTTCACAAAATTATTCCTAACATGAATGTGTATCCAAAAATCATTTAGATATATTTTTATTTTTAAAGCAGAAGATCACAAGTCTATTCATAGTACCTTGGCTAACAAAATTCTTGAGTATGATAAACCTCACTGTACTAGTAAGTAGTAACACTATAGCATAACTTTCTACACTTCTGATTCCTTACTTTTTATTCGTCCTGTCTTTTATCTTTATCCACTTACTGTTAAGTTTCCATTTAACTAATTATAACTTTTTATGGTGCATTGTATACTTATCCTTTTTATTTCTTATAAGCAGCATAAGAAACTCTGCTAAGAAAATAATGTCTATATTTGGTTGATGTGCACCTTTATTTTTTCTATTTCTCAGAGGAGTCATGTTACGAGTTCAGACTTGTAAGATCACATATTATCTGGCATTGGTGTACTGTACATCCAGTAAATGGATAATTTTAGAGTTTTTCATGACATAAGAATATAAGATGGTAGGCACAAAAGTTGATATACTTATTAAAAATGATGAAATATATCTATTATTAATGTTTTAGGACATAAAAAATTTTGTTTCATGAGATTAGGAACAAACATGTATATTATCTTCATCATACCATTTTATTGATTCAGGGATATGTTCTTGGAAGTCCTCTGACTGATCCATTTAACACTTATGCGAGCGGCCAAATTGATTTTCTGCATCGTATATCCATATTATCTGATGAGCTTTATGAGGTAATTGCTTGAAACCCAGCATCTTTCATGGTGAAAAACTGATAGCTATATTTGATGTGCAGATGAATTTGATTTCAATAACTTAGCACTAGTTGTTTCAGCTATAAAAGCAGACCTTTTCGCACAATTATAAATCTTATCCATTTCACTCCTGCTCAAAGCCTCGAAAAACAAGTTTGTAAATTTTCTTGTCCGAAATGTTGCAAACCTCAACAATAAACTCAGTAGTGCCCAACAAAAAAAATTTCAGTAGTGGAATCTATAGGGACTTCCTTTTTTTATCTCTAAATTTGTTTTCTATAGAGGATTTTATTTCCAAATCTTTATGCTTATTAATTTTCGAATATATTCTACCAGGCATGCTTAAGACATGCTTTTTCCCCCCTCTACCATGTTATTATTATTTCAAAAAAAGGAAGTGTTATAAGAAAGAATAGTTTTCGTTTAGATGTAGTGCAAGTCTGGCCATGTCTGAACAAATTAGATTAGGAAGGTATATTATCTTGATGAAGGTAAGTAGTGCTTTACGAGTCTATTTATATAGTCTTTCTCGGCATCTGGATTCTATGCATCTATCCTAGCAGCTACCCCAAGTATTCCAAACTCCGTCCATTGCTCTATAGTTAGGTTTGCCTTGGATTGCAATTTGGATATAAGGAAGGGGTAATATTGTAAATACAAATAATTAGTCTATCTTGGAGAGAAGGCAAGTAAGTTATCTCTATAAATATAGGAGTTTAGTGAGAGAAAATGGTATGAAGAATGGACAGTTCATTTTAGTGGTTAGCTTAGGAGTGTGTCAACTGTCAAGTCACTCGAATACTTGGCAATCTATCTTTATCTTCTGTAATGTCCATTTCTATCAATCAAAACCATCTACTTCTTTTATTTTATTGTCCAAATATCTAGTTCATTACACTTTATTGAAAAGAACTACTCAATCTCTAATATTTTGCAGTCCGCCAAAGTAAGTTGCGGTGCCCCATACTGGAATGTTAGCGATGCAGAGTGCGAAATGAATGTTCAAACTGCATTAGATGTGAGTGAGTGAAAAATCATTATCATCATCCTTGGTATATGTTTATTTGGTTGCCAATGGGTCATTGTTGGGCTTTCTTTTACTTCTCTTTGTTGTTCTTTTTATAAAATAAAAGTATTCTTAAATTTTTAATTGAAGTTGATATTTTTCGATGCTCCCTATTCTTCTTCCAGAGATCGAATTTACTACAGAGAAAGGAAACTGTACAAATTACAAAGTACTGGACTAACAATATTTTCTTACACAGTTTGTTAATACACTTAATGATGAACATGTGTTGGAGCCTAAATGCAATGATTCGTCTCCAAGTAATTGGTGCCGGGTAATTCCTTTGCTCTTCATCCTTCTTCAAGTCATGGTGTAGTAGTGTCTATGAATAGCCCTATCTTATTTGCTGTACAGGAGAAAAAAGGACTTACCTTTCTTCTTTCCTGCGGTGTAGAAAAATTACAACTTGATCATCGACAATTGGGCTAATAATGTTCAGGTTCAAGACGCACTTCATGTTCGGGAGGTAAGCAATTGGTCTTTTTTATGTTTCTTTCAATCCGTCTTTCACCCCACAAGTTTGAGCAGTTAATGTCTTCTTCTCTTAAGTTATCTGTAGCTTATGAAATGTAATTTCTTACAATGTGAGACTGAACTAGTTGCAAGTCCAAATTTGAGTATCTGTACACTTTACTAAGTCATGGAAGGCTCTTTTCATTAGCCAAAGGACTATGATTTGCCTACATGAGTCATTTTAATTATTGAATTTTATTTTATTACTAACTCTGAACTGATGTTCAGGGAACGGTGGGTCATTGGACTCGATGTAACCAAACCGTGAAGTTTCGATCATACAACATAACAATGGAAAACAGCATTGGTTATCATCAATACCTTACAAAGAAGCCTATTAGGGGTCTAATATACGGGTAAGATCAATGTGTTATCCTTAATCGACCTAATTATGTTTTCTAATAAATAATGGGAATATGGTATGGTTGGTTGTAAGTTGTAAATCATTATATCCATACCGTGCTTTAATCTAACATCTCACCCTGATCAAACCAACCTCATCATAGAACATTCAACTCTTCTCTCTTCAAAGGACTCAGTCATTAAACAAACGAGCCAGGAAGTTATAACAGAGTAAAGGTTCTTATTTTCATTTATTTCAGGAAATGAGTTCAGATAAATTTCAATGAGTTATAAGAATAAACTCTAATAAGCTAAATGGGTTAAAGATCAGTTCAGCTAACTCAAAGCCAATTGAAGAGTACACGCCCTAATATATTTCACCTAAGGCTGAAACTTAAAGGAATTGACGGAAGGGCACCACCAGGAGTGGAGCCTGCGGCTTAATTTGACTCAACACGGGGAAACTTAGCAGGTCCAGACATAGTAAGGATTGACAGACTGAGAGCTCTTTCTTGATTCTATGGGTGGTGGTGCATGGCCGTTCTTAGTTGGTGGAGCGATTTGTCTGGTTAATTCCGTTAACGAACGAGACCTCAGCCTGCTAACTAGCTATGCGGAGGTAGTCCTTCGCAGCTAGCTTCTTAGAGGGACTATGGCCTTTTAGGCCACGGAAGTTTGAGGCAATAACAGGTCTGTGATGCCCTTAGATGTTCTGGGCCGCACGCGCGCTACACTGATGTATTCAACGAGTCTATAGCCTTGACCGACAGGTCCGGGTAATCTTTGAAATTTCATCGTGATGGGGATAGATCATTGCAATTGTTGGTCTTCAACGAGGAATTCCTAGTAAGCGCGAGTCATCAGCTCGCGTTGACTACGTCCCTGCCCTTTGTACACACCGCCCGTCGCTCCTACCGATTGAATGGTCTTTGCTTTTCTTTAAATGTTTTTTTTTTTTAACCTTTGCTCAACAGTGGTGACCAAGAGCTGACTGCTACATACATGGGAATAATGAGATGTATTGAGAAGCTAAACGTACCAGTTGTTGATGAATGGAGGCCATGGTTCGTAAATGGGCAAGTTGCTGGGTAATTCTTTCTTGAACTTTTTGATTTCTTTTTCTTTTTGGCTTTTTACAATATTTACAGTTTCAATTATTGAATTTGGAGTATTGCGTTATGCAGATATGTCACAGAGTATTCAAACGGTCACTACAATCTGACATTTACTACTGTTAAGGTATTGAAACAATTCAGTTATTGCATTTGAATAGAAAAGTTACTAGCTAATGAGATACTGTATTGAGATAGAGGTGGCGGCCCTACATAGAGTACGTTTTCGAAAACGGCTTACTAAACTCACGAGACAAAAACATAGCTAACTAAAATATAGCCGAACAACTTTACTCTTTCAGAAAATTTTTGCAAAAAGCAATTTGGTCCCAAGGTAGTCCTTGGAGATCACAAATTTGCTGTTGTGCTTTAGTTAAATTGGTTGTCCTTCAAAGACAATCACTATAGAATCATAGCCCCTTTTCTCATCCAGTACTAATGCTTGAATTTTGTATTAGGGAGCTGGACATTGCCCCTCAGAGTATAACCCTCGCGAAAGTTTAGCCATGATTCAAAAATGGCTTGCGCTTAATTCTCTTTAGCGCGGCAAGTAACTCTGTTGTATAGACAAGAAGAAATGGATAAGATGAACAGTATTTAGTTGAGGAAGATTACCACAACCTTCAGCAACTTTCCCCTCAAATAAAAGAAAAAAAAGCCGGAGTTGTTCTATCTGTATTATGTTTTTCTTATATAGATACATTAGAGATAAAGGTGTGGTAAAGAGCCGGAGTTGGTCTGTCATGTAGAATTTTGTTTTAATATACAGTTTTCAAATACTAACTTTATTTGTAAAGATGTATATGGCCAAAAGCGTGCATTGGAGACCATGAAAAGGCACATTCTGCATTAGTTTAGGTCTTTGGGAACAAATGTAGTCTAAGGCATGGACACTAAACGTTAATGTTTTAGTATACTCTTTACGACTCTTTGTGTAGGTGGTAATAAATTGTATTGATGGTAATGAATTTATCAGCAAAGTTGTGAAGAAAGTTTACTCCTATGTTATTCACTTATTCATGGTATAGTAAGTCTTTTGTAAGATTGTTTAATTTCAAATACCTGTTTTTATTTACCGACTTTCATTACCACTTAAGAGCTGAAGATCTGTGAAGAGAAACATATGATTAGGATTAAAGTTTCATTATCATGAATATTGACCCGAGATCACTGCCACAATTTATTATTGTTATAAAAAAGGAAAAAAAAAAAATCCAAATCCGGAAATATTATTTGGGGGTAGTTTAAAACTAAGGTATGAAAGGTAGGAGCTGGACAAAATATCACTGTATTTTCTCTCTCTCATCAAATCATGGAATCTTATAAAAAAAAACTCACCAAAATTTATTAAGAGTTTTGTTGGCAGAAAGAAGGAAACAATTAAAACTGAAAGGCCTGAAACCTTCCCGTGGAAGATGTGTTTGATTTTTTGTGTTTTTAGAAATACTGCTAAGCTTCTTAGCTATAAGAAGGGAAACTTAGAAAGAAAACATGGCATTTTATTTCACAAAACCTTCCCGGTTGGGTGAATACAAGCAGAGCAACATGAGTAAGCAGAGTGTACTGCTTTTATTAATCTTTATTTGAACTCAATAACTTTACTCAAGAAGCTAAAATCGTATCAACTACAGAGGCTTGGAGGCCACGGTTATGCATTATTTTCCTCAAAATCTATCTTAGATTTCTTTTTTGACATTAACTTTGAAGGTCTGTGATAGTAAATGAAGATCTTGAGTGCAAAATTGATCTTACATTACATAGATAAAGTTGGTTGTTCTGCTCTTTTTCAAACTATTACTAGGAGTTCTCAAATTAGGGATTTAGGATGGAGTTTCACTAAATTTATAATTCCTTCATTTCAATTTACTTGCCATATTAGGACTTTTATGTCTCCTAATGCACAACTCTAATTATTATAGTATATTCGATTATTTATAAGTATAGATTGCAAAAAGTTGATATTTTGAAAGTATACGTCAAGACAAATCTAATACTTCCTCCGTTCTGTTTTAAATGAAACGTACGGCCATGGCACGGGAATTTATGAGAGAAGAGAGATATAGAGAGAAAAAGAGGGACCCATGTGATGAGGAGAGTGATAGAGAGGAGTGAATACCAAATATAGTTATGTTTCATTTATTTTAAAACGGTCTAAAATGGTAAGTGTTTCATTTATTTTAGAACGGAGGAAGTAATATATTTTTAACATTACATAAATCATACTAGATGGTCAAAAGAGAGTGTAGGAATAGTGTAAAGTCCATATAATGCAAGTAAATTGAAACAGATGAAGTATGTTGAGTAAATTATTATATATCAATTGCGTATAAAAAATGTAGTTACCTAATCTTTTGTTCTAATTAACTCCAAGCTAAGCCATTTGTTTTAAGCAGATGTTTTAGAAAGCATATAAATTGACACTACAATTTAACATTTACTACAATAGAGGTAGACTAACACTAATAGTTCTACAAAGCGTCAATTTTTGTATACATATTTCAAATTTTTGGTAATTATGGGAGGATCACATGTTGGTGCGGAGAGCAACCCTCAAGAATATTTTGCCACGTTTGAAAGATGGCTTCAGCACAATTAGCTATAGCATGAAAACGAGCAAACTCTTTTTTCTTTAGATTTAGGAGTCAGCTGAGATATTAAGTGCTAAACTAGTAAACTCTTTCATGTTTATTCTAATACAGATAAGATCACCCGTTTGAACTTTGGGAGGACTAACTTTACGTTTGCACTTTGTATACACAAGGTTAAATGTAATTACCAATACTTAGGAAGCTTTATGAAGATAAGGAGATGCTTCTTCTTTGTCTTTCATTTGATATATGGGTACTTTTTTGTATTTGTTTATTTAATACAAATGGTTAGACTTTGTATTTGTGGTTAAAGTTAGAAACTTTTATATAATTCACAATTATACAAATCCTCAAAACATCAAAGCTTTATAGATTTGTTTCAATGGGAATTTTAAAGACATTTATTTATAAAAGAAATAAAAGGTTGATGATGAGATCAATTAGTAGGTAAAGGGCTATGCATAAAAATTAACAAATGAGTATAATAAATGTGAGATACAAATTGAAAATTCAAATACACAATTATTATATGAAAAGATTTCATTGAAAAGTCAAAATCTTTTCATATAATAAAGGGTTAATTGGCTAGAACAGCACAACCTTGGGCTCTGGTGCAAGAAACAGCACAACCTTTAACGGGTGCAATGCGTAGCACCAACTTACACACGAGGTGCACATAATAGCATAAATGACGCCTGAGATCGGAGATTCCACCGGAGCTAAGGAATCTTCAATTTTTTGGAATTTTCTTTTAATTCCCTCCCTTTTTATTATTATAGTCACGTGCCCCCAAATCTTTTCTAATTCTCTCTCTTGTCTTCTTCTTTCTTCTCCACTTGAACTTCAAACATCATCTCTGCCACTTGAGCCAAGGAAAACAAAGAAGATAGTCAATAACTGCGCGCGAAGCATAATCTGAACTGGAACTTGGTTAGTTTGCCTACATTGAATTTTATTTTTTTGGTAATTCTATAATTTGCGATACGATGCGAGAATTAGGGTTTAGTTAGATGAAATTAAAGATTTTTGCTTGATTGCTGGAAATAAATGTGATATCATTGCTATCAGTGAATGTGTGTGATGAATGTGTTTGATTTTGCTATTTCGTACTTGCAATGAATGTTGATTTTGCTATGAATGTGTTTTTTCCAAAGTAGGTGATGGCAGCCCTCTTCAGTATCAAATTGAACCATGGAGGGGTTTTGACTGATAAATGGGAATATGTAGGAGGGGATGTACATTATTGGGATAATGTTGATCCAGATTACATGAGTTACTTTGAGTTTATTGATATGTTGAAGGATGAAGGGGTTAAATACAACTCAAACTCAACATTTTATTACATGTTGCCTGGGCTAGACTTAAAAACTGGTTTGGTTAGGGTATACAAGGATGTTGAGGTATTGGATATGTGTCAAATTGGGATGAAAAATGGGATTGTTGAAGTCTTTGTGGTCCATGGCATTGATGTACCTGAAATTATTCCACAATTGGAATGTGGAAGTACTGGTCCCAACCCTACAAATGACCCAATAAATGATCCCCAACCCAATACAGAGGAACCCCAGCCCACAAATGACCCAATAAATGATCCCCAACCCAATACAGAGGAACCCCAGCCCACAAATGACCCACTAAATGATCCCCAACCCAATACAGAGGCCCAACCCAATACACATGTTGATGACAACCTCTCACAAGCTACTAATGATACCACCTCAACTGTGCACCAAAATTTGTAGGCCACACCTCATAAAATCCCCTATAAGCCACCCATTTCTAAACATTTGCAAACACCAAGAAAGAAAATGTCAGCCAGGAAGAGGGTAGCTTGGCCCAATGTAGTAATGAAGAGAAGGCCCAGTGCAACAGATATAAGTGACCCAGAACCACAACCTAGTCAGCCCACTTCCCAAACAACTGACCCAAGTCCACAGAAAACCCACCCCACTTCCCAAACAACTGACCCAAATCCACAGAAAACACACCCCACTTCCCAAAAAACAAACCAAGTACCACAACCTAGTCAGCCCACTTCCCAAACAACTGACCCAAGTCCACAGAAAACACACCCCACTTCCCAAACAACTGACCCAAATCCACAGAAAACACACCCCACTTCCCAAAAAACAAACCAAGTACCACAGCCTAGCCAGCCCACTTCCCAAACAACAAACCAAGTACCACAGCCTAGTCAGCCCACTGACCCACAAGAGGATGATGTTGAACTGTCATGTAGTTCAACAGATTTTGATGACAGTGAAGATGAGGACTATGGGGGTGGGGGAGAATCAGAACCCACAAGAAGTTCTAGTGATGAAGAGCTTGTTGATGCTAGGAGGAAGGTAAAAGAAAGTAAGAAAAGGGTGAAGTTTGATACTGGAGGGCCTTCTAAAAAAATGGAGGACATGAGCATTCCATTGGGTTGTGGGTGGGAAAGTGAGTATGAGGAAGAAGATATGTTGCCTAATTCAGATAGTGAATGTGAGAAGTATGACATGCCAAGTGGAAGTGATGGTTCTGCTTATTATAGGAGGTTTGTATGGAGGGTTGGCATGAAGTTTCCATCACCTGAAATTTTCAAAGAGATGGTAAACAAGTATGCTGTGTATGCTGGCTATAGTCTTAGGTGGATTAGAAGTGAAAACAAAAAGAAAATGGAAGCAAGATGCAAGAAAAGTTGTGAGTGGAAGGTCTATGCTTCCTGGGATGGGCAGAAGAAATCTTTCATGGTGAAGTCAGTTCACCCAGAACACACTTGTGACAGGGCTGATTATGAAAACTTGCAAGCAAAAGGTAGATGGTTGGCAAGAGAATTTTTGGACAAATTTAGGGAGGAACCCAACTGGCCTAGGAAGTCTTTGGAGAAAGAAGTGTTCAATAGGTTTGGGGGTGAAGCTTAGCAAGTGGAACTGTTACAGAGTTAAAAAGCATGCACATAGGCTTTTACATGGAAATTTGAAGGATCACTATTCAAAGATTGCTGCATACTTACATGAATTGAAGAGGGTGGATGGGGAATGCAGATTTCAGTTGCAAACAGATGCAATTGAAGATGATGCTGAAAATGTTGAACATCAGTTTAAGAGGTTGTACATTAGTTTCCCAGGGTTGACAACAGGTTTCATGACTGGTTGTAGGAAGGTTGTTTGTATAGATGGCTGCTTTTTGAAAACCTTTTTAGGTGGGCAGCTATTATGTGCAATTAGCAGAGATGGGAACAATCAAATGTTCCCCATCTGTTGGGCTGTTGTTGAGGCTGAGAACAATGAGTCCTGGGAGTGGTTTTTGGAGAACTTGAAGAATGATCTACCTGGTTTTGGGGGTGAAGATTGCACAATCATATCAGATCAACATAAGGTTGCCTTTCATGCCACATTTTTTCTTCTTTTAACAACTGCCTTTCATGCCTTTAATTTATATACTAACATTGCTTCTAATGTTATTTACAGTCAATAATGCATGCTGTGAAAACTATATTCCCTGATGTTGAACATAGGAACTGTGCTAGACACGTCTGGCCTCCATGGCACAAAAAGCATAGGGGAGATGGTTTGAAAGAGAAATTTTGGCAGGCTGTGTATGCATATAACAAGGCAGATTTTGATCTAGCCCTGCAGGAAATGGCTGTGCTATCAACAGCGGCAGTAGAGGATTTCAAGGCTTTGAAACCACAAACTTTTTGTAGGTTTGGTTTTAGGATTCATACAAAGTGCAACCTTGTGGTGAATAATCTTGCTGAAACATTTAATGGTTGGATTTTGGAATCAAGGTCAAAGCCTATTTTGGGGATGTTAGAAGATATTAGGAGGGCAGTTATGGAGAGATTGTTCATGAAGAGAACATTGATGGAGAGAGCAAAGGATGATATTTGTCCTAGAATAAGAAAGAAGCTAGAAACAAACAAAGATTATGCTAAGACATGTCATGTTCTTGCATCTGATAAAATGGAGTTTGAAGTGTTATGTGGTATGGAGGTTCTAATTGTCAACCTTGAAAACAAGAGTTGTACATGCAGGAGATGGGACTTAACAGGAATACCTTGCTCTCATGTTATTGCTTGTAGCAATTGGCTTAGAATGCCATGTGAAGAGTTGGTGGATGAAAAGTTGAAAAGGGGTGTTTACTTAGCTGCTTATAGTGGGTCAATCAAGCCAATAAGAGGAGAGAGGCACTTTGGGATAATGTTGAATTCCCACTGCTACCTCCTAACATCAAGGTTGGAGCTGGTAGACCTAGGAAAATGAGGAAGAAAGCCCCACATGAGAGGGAGGACAAGGCTGGAAAATTAAGCAAACATGGCATGCAAATGACATGTAGCTTGTGCAAAGGCAAAAACCACAACAAAAGAGGCTGCCCTACAACCAAAAACAAAGGCCCTGCCACTGCATCAACCTCTAGGGAAGTCAGCAACATCTCCAACAAAAGGCAAAAAAAAGCAAGAGCTCCTCCTAAGGCAGTTGCACCACCCCAACCAGTTGCACCAAAGAGAGGCAGAGGTAGGCCCAGAAAAGGCACCAATACCATCCTCAATGATTCTGGGGTAAGTGTTAGTTCTTCACTTATCTTCCCTTCAATTCTAATCTTTGAAATGGTTCCTAACTTATACATTTTCTCCTGTTTTCAGGCTGCCACAAGTGACATTTGTGGAACTCAGCAATCTACAGCAGCTGGTCCAATGAACAACCATTAAGCTAGGGTTTTATTTTGAATTTTGGTGGAGGAAATGTGGGGTTAAGGAAAGAAATTGTATTGATAGGTTTAAGGGAGCTTTTTTTAATTGAAATGTGGAACAAACTTTACCACTTTTTGCACATGTTGTACACTGTTGGCAGCATGCCTTTTGGAATCTAATGCAAAGCAATGTTTTGGTATCACAAAGCATCTGTTTAATCTAATATATTAATGCAACTTGTTCAATCAATATACTCAAAAGCCAATCAATATACTGAAAAGCCAAATTTCATTGAATAACAAACAGTGAAGGATACAAAGTCATTGTAGGATACCTAAACTACCTACTTACTAAAATACAAGTACACAAACATCCATGAAATCAAGAGTACTGCAATACAAGTGGTTTGTTGTTGTTTCAGTAATTTGTTTTCAGCCTTCAATCCTCTGACTTCAATTTTCAACCCTTGAATTTTCCTTTCAGCATCAGCTTTTGCTTCAACTCCGTTCTTCAATCTCTTGCTTTCAGATTCTAGGGCATCATTAGTGGATACAAGAGCTAGGATAACCTCACTAGCACGTTGCCCATATGCTTCCTTGTCAATCCACTCAAAGAATTCACAATCATCATCCTATTGCAAATGAAAAGAAAATCAATCAACTTACATAAAAAGGGTTAATACATATTGCAATGTAATTCAACCTAACCTTCCACTTTGAACACCCATAAAATCGTCTGTCATGGTTCCCATTTCTCTTGCTCACAATTTGCGCCATGGCTGGCAACCCATGGTGGCAGTAAACTTTCCCAAGCCTTCGAACCATGATGAAGGTTGATGGTAGAATTGCAAACTTAGGGTTTATGTTAATTGGGAATTGGGGATTTTTGTTAGAAAGGGTTAATGGCAGTTGAAATAGAATAAAAGAGGGGAAAAAAATTTTAAATGGGGGGGGGGCACGTGACTATAATAATAAAAGGGGAGGGAATTAAAAGAAAATTCCAAAAAATTGAAGATTCCTTAGCTCCGGTGGAATCTCCGATCTCAGGCGTCATTTATGCTATTCTGTGCACCTCGTGTGTAAGTTGGTGCTACGCATTGCACCCGTTAAAGGTTGTGCTGTTTCTTGCACCAGAGCCCAAGGTTGTGCTGTTCTAGCCAATTAACCCTATAATAAATGTATATTTCACTTTTTAATGGAATCTTTTCATATGATAAATGTGTATTTCACTTTTCAATATAATCTTTTCATATAATAAATGTATAATTTCAATTTTCAATGCATTTGTTAATTTTTATGCATAGCCCTTAGGGCTATGAATAGCAAAACCCTATTCGTAAAAGTGATTTACATGCCTTATCATTTGAAACGGAGGGAATGGAAGTAGATATGATCGAATGAGTTTCCTAGGTAATATAAGTAACCCATTTAACAAAAAGATTTGGGTTGAGTTTTTCAATATGTTTGTTAAGCTAGTTAGATTTGGATGAAGGGATTTTTCAACCCATTTATTATTGACCGAAACACAAACTCCCGCCTATCCAACTTGTGTTTAAGCCCTAAAACTATTTTACCTCCATTTTATTGATGTTTTTATATATATATTAGTAGTCATGTGTCTTGACTCTTGAACATCATAAAAAACAACGGACAAAAAAATTGGAATAGAAGGAAATTTTTTCTTGGCATGATTACAAATTATTCTAATTGTGACGTTACGGTAAAAAAATTGTGCTTAGATTCCCTCAAGCAAAATAGATACCAATTACCATGAGAATTGAGATATATATGTAATATGTTGAGTTAAGAGACAAGTTATCCATTTTCATGTTTTGTCATCACTCACCAAAAACATTGCCTTCCTTTTTAATTCCTTAATAAATTGAGATACCAAAAAAATAACATTCACACAAAGTTACTGAGGAAGAGATAATGGGTGGAATAACATTTGGAAGACCAACAAATTTAGCTGCAAATTCTTCTTCTCCTTCATCTTCTTCTTCATCTTTAAGTAACATTCCAAGACATTTTAATGGTGATAAATATGAGATTGAGAGTCAAACATCAAATGGGTCTTCCATTGATTCTGTTTTTGGTTCTGTTCCAACTCGACTCGAGGTCGAATATGCAGTTACAGCTTTTCAAAGGTATGAAATATACTTCCAACCTTTTTTCTTCTTAATTTGTAAAGGTGTCAGTTTTTTTTCTTCTCTTTTTTCTCATATTTAATTTCGGTTAATCTTCAAAGATTTCTAAATTTGATAGCGTAGTATTTATTCCTTCATTCATTTAAGTGAAGTATTGATAACTTTATATTTAGAAATGTTTCTTATAACAAACAGTATTGTGCTTACTGCTTCAGCTATGTTTCTTATAGTTTGTTGCTTAGTGTTGTATAATTAGAAACTGTGGCTTATATTACACAATGAAGTAAATACTGATAATTCTGATTATTGTAGACCACAATGGTTTAATACTTCCTCTGTTTTTTTAGTTGCATCATTTGCTTTTTTATGTATGCGAAGACGCTTCTTTGAGCGTTAATATCTCTAATTGGGTATAAGTAAATATTATAAAAAGTTGATATTTGGAATCCTCGCATTGAGACAAATTTAACAAGATTCTACTTGACTATATTTAATTTTTTATATAATGATTAGATTGTGGAAGTTGGTTGATGAATAGTGCTCAAATGTCAAATGGTGCAACTAAGAAAAATAGAGGATGTATGTGTTAAAGTTTAAGGCGTTTTCCATATACTAGTATAAAGGTTGGGACTTGGAGGTTTTGAGGGGTGAGGGATGAGAAGGGGAAGGGGCGAAAATATCTCCTACAACAGTTGTAAATCCGAAGTGCAAAACTTAAAATCAATGTAAAGGGGAAGGGGGAAGGGAAAGGATCCTCCTCCCCTCCCCTCTTCTTTGTTTTTCAAAAAGAAGATTAATCAAAACAGATAATACACAAAGATTATTATAAGATTTATAACTGAGATAAGCTTTGAAGAGCATGTTGTTGTAGTTCAATTGGACATCCGGGATCAAACCCGGGTGCTTCAGTACTTGAATACAAGGGGCAACAAATTGGGACTTTGAGGCAGTGGGATAGACTTGTGTCTTTCTGAAACTTTTGTACCAACCATCATCCATTTAAGAATATTATTTTTTCATAAGATGTTTTATGCGTTCTAATCTCTGTTTGGGGTGACAAACTCTGATTGAACTTCCGTCGAATTTTGTAGTTTCATGATGGAAGGGCTTTCTTCATCAATGTCGATATTGAATCGTCTTCAGCCTCTTTTGAACCATCATGATCCAACAATACTACAATCTACTGGATTTCAGAGAGTTTATGATGCTTTTCTCCTGTTACAAACAGTGCCATCTGTTCGAGTAAGTAATCGCTCTTCATTGTTCTGCTATTGCATTGCAGCTTCTTAGCATCAAGTCGGTTATTTTCTATTAATTGTTAAGAAAAGAGGAAAGCAAATTAAATTTCTGAATAACGTGCAGAGAATGGTAGTATCCATATCATCTGATAGAACTGTGTGGGATGCTGTAATGAAGAATAAAGAAGTTCAGGAATTTCGCCAGTCACTCCATCAAGGTAAGTTAGCAGATACTGTGACTTAATTGTGCCTTTAAGCATTATACCACTAGAAACAAATCTAGTTAACTACGCAGCGTAACTTAGCCTAATAGTCAAGATTTAGCTAGCCAAATTCCACACTAGAGTTATCATGGGTTAATTTTACATCCATGCATTCAACTTTCCATTCCGTCAATGCCTCTGTCGCTTTTTACTTGCTACGTTGGCCTTTTCAAGGTCTTCAAGATTACTTGATCATCAATGCTTTGTTTACATATTGGTAAAAATTATAGTAAAAAAAAAAAAAAAAACATGTTAAGACTAATATAACATCCACCATCATAATATTTTCGGTTGCAAAAGAAATTGTGAATGTTTATGAATTTCGACCCTCAAAAAGCAAATGTAGCGGAGAAAAGGTGACTGTTGGAGTAATTAACTTCATTGTACTGATGCAAGTTGATATAAATATAAAATATGGTGTTGCACGCAGCTAAAGCAAGCAGAACGCAGAGGTCTGATGAAGAACCTGACTTGGTTTCAATCATATTGAGATGGATTTTAGACAACATGAAGCTTAAAGTTTTGCAACTTATTGAGAATTTGAAGTCACTGATTAGCAAGAGCCTCGAGTCTCCTCAAAATGAGAACACAAATGCCGAATTGAAACATGGTTTTGAAGAGATGATCGTCTCAACTGTACTTCTTTCCACCATCACTCTCATGATTGTGCTTGTGACTCGTGCCTATGGAGCGTAATCCTTATTAATACTCATTGATTTGAGTTTATTAACATAATAACATGAATGAAGTACATATTTGTGTATATTGGAAACTACTTTGATTCCAAACTTGTGTATTGAAGCCTTTGAAAATTGATTATCGTAAATCATGGTTGCCCAACGCCTCAACCCTTAAAAAGGAGTTGGATAATTATCCAATGGTTAGACAACTAACCGAGGGCGAAATGTTGATAGCGTGTGGCAATTACACCTGATATAAAGCCGCCACATTTTCCACTCCATATATGTGGATTCCATTCGATCAAAAACAATAACACGATATCGAAACATGTCAGTTGTATCAACATGTACCACTTTTCATGCTGAATTAGATGGTAATTTTTAAGAGTCATTCAACGTAGCTTATTGGATGGAGTCTTGTAGTTTAAAATTGCTCCTACCGTCGAACAAAAAAAAATAAAAATAAAGACATGCTCCTAACCTTTGCTAAGTGATTATTATGTGATGAAAGATTAAATATTCAGCTTTTAATCTAGATGTTGGAGGTTTTTGTCCAAGATCGGCTACTAATATTATATATAATGACTTTTGCTTTTCTATACGGTTGGTCACTTTGCACACCCCGTCCCCCTAAGTATTGTACAACCCTGATTACTAAATGCATTTAGTTTAGGATGGGTAATGGGTAATGGGTAATGGGTAATGGGTATTGGGTATTGGGTTATGTACTTATGTCATATGGCCACCTGCATTCCCATAACATATTTCCTCATCGTACCAAAATCGGCTTGGTCGTCTTTAAAGAGATAAAATAAATGGTGGGTGGTGTCAGCAAAGATTCTTTCCTTAATAAAACTAATCTGAGTAACGACCAAAAGTGGTTGGACTCATTGAGCAGCTTTAGCTTTTGAGTTTGCAAAGTTTATATGGTCTAAGATTTTATTTCTTTTTTAAAGTTGCACGCAAACTTGAAACCACACCAGTAGCATCATTAAGAAAAAATAATTCGACATTTTTATTATGTACTTATATATGTTCCTTAATAACGAATGCATCTTAGACAACATTAACAAATCACCCGCTTTCATATATTTCCTTTTTGTCATCCTTTACTGAAACTATTGGCACCTAAGAATGGATGAAGAAACTGGTGGACGATCAATATTTTCAGCTGCAACTGCAAATTCAGACGCTTCCACCATTGTTCCCGCCTCGATTTCGCCGTCATCGTCAGGTGATAGAAATGAGATTGATAGTCAAAGATCAAGAGAGTCTTGTTTTAATTCTATATTTGAGTCTGCTCCCACCAAAGCTGAGGCCGATTACTCGATGGTAGCCTTCCAAAGGTATTAACAGCAAATACACCTTTTTTCTGGCAGGCCTGTTTTGAGTGCTTTGTTTCCTCTCTTTTTTTTTTTTCTATTACTACTCACTTTCCATCTTTGGTTATATTATATTATTATCTGCATATTAATGAGAGAATAGAATGTTAGATTTGGTAGCATAAGTATAAACTTCTCATGAGGTGGAGGTGGTGGAGTAGTGACATCGCTTCCTACCTCATATCCCTGATGTTTAGGGATCAAATCTCATGGGACTTATTTGAAGATTTCCCTTTCATCCCCCCCTCAAGTGAGTCCCCTTCATGTTAAAAAGTGAGTTATGTAGAATTAGGGGGTGTGCATAAATATCCAATCTGGTTGATTCGATCCTTGATCCGGTAAATTGGATATCTAATCCGAAAATATTACATGAACCGATCCGAAACTTATTTTATGAACTTTTAAAAATTCAATTTTCAAGTTATCGGATATCCAATTTTTTCGGATCGTATTTAACTCGGTTGGCCGATCCGAAATTTTCGGATCGAATTATCCGAAATGAACACTCCTATCTAGAATTGAATCATAGATCAAGTTATGTATATATACTTTTTTCCTGAAGATATAATCATTCTCAAATATTGGCCCAGCAAGGAAAAAAAGGTTATAGTTTAGCTAAAATAAATTACATATTGATAAAGGATTATAAATTATAATTAACAAAGTGTTTTCATATTTCCCATATAAGGATTTTTCTCATGGAAACCCAACCAGGCCTTTATATATTCTCCTTTTACTTTGACCCTTGTTCCCTCCACATGACTTGTGTAGTATTGAACTTATTTTTCGAGATCAATCTATCTTTCACTAATTCGAACTTTTTTTCATTGATTGAAATTGGTTTTGTTGATTGAATCAGGATTTTAAAAATTAAGAATCATATTTTTTGATTCTCTAGTGTTGTTCTCTTATGTATTTTACTAATTTTCACTAACTAAAACTGATTAAACATATTGAGATAAAGTTTTACTTCTTTTAATGCTGGTTTTTTTTAGTTTAAGTGAACAATTTCTTGGTTATGATGCTTACTTTTTCATGTTTTTAGCACATAATTATGTAACAGCAAAGAATTATAATAAAGATGATATATGTGCAAGTACTCATTGAGAATAATCTAACAAGATCTCACCTGATAATATTTTTATTCATACATTTGCGAAAGAATATGATAAAAAATTATAAAGTTTACTTTGATATTGTAACTAAACGAAACCAATAAAGTAGTAAAAGTCATAATAGTAGGAGTAACAAGATCTCACATTATTTCTTCGTTCATCTGTAGAACTTCAAATAAGCCAATAAAGAGCAATGAGAAGAAAAAAAAACAATTTAAGTGTATAAGTACACTCAAATGTCTTCCCTCCGTTTCTTTTTAATCTACACACTTTCCTTTTGGAATGTTTCTTTTTAATCTACACACTGTTGCTTTTTCTATTTTAGGTAACATGTCACATCTACTTTCTCCTCTTTTTCCACCCATGTCTTCATCTTTTTAATATTTTAACCCACTTTTTACTTTCTCTCTCTCACTTTTCAGTTTTTCTCTCCACCTTTTCAGTTTCTCTCTCATATTTTTGTACTTCATCCTTGGTTCTCCCCCAAAGTAAAGTGAGTAAATTAAAATGAAACGGAGGGAGTATATAGATAAGAATTGATTGCAAAAATTACTATCATAATTCATAACAAAAGCTAATACCTATGAGTCTAGAAAGGTTGATGTGTTTGGTATGGCACTTTTTTGCTTTATTGCTTGATGTTGTTTAGGTCAGATCTCTACTATTCATCTAAAATAAATTTTTGTAGAAGGCCTCACAAATTTTACCAATTTTCCGCTTAAAATTAAGCAAGCCAATTAAGTTGGGCCGGTTTGACTCATGAGAGTTATAATTCACCGAGTGCATTCATTATACATTCGGGTGTACCATCCGGGTGTACCATGCAAGACTATTTTTTGCTCATTTACTCATTTGGAGCTCTACCTATTATGAACTCCAAATGAGCAATGAGCAAAAAAAATATCATTGGGTCATGGTAAACCCAGGTGTATAATAAAAATGTCCATGATTCACCCCTAAGGTGGAGTAGTAGAGGACAGAGGTTGGGGTTAGGCCTAAAGCGACACTTTGACATAGATGCGTCTTCTCGTTCCAACGGAGTTTAATCGAGTTTCAATCTGATTGTAGTTTCATGGACCATGAGGGACCAAGAATGCTGGTGGAGAATCCTGAATTTCAAATTGCTCAAGATGCTTTCCAGTTTATGAAAGTGCCAATGGTTCAGGTAACTCATGAATGAATTTTACCTCTACAAGATTGTTGGTTACTGCTTTTTGGGTGTTTTTGGGTGGATACAAGAATTCACTCTGCTTACAACTGATGCAGAATGAAGGTATTTATAAAAACTAGAGGGTACTATTACTACTAAAGCAGAGGGGTGACTCACCCTTGCTTTTACAAAGAGGCCTTTACTTTTCTAAAAGTAACGGCTCTGGTTTAAAGAGATACAAAAGCATAAAAAACGTGTTTGCTTTTAAAGAAAAGCTAAATAATGGATGATGACTCATCATCCATTAAAACAGTGTAAAATAGTAAGAGACTAATCGTACAGATCTCGTCCCTGTAGATCTATGTCCGCATCTCCATCTTCATCACTAGGATATTGTTCAGACATTTCAACATCCTCTAATGGTTCTCCATATGGAGGAATGTTGAGCTTGGTATTCGATGGTCCCCATATCTTAAAATATGGTCCTTCTGCTAAGAGATTACTGTGACGCCAGTTGGAGTTTCTTGGTAGTTTTTGCTGCATAAGCCATTTGTATAATTCTGGCTTACTAACATACTGAAAATTTTGAGGAGTGCTGTTGTGGACTATAAATATTGGATCAATGTAATACTGTTGGTAAACTGGTCGTTGGTGTAGACCTTCAACCTTGGGTAAGGTGCTGACAACTTGGACTATACTTGATCCGATTGTCATGTTAGGCTCTCTTATATTGCAGTACTGTAGGCAATAGGTGAGTCGTTCACCTAGTCCTGCTGGAATATCACTATTATTTTTGTAGTAGAGTAGATTGATCATCCCATGGTCTAACAGATCAACTATCTCTGCTCTGCTTAAGTTGGTGCTGTATAGTTTAATATCTGCCTTGAAGAGACCTGTATAAACTATTTCTTCTGCATTTACTTCTTGACTCATTATTGTCAAGATTTCTTGCTGTATATCTACGCCTTGGATTTTTCTTTCATTAATTGGTTCTCCAAAGTGTATTTCAACTAACTTTTTCTGGAGGCTGATCATGTGTTGTATTACACTATCTTCAACCTTTTGTGCTATGATTTCTACTTCGTCTGTTCCACCATCTTTTTCTAATAGTTGCTGTAGTGTTTCTTGTGTTTTTAGTTTGAGTCTGGGTTTAAGGTAGTGGAAGGGAGTATTTTTATGTGGTGTTAATCCTTTTTTAATAAAGGAGGTAGAATATGTAGCTAGCTCAGTTGTAAGGCTGCTGTTTTGCTTTGATAATTCTGTGAGTTCTTGTCTAAGATGATGCAGTTCTGCTACAAGATTGCAGTTGTGTTTTCCAATAAGGTCAATTGTATTGGCCTTATAAGCACATTCTTGTTGTAATTCTTTCATTTCTTTCTGTAATTTAAAGAACTGATCATTCATGGCCTTATTAGGGCTTGACTATAATAATTTTTGTGAGTATGTTGGAGGGTAAAAACCTCTGCTGTAAGTAGGATATGGAACAGGGGTTCCAGACTGTGAAGAGGAGGGATTGAATTCTCCTCTTTGTATTGAGTTTAAGGTGGTATCAACACCTTTATCTGCTACAAAGAAATTTGGTCCTAATTTTAGTTTGGCAAAATTATGGAACCCTTTAAACAAGGGGGCTGGAAAACCCTCTATATGCTGTAACACTTGGTGCCATGTGCGATAGACTCCAGGTCTTCGACCATGTACCACTGAATAAAAACTAAAATTTTTTGAAAGAGGTTTTTGTTGTATTTTATTAAAATAATAGGTAAGACAATTTAATGTCAATACCTTATGCTGTGTAGACTGCATGATCCATAAGTTATCACAGATAACTTGCTGTGTTTTGTCTAATGTTTCACCTTTCAAGGGTTTGAATCCCTTACTTGGTTCAACGCTGTATAATTTATTTTTCCCGAAGGAAAATTCTTCAATTTTTTCCTGGTTGCTAGACGAGCTAGCGCTGTGTGTAGAACTGCTGTATTTAAGCTTATTAGCTTTATCCATTCTTCTGTATGTATCTGTCAATTATTCGAGACAACACATCAGCTAGATTATTATTTGTACCTTTGATGTGTTCAAACACTATCTGATAGCCTTTTCCTGCAATTAGATCTTGAAAGTTAATCCAACGTTTATTATTAACTTTCTTACTATTGCTGTTTTTAATAAATTTAACTATGGCTTCACAATCTGTTCTAACTGTGATTTCTCTATCTAGATGTATTTTAAACTTTTCTAGGGCGTTTATTACGACTTGTATTTCATAATATATTGAAGACCAATTAGTACTAGGTTTGAAGTTTCCACTTGCATACCCTGCTAATTTTTCTTCTACTTTAGGACTATATTTATTAGGTTTGGTTAGCAATATTGCTCCCCATCCTTCTTTGCTACCATCTGTTTCGATAATGAGATAGTCTGTGCTTAAGGGTAATTCTAATGGTTTAAGTGTTTTTACCTTTTCTTTAAGGATTTTTTGATTTTTACCACCTTATAAAATCACCATTTTTAAGATAACCACCTTATAAGTTAATTGTTTTAAATAACCACCTTATATGACCTAAATCTCTTTAAATACATACCAATTGGCAGATTTCGTCCAAGAAATAGGTCTTAAATAAGGGTTTAAACCTTAAATACATTCTAGTGAATAAAGGTGGAGGTGATGAAATCGTTCTTAAACCCTTTTTGAGGATGATTTCCTTGACGAAATCTGTTGATTGGTAGGTATTTAAAAGGATTTAGGTCATATAAGGTGGTTATTTAAAACAATTAACTTATAAGGTGGTTATCTTAAAAATGGTGATTTTATAAGGTGGTTAAAGTCAAAAAATCCTTTCTTTAATTTTTAAAACTAGCTAGACATCTTCTTGGTTAAAGTATTTTTGTCCGTTCTTTGAAGTTTTGCCATATAATGGTCCTACTAATTTTGATAGGTTTGGGATAAATTTTCTAGCATAATTTAAAAGTCCTAAGAAGGCTTGAAGCTGTTTTCTGTCTTTCATTTTATCTGGGAATTCTAATATCTTTTTAGCAATGTGATCTTGTAATTGAATTTTTCCATTGCCAATTTCTAATCCTAAGAACTGTATCTTTTTCTTAAACAATTCCATTTTGGAATTAGCTATTACAATTCCTTCTCTATCTATAATGCTGAAAACTTCTTCTAAGTGTTTTGTATGTTCCTGTATAGATTTTGAAGCAACTAAAATATCGTCAATATAAACAAAGCAAAAATTTAATTTTCCAAAGATGTTATCCATAAATCTCTGGAATATAGCTGGAGCATTTTGTAAACCAAATGAAAGAACTTTTCATTGAAAATGTCCTTCACTACAAATGAATGTTGTCCATGGTTTAAAACTGTATGTTAATTTAATCTGGTTATACCCTGATTTCAGATTAAATTTACTAAATATATTTCTGTCTTGGATTAAATTGATTAATGTATCCTTATTAGGTATACAATAACCGTCATCTACTAAATTATCATTTAGCCTTTTGTAATTATAAACTATACGAGCTTTCCCTCGCTTAAGTTCACTGTGGTTTTGGACTATGAAGGCTGCACTCCTATGAGGACTATTTGATTTTTCAATTAATCCTGCTTTGAGCATTTCATTTATTTGTTTTTTAAATTCTTCTTTTTCTTTAGGAGAATAGTCTATATTAGCTGTAGTGATAGTTATATCTGGATTTTCCACCTATTGATTAATAACTGTTTTAACTCTACATTTGCTAATGTCATTGGCAATTAAGCCTTTAGTTCTAAGTTTTTGAATTGTAGGATACATTGGAAGTTTGGTGTATATTACACCCTTTTCTAGTTCTCTAAACTCCTCATATTGAAGGAAACTTACTGCTTGTGATTCAGGCTGTAATTGATTTTCTTCTCCTAAAAAATCTAATTCCTTATTCTGTCCACCACGCTTTCGCAGCAATTCTGATTTTTGCTGATAATAATGTGTTGGTATATGGTAAATATTTTTACTGATTGTAATGTTATTCTAAGTAATAGAGATACTACCTTGTTGAGAAATTATAAAATTTAAGCCTAACAAGAACCGGGTTCGGAATTATAGGTTGGTGAAATGTTAATTTGAGGTATGTCATATTTTTGGCTATATTCTCTCTCGCAAAATCTTTAAATTGTATGGCTGTGGGTTTAACATAGTATTCTATTAAACATGTTTTCCCATCTACTAAAATATTGGTGATAATATCTTTATGTTTTATTTTGAATTGAGCTGGTACTAGGTTCGTGGTGATCTGGCTCTTAGTGCACCCTGTATTTACTATAGCATAAGTTTCAACTGTGGCTTGGTGGTCAAACCATAGTTTGCAGGCTACTTGTAAACCCTGGCTAGTATATAGTGGGGTCTGAATGTAACTCATAGTTTCTTCTTCATTTTGAAGAGACTGCTCTATTTTTGGTGCTAGTGCTAAGGGTTGATTTTCTTCTATTCTTTTAACCCTTCTAATAGTTTCTGCTACTTGTTCTTAGATAATTTCTATTCTATTAAGAATATTGGAACTACTTTCTCTTGTTTCAAACGTTCTAGGGACTAGTTCTTCTACTGGTTTTTCTAGGCAATGTCTACAGGCTTCTACAAAGCAAGTATTACATTGGTATCTTAATTCTATTGCTGGAAACCATTGACATAGGTGACATGGTTTATCTTCTGTTCCTCTTCTATGAACCCAATGGTGCTCACATTCCGTAATAGTCATAATATATTCTATTTCTGTTTCATCTTCTTCTATAAAACTATATACTGAGTCGTCATCTGAGTCAGCATCTTTAATATTATCAAATCCTACCTTTTCTGCTTCTTCTACTAAGTAAGATCGTTCTTAGTTTTTATACTTTTTTGGACATGTTCTAGCAAAATGTCCTTCTTCTCCACAAATAAAACATTGGCAACTTCTGTTTTTTGGTTTACTGGAATGGTGTCCTTTTTGAGGTTTGTCTCTTCCTTTCTCAAAAATATTTAGATTTCCTAAATTTCTTCTTGTATTTGGGTCTGTACCCATAGTTTTGTGGTGCGTAAATGGCTCTTCTACAGAATGCATAAGATTGTCGCTTTACTTCTTGATTTGCCATTTCTTTTGTGCATTTATCTCTAAGGTATTGATATGTGTAAGCAATTCTAGGTCCTATTCCTAGGTTTTCTATTGTTCCATAGCGTTTTATCCAATCGTCATGAATTTGTTTTCCTAAAGTTCCGGGTAATTTTTGAAAATATTTATCTCGCTAAGGAATCGTCTAATGCTCTGTTTGTTAATGCTATATTACGCATAAAATCTCTAGAGAATTCATTAATATAGTCAAATTTTGAAATTGACAGTTGTTCTAGATTCCTAATTGCTTGGTCTTGTTGAATTACAGTGTCTGCTTGTGGTATTGTACCCATAACTATAATTCTAATTAAGTTTGTAAAATTATTGGGGTTGTTTCCCATTGCTTTTATGTTGTTTAACTTGTCTGGATGTTTAGTCTAATATGCCATATATAGGCCATGAGCTGTTTCTCCTAAGAATGTTTCTAAATAGGCAAACATATCTGTTTCTTCTTTATTAGCTAGTTTTGCCCATTCCTGGATAATTAGTTGTTCCCAATTTTGTATAAGGGAGTTATACTGCTGAAGGGTTACATAATCTAGGTTTAGCAATCTATGGTTACAAGGGATATTCTTATAAGGTTTTTCAAAGGATTTTAATCCTTCGTTAGCCGGATTGTACTCCCTTGACTGTTTCCATAATGGTCTGTCTGTAGGTCCAGTCATGTATTCATCTGATGGATTATAGACATCACCATATGAACTTTCTCCATTAGCCATAAAGGCTGCTTCTTTTTTGTGGATACTATCTGGTCCTAATTTGCCTTCTTGGATTAGATCTATTTTTTCTATATGATATTTCTTTTTATTTCTTCTTCAGCTTCGGAATATGTCATTCCTAAATCATTCATTAGTTCTATAGTAATATCGTCTAATACTTCTCTGATATTATATATCTGAAAACCCTTTTTAAAGATTTCTTCTCTAGTTTTAGTCTGTATTTGACTAATAAGAACTTCTTGTTCTTCTTCTAGCTGATCTTCATTTATTCTAGTGTAACTTCCTAAGTCTGTGAAGTTATCCTTTGTATCACTTTCATCATAAGTAGGTGGTTCTTCTTCATTAAAAAGTGATATTTCTTTTCTTTTTTCTTCTAATTGTTTTTCTAGTTTATCAATTTCTCTTATCTTTCGACCTTCTTCTGTATATAACTTAGCACTAGTGTATCTATGACAATCTGTAAATAGGATATAGTTAAGTCTTTTACTAATATAATCTTTTTCTGCTTTTGCTATTTCTATTTTTCTTCTCAATTCTTTTAAATCTTTAGCTATTTCACTGAGTTCGTGGTTTGCTAAGCTATATTCTGTATCATTCTCTTCAGTTTCTAGATTTAGATCTAGTTTTTCATATTCTCCGAATCTAACTGAAAGTCTTCCTTTGCTATCTTTATACATATAACTACTTTGTGGGACTAAAGGACTATTTTTATTGTTTTGAAATAATTCTGAGAGTTTCCATTCTTCTCCTGCTAATATTTCTTTATCTATAACTGTTGGTTCTATCATTTTTATTCCTTTAGACATCATAGTTTTAATAACTTTATCTACTTCTAACTTATACTTTGTTGTAGTAGTTTTACTGAGTTTAGCTATAGTTCCTATTGTTACTGACAAGTTATTGCCTTTGTAACCTTCAAAACCCTTGGTTTTAACTATAATACTGAGGTTATTAGTATCTTTTACTGAGATGTGGTACACAGTAAAATAATCCTCTATTAGATGATAGATCTACTTCCATTCCTGACAGAATAGCTTTATCTGGGTCTGTCCAACTATTGTCTACTATTAATAACAAGGCTTTAGTTCCTGTTTCTTTTCTAATTAAGGCTTTAACTCCTATAATTATCATTCCTAGATGAAGATAATTGTGATTTTTTGTTAAGGTTTTGACTGTTTGTGGTGATATAAGTTCTATATTTTCAGATCCACTTATTACGCTAATGGCTTCCTCTCTATATGTTCTAAATACTATGGTTGAACTGTCGAATATTCCTTGATTATATAGAATCTTTGGTTCTAACAATTTTACTCTATTATTTCTAAATCTATCTAAGCTTTGCTCTATATCTATTAATTCTTCTAATTGGGATATAGGCTCTTTCTTAGTTAACCACTTAAAGGGAGTAAATCTTTTATTAGTGTCTAATTCTTCTGCTGTTATTGTGCTTAAAGATCTGTTTAAAGTTCTGCTTGTTCCTGAAAAACTAGTCATTTTGCTGGTTTTGGTATAAAATATTTAAACTCTGTTACTGGTTTAACCTTTTTAATTATTCCTTCTGGAGAAACACTAAGATTCTTAAAAGCTTTAATTAAACTTTCTTCGTTTGTAGCTGAAGTCTGTCCTTTGACACTTCTAAGTTTGTCTTTTAATTCTTTTATTTGTTGTTTTAGATCTAAAATTAATTCTGTTAAAATATTAAATCTAATGGTATTGTACTTATCTCCTTTTGTCGGTGGATTATAAGTTGCAAATTCGTTGTCTGTAAAATCTAAATATTCTTTTGATTTCTTTTCAGCTGTTAAATAGTCTTCTCTATTTTTTCGGGACATTAACCTATTACTAATTCTTTTACTTCTTAAAGTAAAGCTTCAACACTTAATTTTTCTGTTGTTTGGTTTAAGATCTTTTTAGTCTCTAATTCTATGAGTTTAGGCTTGTTTTGTTGTATGTCAAAACTAAGCTGTTTAACCTCTTCCTTAGTAGGAGTTTTATCTTTTAAGGTCTTAACTTCTTTGCTTAATGAACTAATCTGTGATCTTAGGAAATCGTTATTATTCTCGACTTCTTTTAAGTGTTTTCTATTATCTATAAAGGCTCTGATTATTTTATCTAAAGATTCGTGATAATTCTGTCTTTCTAGGTTATCTGCTAGACTAATTAACAAGTCTATTATGCTATTAAGGTGGGAACTGTCACTGTGTAATTTATGATTAAACTTATTATCAAATCTACAAAGAAACTTGTTTTTGCCTAATGAAACAAAATGTCTATCTTTGGAGTTATAAGCAAGATCTAAGTATGCAATTGTCTTTAAATTTTCTTCAATGATTAAAACGCCTTATAGCTTTTTCACTGTTCATTTTAAGTTCTTTCTATCAATAAATACTCATAAATATTTTTATAACAAAGGTATAAAATTAAATAACAATACTACCTTGAGACTGCCTACTATTTGCCGGCGACGTACTACTCCCTGGTTTCCGTCCTGTGGCCTCGAACAGTCTTTCAGCTAGAATTGTTACTTGCTCTGATACCAAATTAAAGAGGTAGATGCCCCTCTTTAGGATCTCTGCGGAATTGATAGAGTATTTGAAGATTAAGAACAAAAATTACTAGGCTACTTTAAGCTATAAGAAGGAAGTTTTTAGCAAGAAAACATGGTGTTTATTGCTTTTTGGGTGTTTTTGGGTGGATACAAGAATTCACTCTGCTTACAACTGATGCAGAATGAAGGTATTTATAAAAACCGGAGGGTACTATTACTACTAAAGCGAGAGGGTGACTCACCCTTGCTTTTACAAAAGAGGCCTTTACTTTTCTAAAAGTAACGGCTCTGGTTTAAAGAGATGCAAAAGCATAAAAAAGTGTTTGCTTTTAAAGATAAGCTAAATAATGGATGATGACTCATCATCCATTAAAACAGTGTAAAATAGTAAGAGACTAATCGTACGGATCTCGTCCCTGTAGATCTATGTCCGTATCTCCATCTTCATCACTAGGATATTGTTCAGACATTTCAACATCCTCTAATGGTTCTCCATATGGAAGAATGTTGAGCTTGATATTCGATGGTCCCCATATCTTAAAATATGGTCCTTTTGCTAAGAGATTATTGTGACGCCAGTTGGAGTTTCTTGGTAGTTATTGCTGCATAAGCCATTTGTATAATTCTGGCTTACTAACATACTGAAAATTTTGAGGAGTGCTGTTGTGGACTATAAATATTGGATCAATGTAATATAAATACCTTCATTCTGCATCAGTTGTAAGCAGAGTGAATTCTTGTATCCACCCAAAAACACCCAAAATGCAATAAACACCATGTTTTCTTGCTCAAAACTTCCTTCTTATAGCTTAAAGTAGCCTAGTAATTTTTGTTCTTAATCTTCAAATACTCTATCAATTCCGCAGAGATCCTAAAGAGGGGCATCTCCCTCTTTATTTTGGTATCAGAGCAAGTAACGATTCTAGCTGAAAGACTGTTCGAGGCCACAGGACGGAAACCAGGGTGTAGTACGTCGCCGGCAAATAGTAGGCAGTCTCAAGGTAGTATTGTTATTTAATTTTATACCTTTGTCATAAAAATATTAATGAGTATTTATTGATAGAAAGAACTTAAAATGAACAGTGAAAAAGCTATAAGGCGTTTTAATCATTGAAGAAAATTTAAAGACAATGGCATACTTAGATCTTGCTTATAACTCCAAAGATAGACATTTTGTTTCATTAGGCAAAAACAAGTTTCTTTGAAGATTTAATAATAAGTTTAATCATAAATTACACAGTGACAGTTCCCACCTTAATAGCATAATAGACTTGTTAATTAGTCTAGCAGATAACCTAGAAAGACATAATTATCACGAATCTTTAGATAAAATAATCAGAGCCTTTATAGATAATAGAAAACTCTTAAAAGAAGTCCATAATAATAACGATTTCCTAAGATCACAGATTAGTTCATTAAGCAAAGAAGTTAAGACCTTAAAAGATAAAACTCCTACTAAGGAAGAGGTTAAACAGCTTAGTTTTGACATACAACAAAACAAGCCTAAACTCATAGAATTAGAGACTAAAAAGATCTTAAACCAAACAACAGAAAAATTAAGTAAGGTTGAAGCTTTGCTTCGAGAAGTAAAAGAATTAGTAATAGGTTAATGTCTCGAAAAAATAGAAAAGACTATTTAACAGCTGAAAAGAAATCAAAAGAATATTTAGATTTTACAGACAACGAATTTGCAACTTATAATCCACCAACAAAAGGAGAAAAGTACAATACCATTAGATTTAATATTTTAACAGAATTAATTTTAGATCTAAAACAACAAATAAAAGAATTAAAAGACAAACTTAGAAGTGTCAAAGGACAGACTTCAGCTACAAACGAAGAAAGTTTAATTAAAGCTTTTAAGAATCTTAGTGTTTCTCCAGAAGGAATAATTAAAAAGGTTAAACCAGTAACAGAGTTTAAATATTTTATACCAAAACCAGCAAAATGACTAGTTTTCCAGGAACAAGCAGAACTTTAAACAGATCTTTAAGCATAATAACAGCAGAAGAATTAGACACTAATAAAAGATTTACTCCCTTTAAGTGGTTAACTAAGAAAGAGCCTATATCCCAATTAGAAGAATTAATAGATATAGAGCAAAGCTTAGATAGATTTAGAAATAATAGAGTAAAATTGTTAGAACCAAAGGTTCTATATAATCAAGGAATATTCGACAGATCAACCATAGTATTTAGAACATATAGAGAGGAAGCCATTAGCGTAATAAGTGGATCTGAAAATATAGAACTTATATCACCACAGACAGTCAAAACCTTAACAAAAAAGCACAATTATCTTCATCTAGGAATGATAATTATAGGAGTTAAAGCCTTAATTAGAAAAGAAACAGGAACTAAAGTCTTGTTATTAATAGTAGACAATAGTTAGACAGACCCAGATAAAGCTATTCTGTCAGGAATGGAAGTAGATCTATCATCTAATAGAGGATTATTTTACTATGTACCAGATCTCTTAAAATCAGTAAAAGATACTAATAACCTCAGTATTATAGTTAAAACCAAGAGTTTTGAAGGTTACAAAGGCAATAACATGTCAGTAACAATAGGAACTATAGCTAAACTCAGTAAAACTACTACAACAAAGTATAAGTTAGAAGTAGATAAAGTTATTAAAACTATGATGTCTAAAGGAATAAAAATGATAGAACCAACAGTTATAGATAAAGGGATATTAGCAGGAGAAGAATGGAAACTCTCAGAATTATTTCAAAACAATAAAAATAGTCCTTTAGTCCCACAAAGTAGTTATATGTATAAAGATAGCAAAGGAAGACTTTCAGTTAGATTCGGAGAATATGAAAAACTAGATCTAGATCTAGAAACTGAAGAGAATGATACAGAATATAGCTTAGCAAACCACGAACTCAGTGAAATAGCTAAAGATTTAGAAGAATTGAGAAGAAAAATAGAAATAGCAAAAGTAGAAAAAGATTATATTAGTAAAAGACTTAACTATATCCTATTTACAGATTGTCATAGATACACTAGTGCTAAGTTATATACAGCAGAAGGTCGAAAGATAAGAGAAATTGATCAACTAGAAAAACAATTAGAAGAAAAAAGAAAAGAAATATCACTTTTTAATGAAGAAGAACCACCTACTTATGATGAAAGTGATACAGAGGATAACTTCACAGACTTAGGAAGTTACACTAGAATAAATGAAGATCAGCTAGAAGAAGAACAAGAAGTTCTTATTAGTCAAATCTGTACTAAAACTAGAGAAGAAATCTTTAAAATGGTTTTCGGATATATAATATCGTAGAAGTATTAGACGATATTACTATAGAACTAATGAATGATCTAGGAATGACATATTCCGAAGTCGAAGAAGAAATAAAAAGAAATATCATATAGAAAAAATAGATCTAATCCAAGAAGGCAAATTAGGACCAGATAGTATCCACAAAACAGAAGCAGCCTTTATGGCTAATGGAGAAAGTTCATATGGTGATGTTTATAATCCATCAGATGAATACATGACTGGACCTACAGACAGACCATTATGGAAACAGTCAAGGGAGTACAATCCGGCTAACGAAAGATTAAAATCCTTTGGAAAACCTTATAAGAATATCCCTTATAACTATAGATTGCTAAACCTAGATTATGTAACCCCCAAGGAAGTATAACTCTCTTATACAAAATTGGGAACAGCTAATTATCCAGGAATGGGCAAAACTAGCTAATAAAGAAGAAACAGATATGTTTGCCTATTTAGAAACATTCTTAGGAGAAACAGCTCATGGCCTATATATGGCATATAAGATTAAACATCCAGACAAGCTAAACAACATAAAAGCAATGGGAAACAACCCCAATAATTTTACAAACTTAACTAGAATTATAGTTATGGGTACAATACCACAAGCAGACACTGTAATTCAACAAGACCAAGCAATTAGGAATCTAGAACAACTGTCAATTTCAAAATTTGACTATATTAATGGATTCTCTAGATATTTTATGCGTAATATAGCATTAACAAATAGAGCATTAGACGATTCCTTAGTAGATAAATATTTTCAAAAATTACCTGGAACTTTAGGAAAACAAATTCATGACGATTGGATAAAACACTATGGAACAATAGAAAACCTAGGAATAGGACCTAGAATTGCTTACACATATCAATACCTTAGAGATAAATGCACAGAAGAAATGGCAAATCAAGAAGTAAAGAGACAATCTTATGCATTCTGTAGAAGAGTCATTTACGCACCACGTAACTATGAGTACGCAGACCCCAAATACAAGAAGAAATTTAGGAAATCTAAATATTTTGAGAAAGGAAGAGGCAAACCTCAAAAAGGACACCATTTCAGTAAACCAAAAAACAGAAGTTGGCAATGTTTTATTTGTGGAGAAGAAGGACATTTTGCTAGAACATGTCCAAAAAAGTATAAAAACCAAGAACGATCTTACTTAGTAGAAGAAGCAGAAAAGGTAGGATTTGATAATATTAAAGATGCTGACTCAAATGACGACTCAGTATATAGTTTTATAGAAGAAGATGAAACAGAAATAGAATATATTATGACTAATACAGAATGTGAGCACCATTGGGTTCATAGAAGAGGAACAGAAGATAAACCATGTCACCTATGTCAATGGTTTCCAAGCAATAGAATTAAGATACCAATGTAATACTTGCTTTCTAGAAGCCTGTAGACATTGCCTAGAAAAACCAGTAGAAGAACTAGTCCCTAGAACGTTTGAAACAAGAGAAAGTAGTTCCAATATTCTTAATAGAATAGAAATTATCGAAGAACAAGTAGCAGAAACTATTAGAAGGGTTAAAAGAATAGAAGAAAAGCAACCCTTAGCACTAGCACCAGAAATAGAGCAGTCCCTTCAAAATGAAGAAGAAACTATGAGTTACATTCAGACCCCACTATATACTAGCCAGGGTTTATAAGTAGCCTGCAAACTATGGTTTGACCACCAAGCCACAGTTGAAACTTATGCTATAGTAGATACAGGGTGCACTAAGAGCCGATCACTACGAACCTAGTACCAGCTCAATTCAAAATAAAACATAAAGATATTATCACCAATATTTTAGCAGATGGGAAAACATGTTTAATAGAATACTATGTTAAACCCACATCCATACAATTTAAAGATTTTGCAGGAGGATATAGCCAAAAATATGACATACCTCAAATTAACATTTCACCAGCCTATAATTCCAGAACCCAATTCTTGTTAGGCTGAAATTTTATAATTTCTCAACAATGTAGTATCTCTATTACTCAGAATAGCATTACAATCAGTAAAAATATTTACCATATACCAACACGTTATTATCAGCAGAAATCAGAATTGCTGCGAAAGCGTAGTGGACAGAATAAGGAATTAGATTTTTTAGGAGAAGAAAATCAATTACGGCTCGAATCGAAGCAGTAAGTTTCCTTCAATATGAGGAGTTTAGAGAACTAGAAAAGGGTGTAATATACACCAAACTTCCAATGTATCCTACAATTCAAAAACTTAGAACTAAAGGCTTAATTGCCAATGACATTAGCAAATGTAGAGTTAAAACAGTTATTAATCAATAGGTGAAAAATCCAGATATAACTATCACTACAGCTAATATAGACTATTCCCCTAAAGATAAAGAAGAATTTAAAAAACAAATAAATGAAATGCTCAAAGCAGGATTAATTGAAAAATCAAATAGTCCTCATAGGAGTGCAGCCTTCATAGTCCAAAACCACAGTGAACTTAAGCGAGGGAAAGCTCGTATAGTTTATAATTACAAAAGGCTAAATGATAGTTTAGTAGATGACGGATACTCGTATACCTAATAAGGATACATTAATCAATTTAATCCAAGACCGAAATATATTTAGTAAATTTGATCTAAAATCGGGGTATAACCATATTAAATTAACAGACAGTTTTAAACCATGAACAACATTCATTTGTAGTGAAGAACATTTTCAGTGGAAAGTTCTTTCATTTGGTTTAAAAAATGCTCCAGCTATATTCCAGAGATTTATGGATAACATCTTTGGAAAATTAAATTTTTGCTTTGTTTATATTGACGATATTTTAGTTGCTTCAAAATCTATACAGGAACATACAAAACACTTAGAAGAAGTTTTCAGCATTATAGATAGAGAAGGAATTGTAATAGCTGATTCCAAAATGGAATTGTTTAAGAAAAAGATACAATTCTTAGGATTAGAAATTGGCAATGGAAAAATTCAATTACAAGATCACATTGCTAAAAAGATATTAGAATTCCCAGATAAAATGGAAGACAGAAAACAGCTTCAAGCCTTCTTAGGACTTTTAAATTATGCTAGAAAATTTATCCCAAACCTATCAAAATTAGTAGGACCATTATATGGCAAAACTTCAATGAACGGACAAAAATACTTTAACCAAGAAGATGTTCAGCTAGTTTTAAAAATTAAAGAAAAGGTAAAAAACACTTAAACCATTAGAATTATCCTTAAGCACAGACTATCTCATTATCGAAACAGATGGTAGCAAAGAAGGATGGGGAGCAATATTGCTAACCAAACCTAATAAATATAGTCCTAAAGTAGAAGAAAAATTAGCAGGGTATGCAAGTGGAAACTTCAAACCTAGTACTAATTGGTCTTCAATAGATTATGAAATACAAGCCGTAATAAACGCCCTAGAAAAGTTTAAAATACATCTAGATAGAGAAATCACAGTTAGAACAGATTGTGAAGCCATAGTTAAATTTATTAAAAACAACAATAGTAAGAAAGTTAATAATAAATGTTGGATTAACTTTCAAGATCTAATTGCAGGAAAAGGCTATCAGATAGTGTTTGAACACATCAAAGGTACAAATAATAATCTAGCTGATGTGTTGTCTCGAATAATCGACAGATACATACAGAAGAATGGATAAAGCTAATAAGCTTAAATCCAGCAGTTCTACACACAGCGCTAGCTCGTCTAGCAACCAGGAAAAAATTGAAGAATTTTCCTTCGGGAAAAATAAATTATACAGCATTGAACCAAGTAAGGGATTCAAACCCTTGAAAGGTGAAACATTAGACAAAAACACAAGCAAGTTATCTCGTGATAACTTATGGATCATGCGATCTACACACAAAGATAAGGTATTGACATTAAATTGTCTTACCTATTATTTTAATAAAATACAACAAAAACCTCTTTCAAAAAATTTTAGTTTTTATTCAGTGGTACATGGTCGAAAACCTGGAGTCTATCGCACATGGCACCAAGTGTTACAGCAAATAGAGGGTTTTCCAGCCCCCTTGTTTAAAGGGTTCCATAATTTTGGAGAAGCAATGGATTTTGCCAAACTAAAATTAGGACCAAATTTCTTTGTAGCAGATAAAGGTGTTGATACCACCTTAAACTCAGTTAAAGAGGAGAATTCACTCCCACCTCTTCACAGCCTGGAACCCCTGTTCCAGATCCTACTTACAGCAGAGGTTTTTACCCTCCAACATACTCACAAAAATTATTACAGTTAAGCCCTAATAAGGCTATGAATGATCAGTTCTTTAAATTACAGAAAGAAACCAAAGAATTACAACAACAATGTGCTTATAAGGCCAATACAATTGACCTTATTGGAAAACACAACTGCAATCTTGTAGCAGAACTGCATCATCTTAGACAAGAACTCACAGAATTATCAGAGCAAAACAGCAGCCTTAAAACTCAGCTAGCTACATATTCTACCTCCTTTATTAAAAAAGGATTAACTATTTGTAGTGTCCGACTGTTTACCTAATTGTTCTCTACACGACAAAGTGAGGGTAATTTGTTATTTCAGTTTGAAGCAGGCTCCACCATCGTCTTCTCTCTTCTTCAGTATAGTATAGACTATAAAATATGTTCACTATAAAACATACTTCCTCCGTTCCAAAATAAGTGAAACACTTGTCTCAAAAAGCTCTCACATAAATGAGAGAAGTGTTTCACTTATTTTGAAACGGATGAAGTATTTCTTCTTAGGTCACATTATATTTATACAGTTATACTCTACATACTCTTACATGTTATTTCTTATTAGGTCACATACTCACATTATATCTAGTTGCTAACATATTATATGCATGCAGGAAATGGTAATATCTGTAATGTGTGACGGTGGTGTCATCGCTGCTATGTTGAGGAACAACGCAGTTCAGGCGTTCTTACAATCTCTCGTGTTTGGTAATTCAGCAAGGCTAACAAATGGTACAACTGCAGCAAACACAGAGGGATCGGACAACATAGTTCTAGTGATAATGAGATGGCTCCTAGAAAACATGGAGTGTGGAATTCTAGGAATATGTGGTAGTTTGAGGTCATTTGTTAACAGTGGTACTTTTGAGTCCCCTCAACTAGAGAGCATAGACTCAGCTAGTTCCAAGCGAGCCATCGGCTTGACGCTCTTTCTCTCCGTCAACAATCTCTTGATCGTGTTCGTAGGGCGTGCCTTGAAAAGAAACCTCATGAGTTAGAAGTCCTCCTGAACTTCATTACTCATCCAAATCACCCATCCTTGTACTAGTATTTGACTCTTTCATTATGGGTTTGTTGTACTATTGAGTGGATTCGTAATTTGTTTAATACACGTATTTATCCTCTTGAAAAATGATCTCGAAATATTATTAAATTTTTATATATTTCTTTGAGATCAATCTTAATTCATTTTACAACACGAAATTTCAATCCTACTTCATCTGGTTGGATAATTAAACATTTTTAATAGAAAACTATTTTCTAGGTAAAATATAATTAGAAATTAATTTTGCTTTACTTAGTTATGACAAAAGAAACATCCCAATAGAAAAGTAACTACAGTTTGGATGGAAGCTCATAAATGGTCTTTTTCCCACTGCTTCAGTTCTTCGTACCAGAGGTATACAGGTTAATGGTTTGTGCAACCTGTGTCATGCACAATTAGAGACCCCGGAGCACCACTTCAAGGACTGCGTACTGGCGTCCCATGTTTGGAAGGCGGCCCAGCTGGGCATAAATGTCCAACACCAGCAGTTTATTCCTCTGTCCGAAATTATTTACATTTGTTTTTCAATGCAGGTAGTCCTGATATTGCTCGTGACAACCAAGCAGTGCAGTTTTTGGCGATTATATGGAGCATGTGGATGCATCACAATAGTGTTGTGTTTCAGCATGCCACCCCTCATCCTTTTACCATTCTAAAACTTATTCAGGAAAATAGCAAGCGAGTACGGGTTGTTCATCCTTTGGATGCTCATTCTCCTAATCCAAGTGTAGCTATCAACACGGCTCTCCAGTCTCAATGCTCTTGCGGTCGTTTGACCTCCACCCCAATAATTGTCAAGGTGGATAGGGCTTGGCAAAAGGGTAGACATGCAGGAACGAAGACGAGGAGAGCAGCAATTGCGTGGAGCCTCTGGTGGGATCATGCATGTATTGATGGGTCAGCCTTGGTTATGACAATGGATGCCAGTCATGCCACCCAAACTGAGCTCCAAATTATATGGAAAGGTTTTAATGCAGCCAGGGATTATGAGAGGAATATTATAATATGGACGGACTCTCTCCAAGCCGTGCAGGCTATCCTTGACCCTAACATCGCTGTCCTTCTGTACCAGCATTTGGCGAATTCGATTAGCCAATCAGCAGCCTTGGTAGATTATGTTTGTATTTCTAATGTTTCGCGTGTTTTAATACACGAGGCTCATGACCTGGCTGTTAAAACCAGGGAAAGACTGTACGTTTGCTTCTCTGTTTTCCGTTGTCCAAAAAAAAAAGAGCAAAAGAAAAGTAACTACAGAGATGGAAAGGAGAGGATGTAGGAAGGAGGTAATCAGGAAGATAATAAACAGAGAGAAAATTTGTCATTCTTTACTTTACAGAGAAAGATGATTTTACTATTGGGATTTGGGAAGACTAGTTTCCACCTGTTACAGATCAAACTACTAGGAACACGAAAATCACATTTCGTGAAAAACAATTTCCTATCAACCAAACTCTCTTAAGAAGCATTTTTTCGCCCATTTTTTTCATTTGAGGCTATAATTTACTCATATGAACCTATTCAAATGAGCAAATAATTGTAGTAAAAATAGCATTGGGTACACCTACCTTATCGAAGAGCAAAAAGAAACATCAGCACAAAGTCTAAAAAGTCCCCAATAGCATCAATATTTACCTCCTTCCATATTGAATTCGACGGAAAATTTAAAGGCTTAACAGAACTGATCCGGCGGATTGAGTACTGTGTGATGTTGAACTGGCCTCTTGGGGAACCCCTGGCAAAAGATCACGCTTGAGAAAGTAAACTGCTCCTATCTAAGAAGGCTCCAGAAATCAACTCCACAATCTTGGGGCCACTAGTTCACGATCAGCAGCTGAACCTTGACTTGCAAGATTCTGGATGCGAACCGAAAACTCTTCCGCCTAAAATGATTGACAGACAATAGAAACCAATACAAGTGGTCACTTGGATCAAATGAATAGCTAACTTTCATGCAAAACTGACAACGAGCAAATTCTTGTGTCTTGAACAGTCTAACAGAGTGGGACTGTATACTAACACAAAAAAAATAAAAAATACTACACATTAAAACTATCTAACAAAATCTCAAATGAAAAATAAAATTTCTTACATATTAGTGAAATAATATGATCAACTTGATGAACTTTGACATAGAAAAGTAATTTATGAAGCTAGCTCTCCCTGTTAACTCGGTGATCAGAACCTTCATTCATGCATAAAAACATAGACTACCTCATGTCACATGCATTGCAAAATTTTAGAGGTCTGGTAAACAACAGTGTCACCACAAACAGAAAATTGATGAATAGTATGTTTGAAACAAGTAAAGAAAGCTCAACGATTCATCTACACAAATCATGAAACTACCAGGTTATATTCAAATGAAAATTCAGAACGAGCTTTGCCAAACAACCTGTCACAAGATACGAAAAAAGAAAAGCTACAACTTACTAACCTTTTCATCAATCCACATCAGAGAACTCAATTGATTATTCAAGATCCGCACCACCACATCTAATGGGCCCATCCCCTCTGTTGTATCAAGTTCTCCACCCTAAAAAAAGCAGAAATTTAAATATACAGTTCCAGGAAGATGCTTGTAAAGTTAATAGGGTATGGAGGGGGGGAAGGGGGGAGAGAAAGAAACATACCTGACTAGCATTCAGGGACTGGATGATCGATTTAATCTGCTCGGTCATATGTTCTAGTTCCTTTTCAAAAGATTCTGCCTGCTCGTACCTGCACCCAAGACAGGTAAAAAGAAAGCTGTCAATTTATTCAACGATGCCATCAGACAATTGTATTACTCATCTCACCACTCTGAGATCACATATATTCCATATGTTCATAACAAAGTATCTCATCTCACGCCATCATCTGAATGGAACGGATCATTTAGGGATGGCCTCTGACAGGGGCAACACGCATTTTGACCATCAGGCAACCCCAGCTATGTTACAGAGTCTGGTGGTGCCATATGCAGGCCTTATGACCATCAGGCAACCCCAGCTAGACTACAGGGTTATTGTTCAAATTTCCTGCCAAGCCAGGCCCATGTAGGGTTTCAAGGTGAAGAATAAAATTTAAATGGGGTCAGCATGACCATAACAAGTCCACTCTCATCTTTGGTCTAGATGGCAAAAAGGGACCCTAGCCATTTATTTTTCAAGGGAGACAAGAGCTGAGAAGATTCCTCACTAAATTTTATTGGGACTGTCCATCTTAAGCACGGATGATAAAAAAAACCAATATGGGTGCACGAGATGGATCAATAATACCAAGTACTTACATTGCATCTCGAGTGGATGCAGCTTCATCATCGAGAAGTGATACACGTTCATCCTTGTAGATACGCTCAGCTTCTTCTTCAATACTTTCTAGAGCTTTATCAACCTGGAAAGAATCCAAAATACAAAATCATGGGAGGTCTGTATTAGAAAAGGTAGGAGCCCGTATGATACAGGCTCAAAAAATTAATTGGAAAACATAAGAACGACACAGAGGTAAGTCAAGCATCAGTAACCAAATTTAGCTCCTTAGGAACTATCAGATGCTGAACAAAAGTAAATGAAGCCAACCTTGAGAGCACAGGCCAAACCAACTACCACATGAGTCATGACTAGGGGTGCTAACGAGCCAGGGTGGCTCGCAAATTGTTCGAGTTCGGCTCGGTCAAAGCTCGGTCAAAGCTCGGCTCGAGTGAGCTCGATTCGAGTTCGAGATCGGCTCGAGACCTTAACGAGCCGAGCCTGAGCCTAATGAAGTTCGGCTCGAAAGCTCGCAAACAGGTTCGATAAAAATTAAATTACTATTTCATATATTAATCTCTAATCTAACCTAACTCGTATTCTACTTAAAAAAAAAAAAAAAAAAAAAAAAAAGGCCGAGGTTCCAATCCTAATTACCAACGACCCAGCCCACTTAAAATATATGTTCGAGCTGGGCCCTAAAAAAATATTGTCAAGTGTCAACTACAAAACCAATTGAGAACTTGACCATTCCCTAAATCCCTAATTTACAATTCTCACACCGCACACCACGCACCGCTCACCGCACACCTGAAGGGCTAAGAACTTTCGCTGCATCATACAGCCGGCGAGCGGTGGGGTTTGAGGCCGCGAGAAGCGGGCTTCGTGGCGGTGAGCAGCAGCTTCGTAGAGGACAACGGAGGATAACAAGTGATCAATTTTTTTAGGTTCGCAATTTAGATGAAGTCGTGCGGTTACATATTCTATCATCTTCCTCCTTTTTCATTTTTTTTCCTTCTTCTTTTTCTTGATTTCCTCGTTTGATGAATGATGATGACTGATTCTTTCTCTCCTTTCTAAATTTTCTCTTTTTCCTTTTTTTTTTTTTCCTCAATATTCCATCTCTTTTGAAATCTGATGATGATTGATGACTTTGTCCTTTTCTAATTTTTTTCCTTTTTCTTTTTACTTGTGTTTCCTTCATTTCATTGAAAATCAAAGAATAAAGGAAAATTATTCTCGAGCCGTTTTCGAACCGGATAGTTCGCGAACTTATCTCGAGCCGAGGCTCACTTGTCTCGAGCTCGAGCCGAGCCCGGAATCTTGAGCTCGACGAGCTTCGAGCTCGAGCTCGAGCCGAGCTTGATCTATTTCCTTCTCGAGCCGAGCCGAGCCTGCCCAGGTTCGGCTCGTTAACACCCCTAGTCATGACACATCATCTATGTCTTATACCTCCTATAATAGTAGTTGCATCTAGTCCATAATTTTGATGTGAAAAAACAAAAAAGATCGCAGACTGTGAAGATCCTAATACCAATGTCTTCAATATTTATGCTAATTTACAGCTCATGCCACACTCAATGCTCCTACTTACTTCATATCCAAGACCATGTCATAATATATTGATGTGATGGCCAGAAAAGTACAACATTCAAGCTGACGACGAAGGAATTTTGTTTTGCTTCAAACTACTACTACCATTGCACTATACACCTTAAAGAGCCAACGGACTCTCAAACAAAAAAATATAGCAGAGTCAGCAGGATTACCTCTTGTTGATGAGTCTCTATTAACTCCAGTTGTCTTTCCAAGTTGGATTGGGTCTCAACCACTTTCGCCACTTCTGTCTGGTTCCCAAAATGATACGACATCAAGAGGATAAAAAGATTAACATAGAATCAGAATACAGACAAGCAATGGAGATTGAAGCAACTAAATAATCTTATGGGATAAATGTATCCGCATGTGAAAAATATTAGTTTATAGATAGAATTTTGATAATCTCAAGTCTTTGCTGTTCAAATATGAATCCTCTATAGACATTCCAAGCATGCCTTACCTCCGTGTCTCCAGCCTACATATACAAATATCCAATCCACGCACCCAATGGAATAAGACTTCTGCAACAGACGCATTCGAGATGCTTGTCCCTCGTCTCTTAAAAAAGGAGTTGGAAATCTCTACTTTACCAATAGATATCCTTCATATCTTTCTTCAGGAGACATCTAGTTCTTTATTCCCTCCCCCACCCCCAACCCACCCCTTTTGATACATCCTTTTCTTATTTACTAAAAGTTTTTTTCCTTATCCAAATATAGAAGAGAAAATATATCAGCAGCCATATTATGATCAAAACAAATTTGTAGCAAAGATCATCAAAAGCAACATAGATGAAATATGTAAACCTACAAAGAAAAATACTTTTTGTTTCCAAATAAGACTAAACAAGCAGGTCAATGCAAAATTTTAAACAAAGCAACAGACATAAATTTAATAAATCACCTCAAGTCGTAGAAGAACATCTCGATTTTGCAATATTCTCTTGTCCCAATCAGCAATTGCATTAGCCTGCTTCTGGAACTTTTTAGTACGATCTTGCAATTCAGAGTTCCACTCCTTGATGATCTGCCAGCACAGAAGTCCAAAGAAAAACCACACATGTTAATTCTTTAGAAACCCAGCAAGGGAAAAGATCAGCTCATACAATATAATAACACTGTAAAAGCAAAGATAACTCTACAGGAAAAAATGTAATAAATGATTCTGTCAACACGTTTCCATGCAGGCAAAGAAACAAAAAGTTCAAGTACCTCCTCAACAGTTTTTCCAGTTATTTCAGAGGGCATCTTGGGGGTGGGAGCAGATGTTACTGGCGTACTCACAGCAGGTGTAGTTCTACATAAGAGATAAAACAAGAGAAATGTCAGATTAAAGCCAAAGATTGTTCCTCAACAGAAACATTTGTTCTGATGAGGTTGACTATAACTCTGTGCAATCTATTGGCACATAGCCAAAAAAGGGAAAGAAGGATTCAAAACCCACAATAAACATCAATCCAATGATTTTTGCACAACAAATGATGAAAGTAGCAGTTGTGTTATAGATAGCCTGTCCTCACGGGTCAAGAACTTGTTTGGTTGACCACTTGACCATAAATAATAGGAGAAAAGGAAATTCAAGAACACTAATAGATGGCATATTGTTTTGGATCGCACCAAAAATAAAAATGAAGGAAATGGAAATTCATAGGAAATATAACTTCCCACAAAACATTGAAATTAACTATGCACTCTCCCCAAGGTCAATCAAAATGCAATGATTGAATTGCAAATTTCTTTATGCCAATGAAACAGATTTACGACATTTTCTAGGAAATTTATAAAGGAAACAAATTACGATTAAATACAACAAACTAGAGCAATTTAATTCCCACGTCAACCAAACAAACACCCAATCTCCCCCTCCCCCCACCAGAACACACCTTCAAAAAAAATGATGAGAGTAATCAATTAATTTTACTTTACCCCCAGAATCTAGTCACAATTTAAAAACAGCTTACACTCATCGTTGTCATCACTCAAGAAAGCAAAATTGCAGCAGACTAGCAGAGGAAAAAAAAACTTCAATTATATCGGAGCCTGATTAATTATAAACTACAAAGATAAATGGGGACTAACCCACTATTTGAGGCTACAGCAAGAGATGAAGATGTTTGAGCTGCAGTTGTTGTAGAGCTGAGGATTGACGCTGAGGCAGAAGTTGAAGCCAGAAGACCTAAAATTGGAATCTCACAATCACATAAACAATACAAGCTTCTCGAATACCATATGGCAATTGAAAAACAAATAGTAAATAAATTATGTTTCAAGGATCATCAATATGTACTCTTCGTCCTTTGCAGCATGCTTCAGGATATTGCAGGTGCATATCCTAATTGAGATGTATCATTTTCTTCAAAGATAAAACTCAAAACAATAATAGTGCACAAATTGCAGAAAACCGTAACAACATAGGATCTCTGACACTTGAAAGCAATTAGAAAATCACAAAATATCATTTGTACACTTTTGAGTAAAAACTCACAGCGTTACACTAAGGAGCAAACATATTATTGCAACACATCACACAATGTCTTTTTCAAAGCAAACGTCAGTATAAAGCCAATATGGACTTGTTAACTGACAAAGAAAAGCAAAAAAAAAGCAACTTTTGATTCCCACAAGATCCACGAAAATTACTAACAAAAACAAAATTACATACATCTAAGGGTGCATTCTCTTCACTATAGAAAAATAAGTATGATGAGCTCCAATCAAGTGTAAACATAAGGTGAAATTAGGGATAATCAAGTCCAATAAGTTCAGTTCAAATGAAGTGAACACACCATAAGTCTCCATAAACCCACATCCCAGATATAATTTTGTCATTCGAAATATCCCAAATATCTAACTTCTACCTCGACAGATGCCCTCCCAGCTTCTCCCCTATTCTGCTCCCTTCCAAGACAAGTTCTTCAAACCCCATATGACTTGATTAGGCAAGGAAATCATATGGCAGGAAAAACAAAAGGGGGCAGATTGACATGAATCTCATCATGTATTTCAAACCAATGATCCTAGTATTTGTCAAGTATTCTCAAGACTCAAACCACAGTTCTGACACCAGAATCAAACAGCCAACCACAAGTCTCATATTTCACAAATCCATATCTTTGAATCAAAAACCTCTTACACAACAAGTAATATCTAGCCTAATAATTATTACCCAAAAATATTTTTTCCCCGTGTATTTGTAGGGTCATAAACACTTCACTTAAGGCTTAAGCGACATCTGAGGCAATTTTTACAAGATTGGAATGTCTGACCAAACAGGTTACGTGTTGAACATATTATGATTAATTCAGCGAGCAGCAAGAAAAAGTAAATTTTAAATTGTTATTTCATGATTCAAAACTTATGGTCATGTCATCATTCATTTTTTTGACTAATTAGAGTGCAAAAAAGTCTTCGAAGAAAGCTAGTCTTCTTTCTTTATTATATTAATGCTCTACCCTTTCTTTTATTGAGATTAATACAATCAACTCGACCAATATTGGAAGCTATAGCCTATATTGAATTAAATACTTTTGTCCAATACTGGAAGTTATAGCTTATAGAAAAGATATGTTTTCTTATGCAAAGGCCAATATAAGATAATGAGAGAAAATGCATCTGGCCTCCTATACTAGCAATAGTCAAGCTCCAGGAAAAAACCACATCCGCAATTCTCCAACCTCATTGTTTGAAATATATCTCCACCCAATTTTAGCTTCCAGGTTCCCATTTCCAAATTCTCTCCTTTTCGACCCTTGATGAACTAAGATTTATGATTAACATCTAATTACCAATTTGGCATTCTTAGAAATACTTTGGCAACTTTTGGTGAAAACAAATATATAATTGTTATCGCTTAGATAGTTGGCATTGCTCGCATAGTGACATACTTCCAATTTCATGGTACCTAGATGCTCTCAATGCCATATCTATAGAAACAGACACATTGTGTCACATTATTCCAACAATGTGCTATCATGAGATGGGCAGATGAACAAAGATTATTAACCGCTTGGAGTAACAAAAAACCAAACTGGCCTACAAGAAAGAATAGAGCTTCTAAAATCTACCCTTACTAGGGGTCGGATTCCCTAGTAAAAATGCTTTTGTCTCAAGATCTTGAAATGTTGTCAAGGCATTACAATGTATATGTCTATCTAGCTAGAGCCAATTTAAATACCACCAAATCTATCAACTTATAAAACTCTCTCATATTCAACCTAGATCAATTGATAGAGCAATTGATGAGATTCTTACCCATATTCTCTCCCTTCATGCAGTTCCCACAAAGCACCTAAAAGTACTATCAACTATATACATATATAACACTCCAATTGTTGCATAAAAACTTAAGTTGTAAAATTGGAAAAAAGATTGAGCATTATTCAACTCTATGCATTCTTCCACATCACAGGTCATACAGTCATTGCTGGACATCCATGATGAGAAAACAACTAAACATCATAATGTCAACTAATTGATACTCAAGCAACAGAACTATATGCAATAAAAGCTGAAAGGTTGACGACACGACAAAATTGAGCAAAGCTCACCAGTAGCAGCGGTAGAAGTAGTGGTGGCAACAGCCCCAGTAGTAGCAGCAGTAGTGACAGCGGTAGGAGTAATCTGCTGAGACTGAGCAGGGGTAGTAGTCTTGGTAGTAGGAAGAGTAAAACTCGGAAATGCAGTAGTGGTTCCGGAAGAAGTGGACCCAGTAGAGAGCCCAAAACCAGAAAAGGCACCAGCTGCCGGGGAAGACGAAGCCGCTGGAGTTGAAACAGTTGACGAATTCAGAGAAAACCCAGTAAACGGTGCTGGAGCAGCAGCAGGTTGAATGGAGGCAACAGCAGTAGTAGTAGCAGCAGGAGGGGCAGAAGAAACAGGCAGAGAAGAAGGGGTTGTTGAGGTTGTAGGAGTTGAGAACAGCGGTGCAGGCGCAGCAGCAGCAGGAGTAGTAGCAGAAGTAGCGACTCCTCCGAATAACGGCTTTGAAGCAGAAGCAGAAGCAGCAGCAGGAGTAGCAGGAGTTGTAGGAGTAGCAGCGGCGCCGAATAACGGCTTTGAAGCTGAAGCAGGAGTAGTAGCGGGTGCAGTAGCAGAGGAGGTGACATTGTTGAAATTGAATAAAGAAGATGTAGCAGCAGGTGTGGCGGAAGCAGGTGGAGTGAAGGAAAACGATGGTGGTGTTGTTGTTGCCGTTGTTGGTGGTGGTGGTGTTGTTGTTGGAGTTGCGGGTTTAAGGAAAGAGAATGCAGTGGAGGAAGGAGTAGAAGAAGAAGAAGAAGAAGAAGATGATCCGAATAATGGTGACGGAGCAGTAGTAGTAGTTGATGCTCCGAATAAGGATGGAGCAGTAGAAGAGGATCCAAATAGATTGGGAGTTGAAGAAGCAGCAGCGGAGGAGAGAGAAAAAGGAGCCGAAGAAACTGGGGGTGCGCCGAAGGAAGGAGCCGAAGAGGTTGAAGAAGCAGCACCGAAGCCGTATGAGGGAGAGGATGAAGCCGAAGAGGCGGCGCCGAAGCCGAAGGAGGAAGAAGGTGAAGCTGAAGCTGAAGAGGTGGCGCCGAAGTCGAAGGACGGAGCCGATGAGGAGGAGGAAGCGCCGAAGCCGAAGGAGGAAGAGGAGGAGGAGGAGAGAGAGAAAGAGAAGGGGGAAGAAGAAGAGGCGGAAGAGGTAGGGTTAGAGGAAGAGAAGAGAGGGGAAGAAGAAGAGGAGGCGGAAGATGTGTTGGAGAAGGAGAATCCGGTGAATCCCGCCATTGTTATGGATTGATTGATTGTGTTTGTTTTGTCTGTCAAATTTTTCAGTTTGTGGACATTGGAGATGGAGATGGAGATGGAGAAGAGGGAAGTGATTTTTTTTCTAGGGGTTTGAAATTTGGGGTTTTAGAAGGTGGTGCAGTGCTCCGACGGTATCAATTGAATTGGGTAAAGTGAAAACGTCGAAACCTGTTACAAACCGTTAAGAAATTGGTGGGTTAGGTCCCGTTCTTTTGAACTTATTTTGACTGAAATTAAATTATTTGAAATTAATTGAATAGAACTGAAATTAAATTAAATTATTTGAAATTAACTGAATAAAACTGAAATTAAATTAAATTAACTGAAATGAGAGAAAATGAACTGAATTGTATATTAAATTTTCTAAAATAATAATCAATAAGTATTAACATAATATTATCAATACTTATGATTATTATTATTGTTCTTGTTGTTGTTGTTGTTGTTGTTGTTGTTGTTATTATTATTATTATTATTATTATTGTTATTTATTATTATTATTATTATTATTATTATTATTATTAGTATTATTATTATTATTATTATTATTATTATTATTATTATTATTGTTGTTATTATTTATTATTATTATTATTACTTTTATTATTATTATTATTGTTATTATTTATTATCATTAATATTATTGTTATTATTTATTATTATTATTATTATTATTATTATTATTATTATTATTATTATTGTTGTTGTTGTTGTTGTTGTTATTATTATTATTATTATTATTATTATTATTATTGTTATTATTATTTATTATTATTATTATTATTATTATTATTATTATTATTATTATTATTGTTATTATTTATTATTATTATTACTTTTATTATTATTATTGTTATTATTTATTATCATTAATATTATTGTTATTATTTATTATTATTATTATTATTAATTATTATTTATTATTTATTATTTATTACAATTATTATTTATTATTTATTATAATAATAATTGTTATTATTAATAATTATTATTTATTATTTATATTTATTATTTATTATTTATTATTTATTATTTATTATTTATTTTTATTTATTATTGACTCTTGTTTGTTGTGCTTTAATTCGAAAATATTGCAGTTTGCTAAAATTATAGCTTTGATATAATTAATGATTCATAACAATAATAATAATGACAATAATAGCAATAAAATTATTAACAAAAAATATAATACTAATATACTGTAATTAACCAAAATAATAATAATAATAATAATAATAATAATAATAATAACAATAATAATAATAATGACAACAACAACAACAACAATAATAACAATAATAATAATAATAATAATAACAATAATAATAATAATAATAATAATAATAATAATAATAATAATAACAATAATAATAAAAAATAATGACAATAGAAAGATAAAAAAATAAAAGTAGAAATTATTATTATAATTATAATATTAATAATAATAACAATATTAATAGTAATGTTGAAAACAAAAATAATAACTAAACATTAGATAAGATTGAACTAAACTGAAATTAAATTAACTGAAATTAAATTAACTGAACTAAAATTAAATTAAATTAACTGAAATTAAATTAATTAAACTTAAATTAACTGAACTGAAATTAACTGAAAATAAGTTCAAAAGGACTGGGCCTTAATCCTTTATCGGATATCTCAAATTTTGGATCGGATTGTTTAATCTATTTTTCCTTTTATATTTGTTTTTCTTATGAGGCTAAGTTTTGTAGCCACTTTTCCATTACTTAATTTCCTATTTTCGATGCAAACATTTAGCCACTATCATCCTAGTATTTACTTCCGCTAAAATTCAAACTAAAAAAGAGGGGGAAAAAAGTAAACGGAGAAACCTTAACGGCTGAAATCACCTTATTTGGTGGTTAATGAGGCGATGACCGAGCAACGAGATGACGTGTTTGGTGGTGCGAACGGCTCGAAGAGACTGGTGCCTAACCAAAGAAGAGCAGAGGCCGTGTGGCGGCCAACGAGCTAGGGAATGTGGAGTGCCAGAGTGGGGATAGAGAGTGGGGAGGTAATGACTTTGTTTTGTTTGCCTATTGTTACCAAACTGGCAAAGTTCCATAATCTTATATTAAAAATTAGGGTTTTTCTACGTTATACCCTTGTGTTTCTTCAATTTCTACGTTGTACCCCAACCTTTTAAAAATTCCACACAGTACCCTCAATGTTACCTTATTTAATGCACGATGCCCCTACAACTGATTATATGTCATTAATTTCGTTTAATTTTTTTGATTTATCGAAACTAATTTAACTTATACATAGTTTAATGCTTGAAGGGAATATTTACAGATTAGATTAGTTCCACTCGATTATAAAAAGTAAACAAAATTAATGACGTATAATAAGCAGGAAGGCCATTGTGCATTAAAAAAGGTAAGTTTGAGGGTACCTTGTGGAATTTTTTTTAAAAGGTTAGGGTACAATGTAGAAATTGAAAACAAGGGTATAACGTAGAAAAACCCTAAAATTATTATTTTGAAATTTGTCGTTAGTCCTTAAGGGTATTTGGGTGTATTTACGTAAAACTTAGGGGTACCTGGTGAATTTTGAAAACATGGAGGGTACCAGGTGAATTTTTGAAAACTCGGGGTATCTGGTGAAAAAACCGTAACTTTAATTTTATGATGTTATAGTTCAAAAAAATACAAAAGCTCGCAGCAAATTAGCTTAAAGTGGTGTGAAATTGGGCAACAATAATGTGTTGGCAGCTTCTTGAGAGTCTTTGTCAAAATTTGTATGCTCAAGAGTCAAGACTCCTTCCATATTGTCAATATTTTATTATATTGCAAGTCTTGGAGGAATCTTGCTTCAAGACTCCACTCCTAGACCATGAATAATCTCACCCTTAGTGTGGATAGAAATCCCAAAATTAATGATTTTCATATATCGGATACCGATTCTTAATCAATCGATGAACGTTATATGCTCTATACCAAGGCCAAATTTAGGTTTAGATTAGATTATGCACACTTGTGTCGTAAAGTTATATGGCTAAAGAAATTGTAAGCATCATAAAATTGAAACATTAGCTCATAAAGTACATGAAATAATAAGAAACAAACAAATACTTTCTCTATTTTATAGTGCAATGTTATGATTTTCACACTTGCCAGTACACTACTTCAACAATCTCCTTTTCCTAAGCCCAAAAGGAAACCCTACCTATAAATACCTTAAGCCCAATTATTTTACCCTACACAAAATTATTTTCTTCACTCTTCTCTCTCTTTTCTCACGACACTCTTCTCTCTCTTTTCTCACGACACTCTTCTCTCTTCCTCTTCCACGTAAATTTCAGCTTTCTTCCTCTCAAGTTTTTTCTTTCTTCTTCTTCAAGTAACGCTTTCTTCTTCGCTAAGAAACGCCACCACCACCGGTGCACCGCCGCTGCTGCCGCCACTGCTCTTCCTTGGCCGGCGCATCATCACTTTCCTCTTGTGTCGGTTTAATTCTTTTCTTTTTCCTCAAGTTTCCATTAAAGACTATGTTTTTATGCTTTATTTTAATGTAAATCATGATTATCAATTGTAATTTACTGTTTTAATAAATAATCTTGATTCATATATATTATATATTATAAGAATAAAAATTCAGATTTGTTTATTATGGTTAGATTGAAGTTTTAATCATTAAAGCATGGATTTTTAGGGTGTTAATTATTAGAAAACCATAGTAGCATATTATATACTATAAGATTGATTTAATTTATGATTTTAAGCATGTTTAAGTGGTTTTAAAGAGGGTTTTATGATTTTATAAGTTGCTGGAATTTCAGAAAATATTTTATTTAGGGAGCTTTAAGAATTGGAAAAATTCATAGGAATAATCCAAACTATTGGGGGTCTTCTCAAATTAATCTCAACTACGGTTTATTCTGGTATAATCCCAACTTAATGATACCCCTTCCCAAAATGATCCCATATGACCAGCTACCTATTAAACAGGTTAAAAAAACAATTTTCTTTTTATTTCACCATTTCTCTCTATTCCTCTCTTACCACCTGACCCCCTTCCAGCCACACATGCACCACCTAGCCTAAAACCACCCTATTCAATTTTGAATCACTCCTAACCACCTCCACCACCTGAACCGCCTTAACCTCCGCCGGAAACCCACCCCTTATAAACCACCTTCACCATAAACCACTTCCACCGTAAATCAACCTCTGAACACCACCTCCACCGAATTCAACCACCTAACTACCACCACCACCGAACCTCCTTATAAACAATACTCCACCGTAAATCAACCCCCTAACCACCACCTCTATCAAATTCCAACAACTAACAACCACCTCCACTAAAAAAACCCACCACCGTCAATGCCGCCTAAATTCTCATCGTCGCCGGATTCTCTTCATCAACTGATTCAATTCTCTTCGTCTTGGCTGAAATTCACAGATCTTGATGTCGACAGCACCATAAGCCTTTACTAGTCAAGTAAATCAATTCTCTTCGTCGCGAATTGCAGGGCTACCTTCTTGATGTCGACAACACCATCAACGGTGTCTTCTTCGAGGAGAGAGAGTGTGAGACAGTGAGCATGAGAAGAGAGATTTTGAGGCAAAACCATCAACGGTACTTTCATGACGTCGGTGAGTTTAGGGAGGAGTAGGAGTGAGGTTTTGGGGGTTCCAGGTTGGCCGTTTCATTTTGGCCGTTGGGTTTTTGTGGTTGGCTGGCTAGGGTTGGCTGGTTAGCTTGGTGGGTGGTTGGGTTCTTGGTGGCTATGGAGATAGTTGGAGATTTTTTTCTTTTTCTTTTTCTTTTTTTTTCCTTAAAATTAAAATCAACGAAAAAAAAAGGACCAATCAGTGAAGAACACTCGGACCAAATGACCTTCTCAACAGGTTAAATCAGGTTATAGATCAGTTTGAGAAGATATCCCTTATAGTTGGGATTATACTGGAATAAACGATTGTTGGGATTAATTTGAGAAGACCCCCAATAGTTTGGATTATTCTTGTGAATTTTTCCTTAAGAATTTTAATTACTAGTATGGTAGTACTATGCTAGGAATTAAAAGTAATGGAAGTTTTGATAGTAAAATCAACTTTTGAATATGTTTAAAGGGGTTTTTAAACATTTTAAAGTTGCTGTCTTTTTATTTAAGAGTATTGATTTTAGTTATATTTGATTTCTAGGCGGAGAGTATTCCGTAGGAGATTTTTAAAGGTTTAAAAGTGGCCAATCGACTAGTTTACACAAGGTACGTACATACTTGTGTGATTGTATGATTAGTATCATGATTTAAGGAGAAAAGAAGTTGTAGTATCATGTATAGGAACTTTATAAGTTCATATGTGATTTCTAGTATGATTGATTTCTACATGTTTTATGCCTGTGAGCAAGCATGTTAATTATTAGATTTATTATGAGTAAAGAATTGTCATGTTTGTATGGATTATTGATACAAGCATGTGGATAGGAACTTTAATTATTAATTCACATGGGGGAATTAATATGTTGTTAAGATTGATTCATGATTATTCATGTGTTCCCTTACAAGTATTATTTTCACTACTTTATGAGGACCGTGGGCCTTATTTGGTAAGTTGATAAGTATGCCCTCTTAAAGGTAAGTTTGATTGTTGGCTAGGTTCAACAAATAAGAAAGTTGAGATTAATAGAAAGTAAGTCTTGGGTTGTAAGTTGTGATCACTTATTTAATCCTAAGATAAAAGAAGTTCAGTTGTGAATGTTTGGATTATATTATGTGTTGCTTGTATGTGTGTCATAACAAGTAATAAATTGTCAATCACGTAAAGTGAAACTTGGATAGTAATAAACTTTAGACTGGTGCACGTCTGAAGTTGGACAATCAGGAGTTGGGGTACATGGTGAGCGTGTCATGGCTTTTTCTGGGAATTGGATTGATCACCGTTCCTCTTTTTATTCAAAGGTTCCTCGATATCGCAGGTCATTATGGAATACGGAGTCGCGCCCGTATTTCGTCTTCCTAGGTGAAGGCTGGTTTTTAGTTAGACAACTCGGTCCAATAACTATTCCATTTAAAAAATTAAAAGATGATTAAAGTTTAGTTCAGTAGAAGTTATCTGCAGAATGTTATATTGTTGTGTTATGATTTATCCCTGTTTATTATTTCTTAGTATTATGATTAGGATTGTTTATGTATTGTTATGTAGTACTCAGCTTTGCTGATTACGTGCTTTGTTTGTATGTGTTGATCATAGCTTTGCCTTATTGATCCTGTGATCACCCAATTTTGGTGAGCAGATTCTCTAGAGCATTGACATTTACAGGTTCGCAGAAGTAGCATCATTGGGGAATCTGGGAATGGAGAGCTTGTGTAAATTTATATCATGTTTTCTGCATTAGTAGGAACTTAATATTATAAGTTGGTTTGATAGACATTTATAGAGTGGTTCATTTATGAAGTACTTATTTAATTATATATTTATAAAGTTTGGTTTGATGTTTTCCGCTGCAAAATTCTGAATAAGCCGATACGTTATCACACGGGCGACAATACTTGGGTAATTCTCTAAGTTTTATATTATAAAGGTATTTCTGGAAAAGAGAGAATTATCGTGGTGTTACAATTCTTTTGTGTGGTTGTTTGAATCTTTTTTGAAAAGTATGGGAGGTAGGTCACCCATAACCATTATGACCGACCAAGATGCCCCCTTGGCCAAGGCTATAAGCATTGTTTTTCCCAATGTTATACATCGTTTGTGTATATGGCACATAGGGAAAAAATCCATTAACAATATAAAAGGCTTGAGGCGAAAGGCTGGATTTGTGGATCTATTCAATTATGTTCTAAAACAATGTGAGACCAAGAGTGAGTTTAAGCACTACTGGAAAAGGTAAAGGATGGTTTTTTGCACTGTAAATTTTCGAGTCATAATATTTTTTGTTAAATTGTTCATTGTTTTCAGTATTATGATCACTGTATTATGGAGGTTTGTTCAATGTAAGGTGTGTTGATCAATGCAATCTTCTTGTTTAAATGTACATTATTAGTATGTGATTTTTATCTCAGTAAATGTCATGATTTTATGTACATTAGAATGTGATTGTTGACAAATTTATGTTCACTGTATAACTTAACTTGTTCACTGGTTTAAGGCAAATGATCATTATGTATCTAACAAATGTTCACTGTCTTGTATATGCAGTATGATTACCAAGTACAATTGTGCTGCATGTCCTTGGTTGATTAGGTTGTACAAGTTAAGGAAGATGTGGTGTCCAGTTTACTCCAAGGATTACTTCTCTTGGGGGGTGCTGTCTTCTCAAAGAAGTGAGTCCACCAACCATTCTTTGAATCAAAGGCTTCATAGCATGCATGGCCTGTGCGATTTCTACGAAGTTTTTATAGATGTTGTTGAGGAGTGGAGGGATAGGGAGAATGGTGAAGATTACCATGCACTAAATGGCAACAAACATCTAGCATTTGTAGATGTTAAGTTACTCAATGAGGCCAAGAAGTTATACACTGTGCCTGTCTATTTGACATTTGAGGAAAATTTCATAAGAGGCGCATCGTTTTGCCAGAAATTACTCAAGTATGATCCACCTTTCTTTGAATACCATGTGGGGCGCACTGAGAAAGAATATCTAATGCATCTTGTTAAATTTGACCAACAAATTATGACAATTGATTGCACATGCAAGTATTTCACTGAAATGGGTCTATTATGTTCTCATTTTTTTGAGGATTTTTCACATACATAATGTGGAAAAAATCCCCCAGAGATACATTTTGAGTAGATGGGCAAAACATGCTATGTGTACAAGAGTGGACGATGACGCTAACAAGGATGTAAATGTTCTTCAAGCGTCGGTGTGGCGTGTTCAAACTACAAGGGATGCTTTTTCAATAATAAATTCAAGCCTACATGACATAGCTGCTAGAAAGGTTGTGGAGAATGCTTTTAGTGATTTGAAGATAAAGGTTGAGTCCCTTATTAGGAAGGTTGATGAATCAATCACAATTGATGCTGTGAAAAATTTGTTATATCCTGTTGTGAAAGATCCACCTAAAAAGAGGAAGAAATGAACTAGGAATGTAAGGTTGAAAAGCACTGTGGAAAAGCAGGTGAACAGGCTAAAAGGTTGGAAAAAAACTGTTGAGAAAGCTGCAATTAGGAACAAGGCAAAAGCGCAGAAATCTGTCCAGGTACCCTTTGTACATTGCAATTGTCAAAATGTTCATCTCTTAAGTTTACATGTTCATTCTCTAGTTATGTGGATAATAGGATACCATGATGGCATATTTTGTGTGTATAATATTAGTGTATTAATGTACACTGATATTATATGTGTGTACAATAATCTATTTGTGTAAGATTGTTTTTTGTGTGATGTACAATAGCTATGGTTCTATGTACTTTGTTATTGTGTGAGTTGTACAATTTGAATCTATCACGATTAAATGGCCAGTAATTGTTTATGTTGATAATAGGATACTATGATGGCATATGTGTACAACATCATTGTACAGATGTACCTTGATATTATGTTGTGTACAATATCTCAAATTGTGTATGATTGCTTTTGGCACGATGTACATTTTGTATGGTTCTATGTACTTTGTGTGTGGTAAGGTTGTACAATAACAATATGGTAAATATTCATTGTATTAAAATGATTGATTGGGCTTTTATTAGTTTAGTCAGCTGACTTTGTCTCATACGAGAATACATTGATATCCCTCGAAGAAAGTACTCGTAGCTCACTCAACACACAACAAGTCTCTTCTTGATGTCTATGGCCCCGACGATTATTTTCCTATTAACCACATCCCCGAGGAAGGTAGTAAAGTTGAGCAGCCGCATCATAAAGCTGCTTTGGGTGTCTACCATAAATATTCTGAGAAGCTTTTTGGGAATTGAGACGTGATCTCTGGACATCTAACATGAATATTTTGAAGAGCTCTTTGGGAAATGAAACGTAGTCCACCATGAATGAGTTGTTGATACACTAATTTATTTTTGTAATTCATGTAGATCATTCACGTTGTACTTGGTCTACACCCAAAAACTGCTTGTTTTTAATTGAAGGTGATGCTAAGTTATACAATGTTTAGAATTTGTCTATATATTAACTGTAGTAGTGAACATGAAAGTAATGATAATGTACATGTAAAAAATATTAGTAAAGAGCTTTGTATTTTGTATCTAATGTGATGCAAAAGTGTTCAAGTCACACAATTGAGTGTTCAAATCACCCGAAAGCAGGTTGTTATTATTTGAAGGTGATGTTAAGTAATACAATGTTTAAAATTTGTATTTATAATGTGATGTAGGTAGTGAACAACGCAACAGATTGAGTGAACATGGAAATAATGATAATGTACAACTTAAAAATGATAGTAAAGAGCATTGTATTTTTATGTAATGTGATGCAAAATTGTTCAAATCACACACGTGAGAGTATATATGTCAAATATTTTGAAGATAGTAGCTATACAAAAGTATTCTAGAAAGGGAGTAATGTGATACAAGCTTTGGTATGTTTTGTTAACCCAAAAGTTAGTAGCTATACAAAAGTATTCTAGAAAGGGAGCAACAAGCATTGGTATGTTTTTGTTAACACAAAAGTATTTCTAGAAATGGGTGGGGGGGGGGGCATGTGTTGCATACATAGCATCAATGTAAATTGTTTAATAGCCCATAAAGGAACTCTGTCAATTGTCTGCAAAAAGTACGTGAATGCATCTATGTGTCTTGGCATTTCCCTTTAGCCCGCGCTTTGGCACTATCCGCAACCCAAGATGCACAGTTGTTGACTTTGCTCATGAGAATGTCAATGCAATACTGAATCCTCAGTTGTTTGATTATGTCAAACTGAGTACCAAATTTATTTTGTTAGGTTGGGGAACATGCAGTCAAAAAGGTTGTTTTTTTTATTAGAACTAATGAATAAGATAATGTACATATAAAACACATGCAGTGAACATATAAGTAACTACAATGTACACAGTTTCAAAGTGTGGGAGTATTAGCATATATAGAAGTATATTTTGATTGAACAACAATGGACATGTATAGCAAAGAATTGAACAATGAACATGATGAAAGAATTGCTTACATTATCAGCTTCCAGGCCAGTTTCAAAGTTGGTTTCCCATTCGCCGTTATATTTTTCCATGTGTCGCATCGCAAAAATGCCACAATCCAAAGTGTTGTTGTTAGTTCTCCATGGCATTTCCACTATGCGAGGCTTTAGAGGACTTGTTATCATGTTGAAGCCAAGGGATATCAAAAACCTACCATAACCAATGGCCTGCACACAAGAGATAGGTGAGTATATTGTAAAAAACTTGAGGTAGTACTTGAGGAAATCACTTGGTACTTACGATTTTAGCTGGGTAGTCTCTATACTTGTCATGAATGGAGACATTTTCTGGCAATATTATGTTGTCAAGTATATCCAAAGTCATTTTGGAGAAGTTTAAGCAAAAGACATAGAAGTGCTCTGATGCGCACACAGGGAAGAAAACCTGCGACAATAGAATGTACAATCAATAAAACGCAGTGAACAATCAATTAAATGAAAATGTACATGAAACAATTGACATTGTAGAATCAGGGAAGAACACATGGCTCAAAGCAATGTACAGCTGAACAATAACAGTGAACAATCAATTAAATGACAATGTACATAAAACAATTGACATCATAGAATCAGGGAAGAACACATGGCTAAAAGCAATGTACAACAAAACAATCACAGTGAATAATCAATTAAATGACAATGTACATTAAACAATTGACATTATAGAATCAGGGAAGAGAACATGGCTGAAAGCAATGTACAACATACCAATCACACTGAACATTTAAACCATTAAAATGTACTTTACAGTATTGACAGAGCTTACCAACTCAAACCGGTCAACATTTGCAATGCCCTGTTCTCTGCACTCATTGGTGAGCCTTTCCACAAATTGTTCCATTCTTGAGTGCTCTGTGAATCTTGCATTCTTCCTATCTTCTTCCTCTTGTTCAGGGGTGCTCGGGGGAGGGTTTGAAGTATTTAGGAACAATAAGTACTATAAAAAAATTCAGTGTGATTTGGGAACATTATAAAAGTATATAAAAAAAGTAGAACAAAGTGAAAGAGATCTACATGTGCTGTAGTTGAAAAGAAAAGTCGCTGCGTTGATCCTGACATTCGATCCGAGTTCCATTGGTTAAGGATCCGGGCCCATGCATCAATGAAGCCGTTCCAAATCTCCACGTCGTCCCCCAAAGAAAGGAAATGCGATCTGTTGAGGAATGTGTTACCATCATCGTAGAGCAAGTCCCTGAGTTTGACCAAGAGTGAATCAATAATTTTGCCCAAGTAAATTATACCAAAATGAATAGTAGTGATTCATATTCTTATAGCATCAGTGTACATCATAGCCAAAACTGAGTTACATATGTAACAACAACAAAGTACATGAATATATTGATAGTGTACATTCATGTAGAGGCAAAGTAGAGCAAGTAGTTTATAGCTTACTCATTATCTCCAACATCAAAGGCAAAGTCTGCCAAGTAGGTGTTGTCTATTTGTCGCTTGCCTCTTTTCTCTTCTATTAGATGAGAGTACTTGACCAAATACGGCGATTTGAAAATTGCGGGTTTGATGATTGTGCGGCGTGGCCTGCTTGTAGCAATGCCCTTGGATATTTCTTCTTTTCTGGATGATTCATTTTAAGCTTGCAAGATTGAAAAGTTGAAAGTAATTTGGTATTGGACAATAGATATAAGGAAAGATGAGTTACCGGTGTGGGGGGGGAATGATCCTCTGACCCTGATTCGTCATCTCTTCCAAAAGAAACAGATGTAGTATAAGTTATGATTCAGCAAGGAATAAGTTATGATCCGGCAAAGAAAAATGAAAATAAATGAATACCTCATTGAACTACTCAGAACCGACTCAGCTGTAAAATCCTTCATTTGCAGTGGCTCACCATACAGAACACTATGGGTTTCAAAATTAGGAAAGACCAAAAGAACCCATACTAATACAGTAACTAACACAATGAACAATAAGCAAAGTAGACTGATCAACCTTAGTAAACCATTGAACATCCAGGAGAGTGCAATGTACAACACTAGAGGATCATCAGATGAGCTAGACAAGGTGATTATATATAATTGATCACAATGATCATCAGTAACCAACACATTGTACAATAAGGAGAGTACATTGATCAAATAAGAACAGATCCATTGATCATATGCACCTCAGTGATCAACCACAATAAACCAATGAACATAAGGGGGAGTAGAATGTACAATACCAGACAAGACATGAAATGAGCTAGATACTTTTCATGTGATTGGATGTGAGGCTGTTGTGAAAAGACATCTACTTCAGCGTTGAAACTGGGGTAAATTAAATTCAATCATAAATATATTAAAAATCATTGGCATATATCTACTAAGAAAACATTCACACAAAGGAAACATTCGGTCAACAAAGTAACTAGTTGGTGTTAGTAAATTAGTGAAATCTTGGGCGATTAGCCAAGTGTACAGTAGGAAATTAGTCTACATAGGGATTACCTTCGGCGGATCAGTGTTAGGCTTGCTGGACTGGAAGAGGTTATCAACATGTAGGTCCTCGTGATCTTTGAAAAAATCAGCCAGCGACAAAGATGGGGAAGCTGATGAAGACGGCTGATCTGGTCGTGCCGATGGCCTGCCCACACTTAACTCCAAGTTCAAGTTGAAACTCGGGGCATCTAATCCACTGGTTGCTTTATGCGGCTTGAGATGTGTTTGTACAGCTTGGTCCACCATTTCCCAAAGCTCCGAGGAGTGGAAAAATGCGCTGTCTTGACTTAAAAGGGAGCTTGGGTCTTAATTAGCGGCAAGGTTGGGAGTAGGATTGATTGTTGGTTGTGCGACATTCTCATAGCGAGTCCAGATGGCCTGAATAATGGATGGCGCAGAGCCACCGACCATGGGATCCAGATTGAGATGCGAGCCTTGGTTGAGTAATGTCGTCAACTCAACGAGATTAGCCGTGAACTTGGAACAAACATTCATGAAGTTTGATTTCCAAGTCTGCAAAAAAAAAAGGAAACGTTATAATACTGCACATTTGTGATAAATATGTAACTTGTACTTTTGTCTCAAAAGAAAGTGCCCACCTCAAGGTCAGTGGGGGGTTGTTGTTGTTGTTCATGCTCTGGAAGAGGTGGTTGTTCCTGTTGCTATAAAATAACCCCAATGTACAATTCATAAGTACACATTATACAAATAAGAAAAGGACAATGTACAATACCATAAAGACAATGTACAATCAGGAATTACACATTGTATAATCAAATAGACAAGTGGAAGTGTACAACATGATATATTTGCTTTGTACAACCACGAGCCTTACCTGTTGTTGATCTTGTTGTTGATGTTGTTGTTGCAAGTGTTGTTGCTGCGGGCAAGAAATACAATATTGTAAGCAGAATGTACATTAAAGGATGGCAAAATATATATATTAAACAATGTACACAAGACTAAGATTGTTCAGACAGGTTAAAGTAATGACAATGTATAATTAAATACACACAAGGCAGCCACTGTACAACCTGATAAACCCCGTGTACATTTAGATAATAACAATGTACAACAAGCAGGTGTACATTGTTCAAAGCAGAATAACAATAATGTTCAAATAGAGAAAACACATTGTACATTATGTATATTTAATTTGTACAACCAGAAGCCCTTACATGTTGTTGTTGATCTTGTTGCTGTTGTTGGGGTTGGTTTTGTTGCAAATGTTGCTACTGAAGCCAAGAAGTACAATATTGTAAGCACAATGTACATTATGTATGGCAAAATATATAGTAAATTAAAACAACACAATATTAAGATATTTTAGAGAGGTTGCTTTACTTGTTGTTGTTGTTGATCTTGATGTTGTTGATTTTGACGCAGCCCGTGCATTGGAGCAGTGATCCTTGGCAGTTAAGTCCTCATGCCAACTCCGGACTGGAATTCCCATGTAATCCTGCTCTTTACAATTTCCCGTTTCCATATAGAGAGAAGCGGGAATACACGGGGAGGCTTGTGGAGTTCCTTCTGTAGACGATCGAAATAGCATACCTAGCAAATAGTAGAAGTATAAATCATTGAACGGTACCCATTAAATGATCATTCAAAGAATAATGGACCATGTTGATACATATTGAACATTCAGGTACATACAGTAATGTTACAGTGATTTGTACCCCATTAAAATAAGTGATCATTGAGATATATAAACCAATGTACATACAAGGCAGTGAACAACAATAAGTGAACATTCAGTAAGTGAATATTATACAACACCAATAATATCAGTGTACAATAATGTCAAGGCAGTGAACAACCATATTATCAATTTGTAAATTATGGCTATAAGTAATATAACAGTGATTATTGAGTTAAAACTAGTGTACAACATGAAGTGAACTATTGATCATTCAACAACAAGAAATATCAATGTAGTATTACGTGGCATATGTGTACCTGTAAGAAAGGCATAGGACCAAGCACGAGCTGAATGAAGCAAAGAATCTGTGGTGTACTTGCACCAGTTGTAGTTTGGGATGTTGTTGACGTCCATGGAAGCTGTCAAAAAATGTGTGAGAGGCTGGGAGTTTTGGGTTGATTTAATGCAGCAGTTTACGGCCATGACTAGGAAGGTCCTCTTCCAGTTGTCCGTGACTGGCATTGTGGGATCGGCAAGGTGCGTCGCTAGCGTAGAAACGAATGGGGAACCCCTCTAGCATCACTTTATATTCAGCATCACTCTCCTTGGTCTCATCAACCTCCAACCCTCCCAGTGGGAGCCCATACACCAAATGGACATCCATTTCCCAGATATCGATTTCCCTGCCTCGGCGAAGCAAGAGGCAGCCACTACCCACACAGTACCTGCTAAGGAGCTTAGCACAGAAGATGGGGTCATTCCTTGGCATGTCTAATTCAAGGAGACCACCGAACCCCATATCAATGATTACTTGCCTCTTTACAGGTTGCTCACCAATAGCAGTCAGGAAGGTTCGGAATGGAATAGTGTTTTGCCTGACCTTGACAGAGAGCTCACCAGGAGTAGCAGTTGTTGGTTTTTTAATAGAGGGCTTCACATTAACAGGTACTTCCCTACAATGTACATTTCAGCATATGCAATGAACATCCAAGCAACCGCATTGTACACATAGGTAAAAATATTCATAAAGCTAATGTACATTTAGTTATACGCAGTGAACATTAAGACAATTGTAATGTACACAGAATAAGATCTGAAAGTAAGTGAACAATCTTGCTAGAACATTGTACATTTAATCATATGATGTGATCTGAAAGTCAAACAATAATGTAATATTATGAGTCATAATAAGTGAACATCCAATGTACATTTCAGCATATGCAATGAACATCCAAGCAACCACATTGTACACAGAGGCGAGATAAATCTAATGTACATTTAGTTATACACAGTGAACATTAAGGCCAATATAATGTACACAGAATAAGATCAACTCTATAAAAAAACCTGGACAACCAGGCATAACAACATTGTACATCGAGTGCTATACAATGAACATTCAATCAAACAATAATGTACATATTTTGAATTATAACCAACATTGTACATTCAGGCTTAGTAATTGAACAATCTTGTACACTGAGTCAAATCCAGTGAACATTCAGTCAAACAATAATGTACATATTTTGAATCATTACCAGTGAATAATATCAGTTTCAAAGAATACCTTGAACATTCAAAAATAACAACATTGTACATTCAATCATAGTAAGTGAACAATCTTGCTAGAACATTGTACATTTAGTCATATGATGTGATCTGAAAGTCAAACAATAATGTACATATTATGAGTCATAATAAGTGAACATCCAATGTCCATTTCAGCATATGCAATGAACATCCAAGCAACCACATTGTACACAGAGGCGAGATAAATCTAATGTACATTTAGTTATACACAGTGAACATTAAGGCCACTGTAATGTACACAGAATAAGATCAACTCTATAAAAAAACCTGGACAACCAGGCATAACAACATTGTACATCGAGTGCTATACAATGAGCATTCAATCAAACAATAATGTACATATTTTGAATCATAACCAGTGAACAATATCAGATTCAAAGAATACATTCAACATTCAGACATAACAACATTGTACATTCAATCATAGTAATTGAACAGTCTTGCTTGAACATTGTACATTGAGTCATATGATGTGAACATTCAATCAAACAATAATGTACATATTATGAGTCATAACAAGTGAACATTCAATAAAACACCATTGTACTTTCATGCATTAATAATGTACATACACGTATATATGTATACTGATCATATTACGTAGGCAGAGTAGACTTCTTTTGAATCATAACCAACATTGTACTTTCATGCAATCTTTCTTCTCTTATGGGGTTGGGCGCTGTAAGAAGTAGGTGCAAAATTAGTTAGCAAAAGATCATAAACATATTCTCATTGAACATAATAATATTTGTATTGTACAAAGAACATACACTTGGGCACTTTTCATTGCCTTGGCCCTCAACACCTGCAGTGGAACCCTTCATGACAATATTTAATGTATATAGTGTCAGATGCAATGAACATTAATATAGTCCTGTTGTACAAATCAAAGATTTCCATTGTACATCAACTATATATAATATAACATATCCCTTACTCTTCATCATCTTCTGGGGGTTCTTCTGTTTCAGAATCTTCAGTGGATTTTGCGTCTTTCTTTGTAGGGCCCTTTTTCTTCCGCCTTGGGTTAATGAACATATCATTAGATGCAATGAACATTAAAAAGATTTTGTGATGTACACTATGAATATACTAATGTATGTATAGACAATGAACATATAAGTATATGCAATGTACATCAACAATACACTAATGTACACTGTAGGGAGACAGACTAATTACTTGAGATTTTTTGCAGGTATTTGTTCAGAATTGTGAGGTGTTGATGATGGTTGTGAGATTGGTCTGTTAGTCGGGGAATCACAAAGTTGTTAAATGTTTATGAGATAAAATGAACACAATGTACATTATCGGTGTGTCGGCTACTTACATCTCAGTATTTGGTGGAATTGCTTCGGTTTCAAGAAACGGGGCCCGGCATTGTACAACAAACATTCCACAATGAACATTTATGAAACTACCAATGTACAATGAATATTAAACAAACTACTTAAGTGAGAGTTGTATGTATTTGCTCAGAATACCAAAAAAAGGCAATGTTTCTCAGATACAATGAAGTATAATATCAGTGTACAACCCCTTACATTTCAGTATTTGGTGGACTTGCTTCAGTTTCAGTAACAGGGGGCCTGTCATTGTACATCAAACATTCAACAATGAACAACTAGGCAACTATCAGTGTACAATGATCTGAAAAAAAATGTACTCACTTGTCAGTTGCATTCTTTTCCTTTTCATTAGTAGGATGCTTTTCATTTTCAGTGGTAATGGACCTATCATTGTACAAAAAACATTTCACAATGAACAACTATGCAAAAAACAATGTAAAACCAAGGAGTAGATAAAACAGTATACTTATTTGTCAGTAGTGGTCCTTGATTCAGTAACGGGGGGCCTGGCATTGTACAACGAACATTCCACAATGAACATTTATGCAACTACTAATGTACAATAAATACTAAACAAACTAATTAATTGAGAGTTGTATGTATTTGCTCAGAATACCAAAGAAAGGCAATGTTTCTGAGATACAATGAACACAAGTATAATATCAGTGTACAACCACTTACATTTCAGTATTTGGTGGACTTGTTTCCGTTTCAGTAACAGTTGGCCTGTCATTGTACATCAAACATTCAACAATGAACAACTTGGCAACTACCAATGTATAATGATCTTTAAATAAAAAATTTACTCACTTGTCAGTTGTATCCTTTTCCTTTTCAGTAGTAGGATCCTTTTCCTTTTCAGTGGTAATGGGCCTATCATTGTACAAAAAAAATTCCACAATGAACAACTATGCAAAAAACAATGTAATGGGCCTATCAGTGTACTTACTTGTCAGCAGTGGTGGAATCTGCATCAGTGGTAGGAATCTTTTCCTTTTCAGTAATGGGCCTATCATTGTATACAAAACATTCTAAATGAACAGAAATGCAAAGACAAATGTACAAGTAAGGAGTAAAGAGAAAAATGTACTCACTTCTCAGCAACTGCAGGAGTGGGTCCTGTTTCCTTCTCAGTAGAAAGAGGGTTGTAATTGTTACACCAAACATTAAATAGTGAACAACAAAGCATTTACAATGTACAATTTGGTTAATGCATTGTACACGCACCCTTCAAGGAGGGGGTTCGTCATTGTACATACACAATATAACACTGAACATCTTTGCATGACCAATGTACATTTGAGGAATTCTCACCAAATATACTTACTTGTCACGAAGTGGTAGATATATGTACATTTTGGTGTTGTTAATGAACAACCACGAAGCCAAGAATGTACAAAGAAACATAAAAGAATAAAAGTATTTATTTGGCATCCTAGTTGCATGTAATGTTTCACTCTCACTTGTGGGACTGTCAGTATCATTGTACATATATTCAATTTTAATGTACAACCATAGTCTATCATTTGTACCTTTACCCCCAATAGTGTACAATCAATTTCACTTAATGTACAACAATGTAATTAATATGAAGTAAAAAGAGATATCAATGTACATTTTGATTTGGTTAATGTACACCAACATAGTTCATAGTTTGTTTGCATGTTCATAAAAATAACAACATAGTTCATATGTTCAATGGAAGTGCATTATTGTACAACAGAAAGATTAACAATATAAGTCAATTAGATATATCAAATTCCATCATGCAGCCCCATCAAATTGCCAATAACACATACTGAACAATAACAGACATGCAAAGTACAATCCTCGTGATACAGTGAACAATGTCAACAATGCGAACAATCCAAATTGCAATCCTTGTTATTTAGAACAATCCATAGTGAACAATAACAGACATGCAAAGTATTTTTTCATTTTGTGTTCTTGCAACCCCCCAAAAAAACGAAATTTATAAAACGAAATCATTAAACATGGTAGGAGTAGAAACTTACTCAATTTCGTCACCCATGGTTAGTTGTGGACATGGAGGAATGATTTGCAGCGGTCTTGGGTAAGGAAGTACAGTTTTTTTGGGTTGCCTTGGTTGCCTTGATTGTGGTGGTTGTCCTGCTTTCCTTTTTGGAGGTGTCTTCGGCTTATTAATCTCGCCTCTAAGGTCCATAAACGCAAGAGACCAATTTTTTTGAATGGTGGAAGATAATTGTACTGAATTGTAAATGCAATTAGTAGATGTTTGAATGGTGGAAGATTTTTGAATGTGGAGGTTATGGAAGATAATTGCTGTGGATTGCAAGAGTTTCGGATTTTTTTTGGAGAAAGAAAATGTTGAGAGAAAAGAAAATGATGGAGGTTGAGTGTGGAAAAGAGAGAAATGATGAACAGTTTATCGGGCGAAGTAATGGCGGTTGACATCAAATCAGTTATTAAATGGTGAACAGTAACTGTCAAATCAGTTACATTTTGAATCTTAGCCATGTACACTGTAAGTAAGGACATGTACATTGGCTGCCAACCCATTTACCAAAAGCGTGCGTTTTATTCTTGTTTCTTTGCGTTTTGGACCTGATGTAGGATGCTCATCCTACACCTCATACTAACATCTACTAATTGTGAAATGAAAGCCAAGAGGAAAAGTCAATGATCTTGGCGCTTCAAGTCTTGCGATCACCGCCCTTGGCCCCTTACTCCACCAACTCGTTCAGCATCTAATATCATTAGATTACACATCCGACGTGAAACTACATACTGCAAATTAGAAAGTAACTCCATCACACTTCTCATATAGTACTTTATACCATTATATTTTTATAGTATAAAATTATTAATTTATCGCTTATTAGGAACTACATATTACTTTCTCCGTTTTTTAATAAGTGACCCACTTTGATTTTCATGCTTGCCAATGCACAACTTTGATGACCATTAACATTTTTATTTATGTATTTATAAAAAATTATAAAATTTTGAAATGAGGAAAATATATAGTGAAACAAATCCAACAACATTTTATATTGTCATTTTTTTTATACATATTAGTAAAAAAAAAATACAGTCAAAGAGAGGTGTATAAATAATATATAAGTCAAAGTGCGTCACTTATTGAGACACAAATAAAATATTTGTTGAAATCACTCATATAAATTGTATTTTATTTTATAATGGACAAAAATTGGGATAATAAGTTCTCACATCTACCACTAGAAGATATCCATTGTCTTCCAAAAATGAACCTTTGGAAACGAACATTGGCTCTCAAACAAATCGACGGCTACCGGTACCGGGAGACCAAGTACTTGCTCCTTTAGTTAGATTGTCAAATTTCAATATTGAGTCAAAGGGAAAATGTGATAATGTTTGATGAGAACCGTAAGAAGAAGCATTGCATACACATATCTATGTTAATAATAGGAAAATCAAAAGATTTAGCTTGTTTCTTTAAATATGTCACAAAACACTCTCGACTCCTTTTGTTCCTATCTATTTTGATGGAAACCTGTGGATTCATAATCAAAGATTAGTAATATAGAATAACTTAGCATGCTTGTGTAGTTGTATATATATTAGTATATGAATGAATTGGGGGAAGTATGAAACCTCAACAAGATGAGGCAACCTTTGATCCTTTCCTTCTTTGCAATTCATGATTGAAGGGTCTAATATATCATTTTGCCAATTGTATCCTGTCAAAATACATGTAATAATATGAAAATTCAATCTCGCTCCCGAGGAGCACGGTGCACAAGGTGCACCCGGTAAATTTGTTCCATTTTTTTATGAGTAAATGTTCTATTTCAACAAATGTTTGTTTTAAGCAGTTTTTTTAGCGAAAAAATATGTTCTATTATTCTTAAAAATTGTTCTATTTTCAATAAACAAATGTTCTATTTCAACAAATGTTCGTTTTAAGCATATTTTTCAGAAAAAAATATGTTCTATTTTCCGTAAAAATTGTTCTATTTTCAATAAGCAAATGTTCTATTTCAATAAATGTTCGTTTTAAGCTTATTTTTCAGCAGAAAATTATGTTCTATTTTCCGTGAAAATGTTCTATTTTCGATAAGCAAATATTCTATTTTAAAAAATGTTCGTGTAAAACTTATTTTTCAGCAAAAAATATGTTCTATTTTCCGTGAAAATATGTTCTATATTTGTTGAGGAAATGTTCTATTTAAGTAATTGAATTCTGGTAATGTTCCACTTCAACAGTAACATGTTCATTTTCGTAATTGAATTATGGTAATGTTCCATTTCAACAGTAAAATGTTCGTTTACGTAAGTTATGTAATCCCCCGTAATTTGATGAATTTTATAAATATATTTAATGTATATTTATAAATGATTTTAATATTTTATGAGTCGAATTATTTTAATGTTTGACTATTTTGAGGAGTTAAAAGAGTTTTATGGTTTTTATTTCTTAAATTAACTAAATGTTTCGTTAATTGGAACTTTAATTATTTAAAGAGTAGTATTTAAAGTATATTTAATTATTAAATTAAGCTTATGGGTTGAGGAGCCCAATTTGTAGCCTTTTGAGCCCATTTGAAAGCGCAAAGGAGTAATTATTTTCCTAATAAGACTCTTATTCTTATGTACTCCTAATTATACTAGGATTAGGGAAAGGGAACCTATAAATACTTCATTAAACCTCCCATGATTCATATTTTCAGATTTGGCTTTTGTTTTCCACTTATTCTTCTTTCCTCTTTCCCTCCCTTCACTCGTTTTTTTTTCTCTCACCCGAATCTGATTGTCCAGATTTCTCATAGTTCCGTTTATTTTTAGCCAAAAATTCCTTCTGAGAAATTGTAGATCTCGAAAAGTTATTGAACTTACGCTCAAGAATCACTCGATTCCGATTATTATTCTATCAGTTATGGCCTCTGCAAGTTTCGCAATTTTGCTGCCATATTTCACTCACTATTTCAGTATTTCACTCTTTTTCTCCCTTTTTCTTTTGATTCTTTTCCTCGTTTTCTTATATATTGATTTCATATATATTGATCTAATATTTCAAAGTATTATTTTGTTAAATTATTGTTTAAAGATTGTATCTTTAATTATTTCAGATTATATGTTTCATATTATTAAGCAAAAAAATTTCAGATTTAATATTTTATGTTCAAGAAGAGATTTAAATATTAAAGTCTTGATTTTTGAGGTTTTAAAAGCCTATTTTAGTAGTACCATATTTCAGGGTTTGAAATATTCTTTGGTGTCAAAAGAATTTTAGAAAAGGTTTTGACACGTTTTTAAGTGAAGTTTTATTGCTGTAAATTTATTGGTATATTGATATACCAATGTTTTGTATTTTGTGAGGCGGAAATTATTCTCTAGGCAACTTTTATAGTAGAAAAGTGGCCTCTCAATTTGTCTACACAAGGTACGTACATACTTGTGTGCTACTCCCTCTGTCCCAGAAAGATCTGAACACTTGTTGGGACACATAGTTTAAGGTGATAAGTTGTGGTGTGGTTATCAAATGTTATTTTATTTAAAAAGTAGATGTGATAGGAGTTGGTGGGGTATTTTTTATTGGAGGAGAGAGAAAGTTGGGTAACTTTTTATTGATAAAAGGTAGAGTGTGGGCCAAAGATGTGTAAAAGAAATAATATATTAATGGTGGGACCATGCCAAGAATGGAAGTGTTCAAACTAATTTGGGACAAACATAAAAGGAAAGTGTTCAGACTATTCTGGGACGGAGGTAGTATATGACTAGTATCACGATTTAAGGAGGAAAAAGTTATAGTATCATGTATAGGAACTTTATAAGTTCATATGTGATTTCTAGTATGATTGATTTCTACATTTTTATGCCTGTGAGCAAGCATGTTAATTATTAGATTTATTATGAGTAAAGAATTGTCATGTTTGTATGGATTTATTGATGCAAGCATGTGGATGGGAACTTTAATTATTAATTCACATGGGGGAATTAATATGTTATTAAGATTGATTCATGATTATTCATGTGTTCCCTTACAAGTATTATTTTCACTACTTTATGAGGATTGTGGGCCTTATTTGGTAAGTTGATAAGTATGCCTTTTAAAGGTAAGTTGATTGTTGGCTAGGTTCAACAAATAAGAAAGTTGAGATTAAAAGAAAGTAAGTCTTGGGTTGTAAGTTGTGATCACTTATTAAATCCTAAGATAAAAGAAGTTCAGTTGTGAATGTTTGCTTTGTATTTCTGAGTTGCTTGTATGTGTGTCATAACAAATAATAACTTGTAAAGAACGTAAAGTGTAACGAGAATAGTTATAGACTTTAGACTGGTGCACGTCTAGAGTTGGTTATTAGGAGTTGGGGTACATGGTGAGCGAGCCATGGCTTTTTACGGGAGATGGATTGATCACCATCCCTATTACATTTAGCAAAGGTTCCTCGATATCGCAGGTCATTTCTGGAATACGTGGTAGCTCCCGTATTTCATCTTCGTAACGAAGGCATTAGTAGATAAGACAACTCAGGTCCAATAACTATTCCATTTGAGTAATAAAAAGATGTGTAGAGTTTAGTTCGGTTAAAGTTGTCTGCGAGAATGTTATATGATTATATTATTATTTAGTCCTCGCATGTTATTTATTTAGTATCCTCGCTAGGAAAGTTTATGTATTATTATGTAGTACTCGGCTTTGCCGATTACGTGCTTTGTTTGTATGTGTTGATCATGGCTTTGCCTTATTGATCCTGTGATGACCCAATTGTGGTGAGCAGATTCTTTAGAGCATTGACATTTACAGGTTCGCAGATGTTGCATAATTGGGAATCTGGGAATGGAGAGCTTGTGTAATCTAGTATATCATATTTTCTTAATTAGTAGGAATGTACTTTAATAAGTTGTTTGAGTAGACATATTTAGAATGTTTGATTTTAAATTATTTATTTATGATAAAGTATGGAGTTTAATTAGATGTTTTCCGCTGCAAAATTCTGAATAAGCCGATACGTTATCACACGGGCGATAATGCTTTGGTAATTCTCTATGTTTTATATTAAAAAAGTATTTCTGAAAAGAGAGAATTATCGGGGTGTTACAAAGTGGTATCTGGAAGCTTTAGGTTATTTTTAAAACTTTTAGGCGCCTAACTAACTAACTTACCAGTTATTTGAATAAACTTTTAGAATTGCTCTTACTTATTCATGTGGAAAAATTTATACGAATATATTATTATATAAGTTTTAGAGGTCCGAAATTTTTTTCAGTAGACCGAATATTTTTTTTTCTCCGAAAATTTTATGGTCGAATATTTTTTTATTAGTATTTAAAAATTTTGGAAAGTTAGAAAAATTGAATTTTCGAATTTTTTTTTCTTTTCCTTCGACTTTTATAAGTCCGAAATTTTTTTTAGACACTTAATTATTATTATAATATAAGGAGTATCTGCATTATTTTTATTGCCTTTAAAGTTTTACTTGTTGCATTGTGAGAATGGGTAGTATAGGAAGGGCATATAGGATAGAAATATTATATGCCTGCATTGAATAGTTAGTTCAGCATGATTATTATTTTCTTCCCTGCGAACTATTCATGATTATTTTTTTTCTTCCCTGCAAACTGTTTGTATTTTTCTTGCCTGGTAAGTGTTATATTCTTGTGCCTATGATGTTAATGGCAACTTGTGTATTATTATTTTGGGAATGCGTACAGGGAGAATACTAAGTATATCCATTGGAATAGGTTTAATTTATTTGTTATAGATTCCTAACCATGTCTGTCAGGCAAGTTAATAGAGTAGGAAGCCATCATAACCCAATTGTATTGAGTGATGATGAGAATGTTTGATGTCATGAGCCTGGAAGTGATAGCTACACTAGCTTAGAGAGCATTATGCGTTATGTGTTAAAAGTAGGCATCCCTGTTAGCGATATATGAAGTAATTCAAGAGTTTGATCGTACTAGAGCGCAAACCTCGAAAGGACATCTACAATGTTACTTGGAGACCTTATTTGAGCGATGTTAGTGATTTAGAGATAGATGAAAATGGACATCAACCCAAAAGGATTAGAAGATCTACTAGATCTAGGAATTCAGGTTATTATTATTACTATTACAGCGAAGACTCTGGAGACTTTGAAGATGAAATGTTACTCCATGAAAGTATAAAGGAAATAAGAATAGGAATGATAATGTAACTCCATAAGAGTATTTATTTATGATTTAAGATTAGTTGTTGGAAAATAGTCAAGCTACAATGGTTTAAATTTCCTTCTTTAGCATCTTTATATTGTTGAGGAATAAGTTGGTTATTTTGGATTGGAAAATATTCTTGTTATCGTTCGAGGAATAAAAGTTATTATTTAGTTATTTGAGTTGAGTGAGAATATATTTTAGTACGTGAAAAGGGGAAATATTTTATTTATTATGATTGGTTTGATTTGATCCTTATGTGATTATTTATGTGATTATTTATTCATGTGTGAATATATGATTGTTATGGTTCATAATGTGTGAACTTAGTGTTATAGTAACTTCATGAGAAATTGTTTGTTGATGCGATCTTTATGGTCAAATCAAATGTTGTCTTCGTAGGAAATGGCAAGTAAGTGTGAATCGAAACCAAAGTAGAGTTAAGTTAAATTTCAGTCGCGAAGTAGAGTGTCAAACAACAATGATGCCTTAGCTTCTGCTATTCACCTATTGGCAGAGAAATTGACTCACGAAAGAATTGAGAGTCCCGATTCTGACGGGGACATGTTTGAGAGACTAGCTAAGATTAAATCGTTGTACTATAAGGGGCAAGCTGACCCTACCTTCTTAAAGAGTGGATTAGGGAGTTTGAAAAGATTTTCGGGGCTGTGAACTGTCTTGAAGGTATGAAAGTAGGTCAAGTTGTACTGTATTTGAAAGATGAGGCTGACTTATGGTGGAAAAGAAATAGACTTAGTGTTGTGGAAGAGTTTAATTGGGAATCCTTCATTACTACTTTAAGAGGAAAAATTTTACCCTGTTTTTTTTTTAAGGAAACTAAAGGCCCAATAGTTTATCAACCTTAGGATGGGGAGCATGACCATCTCTGAGTATTATAGAAAGTTCATAGCATTGTCTAGATTTGCACTTGAGGTAATAGCCACTGAGGAGTTAAAGTCTCAGTGATTTGAGCAAGGTTTGATTGAGGAAATTCAATTGGGGTTAGTAGATTATGAAGAAATTGACTTATCTATCAGTATTCCTACTGGAGATATCATAAAGTGTACCAAGTTGTTTAGAAATTTGCCTTTGAAAATATGAGACTGTGACTTTCCATTTGACTTAATAGAATTCAATTTGGGAGACCTAGATGTGATTCTTGGGATGAATTGGTTAAGTCTTTACAAGGCCAATATCGACTGTGAGATTCAGAAGGTAGTGTTAAGAAACCCTTTGGGAAAATTGACCTCCTATAGGCGCTTTGGGAAACATAAGAAGTTTGGAGTTATCTCTGCTATGCAAGTAAGAAAGTTGATGAGAAAGGGGTGTGAGTTATTCTTCTGTAGTGTGCAGGATGTGAGTAAGGAAGTTGAAGTGAAGCTTGAGGATGTTCCAATTGTGAACGAGTTTATGGATGTGTTTCCAAGTGAGATTTCAGGTATGCCACCTGCGAGAGCTGTTGAGTTCACCATAGACTTAGTTCCCGGAACCGCATATATATCTAAGGCACCCTATAGAATGGCACCTCCTGAGATGAGTGAGCTGAAAATGCAATTGCAAGAGCTATTGGATAAAGGTTATATTAGGCCTAGTGCATCACCTTGGGGAGCTCCTGTGTTGTTTGTGAAGAAAAAGGATGGAAGCATGAGGCTATGTATTGATTATAGGGAGTTGAATAATGTAACCATCAAGAACAAATATCCTTTGCCTAGAATAAATGACCTATTCGACCAGTTGAATGGAGCGAGTGTGTTCTCAAAGATTGACTTACGTTCATGAAATCATCAATTGAGGGTAGCTGATAAGGATGTACCTAAGACTGCCTTTAGAACGCGTTATGGTCACTATGAGTTCACTGTAATGCCATTTGGGTTAATCAATGCTCCTGCTATATTTATGGACTTAATGAATAGGATCTTTCATGAGTTTCTAGATAAGTTTGTGGTAGTTTTCATTGATGACATACTGATATATTCGAGGAATGAGGCTGAGCATGATAAACACTTGAGGATCATTTTGGAGACATTGAGGAAAAACCAATTGTATGCCAAGTTCTCTAAGTGTGAGTTCCGTTTGGAGAAAGTAGCGTTTTTGGGTCACTATGTGTCTAAGGAAGGAGTCTCAGTAGATCCTGCTAAGATTCAAGTTGGGAGTGAGTGGCCAACTCCAAAGAGCGTGTCAGATATTAGAAGTTTCTTAGGTCTAACTGGCTATTATAGGAGATTTGTGAGAGATTTCTCGAAGATAGCAATACCTATGACAAATTTGATGAAAATGAGTCAAAATTTGAGTGGAGTGAAAAGTGTGAAGAAGCCTTTCAGATTTTGAAAGATCGTTTAACCTCTGCACGTGTTTTGACCCTGCCTGATGGGAATGAGGGATTTGAGGTATATAGTGATGTTTCGAAGAATGGTCTAGGATGTGTGCTACAGCAGAATGGGAAGGTAATTGCGTATGCGTCGCGTCAATTGAAACCTTATGAGGCTAATTACCCTACCAATGACCTAGAGTTAGCTGCCATAGTGTTTGCTTTGAAAATTTGGAGACATTACCTCTATGGAGCGACTTGTAAGATATTCACAGACCATAAGAGCTTGAAGTACATCTTTACCCAGAAAGCCCTCAACATGAGGCAGAGGAGATGGCTAGAGTTGATAAAGGACTATGACTTAGACATCCAATACCATGAGGGGAAGGCAAATGTAGTCGTTGATGCGTTGAGTAGAAAGTCGAGTCATAGCATGAACGCCTTGATAGTTCATGAGGAGTTGTGTCGAGATATGCAAAGGCTTAGCCTAGAAATCCTAAACCCTGGGGAGATCGAGGCAAGGTTGAGTGTTTTGTCATTGGGATTGTCAATTTTCAACGAAATCAAAGAAGGTCAAGTCGGGGATGAGCACCTAGAGAAGATTAAGGAGAAGATGGGCCAGGGTAAGGAAGATGATTTTAAGATCCATGATGATGGTAGTCTGAGGTTTAAAGGAAGGTGGTGTGTACACAAAAATGTGATGAGCTTAAGAGACGTCTTATGGATGAGGGCCATAATACACCATACTCTGTGCACCCTGGGGGTAACAAGTTGTATAAATACCTTAAGGGTGTCTATTGGTGGCCAAACATGAAGCGAGAGGTAGCTGAGTATGTGTCTAAGTGCCTCACCTGTCAAAAGGTGAAGATAGATCATAAGAGACCCATGGGGAAAGTTCAATCCTTAGAGGTTCCGGGATGGAAGTGGGATTCCATATCGATGGATTTTGTAACTGCTTTGCCTAGAACAAGGAATGGCAACGATACTATTTGGGTTATTGTGGACCGTCTGACAAATTAAAGTCGACCGTTTTCATAACGATCAAGGAGACATGGAAGAAGAAGTAACTTGCTAAGACATACATTAGGTATGTGGTGAGACTACATGGAGTTCGAAAGGATATCATTTCTGACCGTGACTCTAGGTTTCTTTCGAAATTTTGGAAAAAGGTCCAATTAAATCTTGGGACAACATTGAAGATGAGTGCAACCTTTCACCCTGCAACTGATGGTCAGACTGAGAGGACTAACTAGACTATGGAGGATATGTTGAGAGCACGTGCTATTGACTTTCAAGGTAGTTGGGAGGACCAATTAGACCTGATTGAGTTTTCTTATAACAATAGTTATCATGCGAGCATTAAGATGGCACCTTTTGAGGCATTATATGGACGGAAGTGTAGAAGTTCCATCTGTTGGAATGACTTTAGTGAAAATATAGTCTTGGGGACAAAGTTTATTGAGGAAACTGTCAAGAATGTCAGACTAATTCAGGCTAGAATCCAAGCTGCGCAAGATAGGCAGAAGAGTTATGCTGATTTGAAACGACACGAGGATGAGTTTGCTATAGGTGATAAGGTGTTCTTGAAAGTATCACCCACTAAGGGCGTCATGAGATTTGGGAAAAAGGGCAAGTTAAGTGCTAAGTATGTAGGTCCATATGAGATTTTAGAGCGAATTGGGAAAGTAGCCTATAGATTGGCATTGCCAATGGAGTTTGAGAAGATGCATGATGTATTCCATATTTCCCAACTCAAACGCTACATCCCTGATGAACGTCATGTCCTAGAGCCTGAACGGATTCAAATCGATAGTAGCCTCACATATGAGGAAAGACCTGTCAAGATTCTCGACAGGAAAGTGCGTAGTACACGCAATAAGGACGTCCACATCGTGAAAGTACTTTGGTCTAACCACGAGTCTGAAGAGGCAACGTGGGAAGCCGAAGATGAGATAACAAGAAGTATCCAGACTTGTTCCTTGAGGTGAGTTACGAGGGCGTAACTCATTTTCTTTAAGAGGGGTAGAATGCGATAGAATTTCGCGCTTTGGTCCATTTTTATGGTATTTTTGCATATTTTTATGCTTGATTTTGAGTTTTGCACATGTTGGTGCAAAGTTTAGTGTCCACTATGTGGCGCAGTCAAGTTATTTTGGGAATAGTGTACACATGTTGTGTCGCAAATATCTCCGAGTTTGCCTAATTTAAAGTTTTGAAAGAGAGTTTTCTTAAAAGTTTTGATTTTCGTGCCCAAGTTTCGGGACGAAACTTCTTTTAAGAGGGGTAGACTATAATCCCCCGTAATTTTATGAATTTTATAAATATATTTAATGTATATTTATAAATGATTTTAATATTTTATGAGTCGAATTATTTTAATGTTTGACTATTATGAGGAGTTAAAAGAGTTTTATGGTTTTTATTTCTTAAATTAACTAAATGTTTCGTTAATTGGAACTTTAATTATTTAAAGAGTAGTATTTAAAGTATATTTAATTATTAAATTAAGCTTATGGGTTGAGGAGCCCAATTTGTAGCCTTTTGAGCCCATTTGAAAGCGCAAAGGAGTAATTCTTTTCTTAATAAGACTCTTATTCTTATGTACTCCTAATTCTACTAGGATTAGGGAAATGGAACCTATAAATACTTCATTAAACCTCCCATGATTCATATTTTCAGATTTGGCTTTTGTTTTCCACTAATTTTTCTTTCCTCTTTCCCTCCATTCACTCGTTTTTTTCTCTCACCCGAATCTGATTGTCCAGATTTCTCATAGTTTTTAGCCAAAAATTCCTTCTGAGAAATTGTAGATCTCGAAAAGTTATTGAACTTACGCTCAAGAATCACTCGATTCCGATTATTATTCTATCAGTTATGGCCTCTGCAAGTTTCGCAATTTTGCTGCCATATTTCACTCGCGATTTCGGTATTTCACTCTTTTTCTCCCTTTTTCTTTTGATTCTTTTCCTCATTTTCTTATATATTGATTTCATATATATTGATCTAATATTTCAAAGTATTATTTTGTTAAATTATTGTTTAAAGATTGTATCTTTAATTATTTCAGATTATATGTTTCATATTATTAAGCAAAAAAAATTCAGATTTAATATTTTATGTTCAAGAAGAAATTTAAATATTAAAGTCTTGATTTTTGAGGTTTTAAAAGCCTATTTTAGTAGTACCATATTTCAGGGTTTGAAATATTCTATGGTGTCAAAAGAATTTTATAAAAGGTTTTGACACGTTTTTAAGTGAAGTTTTATTGCTGTAAATTTATTGGTATATTGATATACCAATGTTTTGTATTTTGTGAGGCGGAGATTATTCTCTAGGCAACTTTTATAGTAGAAAAGTGGCCTCTCAATTTGTCTACACAAGGTACGTACATACTTGTGTGCTATATGACTAGTATCATGGTTTAAGGAGGAAAAAGTTATAGTATCATGTATAGGAACTTTATAAGTTCATATGTGATTTCTAGTATGATTGATTTCTACATTTTTATGCCTGTGAGCAAGCATGTTAATTATTAGATTTATTATGAGTAAAGAATTGTCATGTTTGTATGGATTTATTGATGCAAGCATGTGGATGGGAACTTTAATTATTAATTCACATGGGGGAATTAATATGTTATTAAGATTGATTCATGATTATTCATGTGTTCCCTTACAAGTATTATTTTCACTACTTTATGAGGATTGTGGGCCTTATTTGGTAAGTTGATAAGTATGCCTTTTAAAGGTAAGTTGATTGTTGGCTAGGTTCAACAAATAAGAAAGTTGAGATTAAAAGAAAGTAAGTCTTGGGTTGTAAGTTGTGATCACTTATTAAATCCTAAGATAAAAGAAGTTCAGTTGTGAATGTTTGCTTTGTATTTCTGAGTTGCTTGTATGTGTGTCATAACAAATAATAACTTGTAAAGAACGTAAAGTGTAACGAGAATAGTTATAGACTTTAGACTGGTGCACGTCTAGAGTTGGACATTAGGAGTTGGGGTACATGGTGAGCGAGCCATGGCTTTTTACGGGAGATGGATTGATCACCATCCCTATTACATTTAGCAAAGGTTCCTCGATATCGCAGGTCATTTCTGGAATACGTGGTAGCTCCCGTATTTCATCTTCGTAACGAAGGCATTAGTAGATAAGACAACTCAGGTCCAATAACTATTCCATTTGAGTAATAAAAAGATGTGTAGAGTTTAGTTCAGTTAAAGTTGTCTGCAGAATGTTATATGATTATATTATTATTTAGTCCTGCATGTTATTTATTTAGTATCCTGCTAGGAACGTTTATGTATTATTATGTAGTACTCAGCTTTGCTGATTACGTGCTTTGTTTGTATGTGTTGATCATGGCTTTGCCTTATTGATCCTGTGATGACCCAATTGTGGTGAGCAGATTCTTTAGAGCATTGACATTTACAGGTTCGCAGATGTTGCATCATTGGGAATCTGGGAATGGAGAGCTTGTGTAATCTAGTATATCATATTTTCTGAATTAGTAGGAATGTACTTTAATAAGTTGTTTGAGTAGACATATTTAGAATGTTTGATTTTAAATTATTTATTTATGATAAAGTATGGAGTTTAGTTAGATGTTTTCCGCTGCAAAATTCTGAATAAGCCGATACGTTATCACACGGGCGATAATGCTTTGGTAATTCTCTATGTTTTATATTAAAAAAGTATTTCTAAAAAGAGAGAATTATCGGGGTGTTACAAGTTAACTCTTGTAATGTTCCATTTCAACAGTAAAATGTTCGTTTTCGTAAGTAAATTCTTGTAATGTTTCACTTCAATAGTAAAATGTTCGTTTTTATTTTCTTAAATGTTCTATTTTACATTGTGGGAGCACAGTTCTCATTGTGCGCCTGGGAGCACAATCCACGGATTAATGAAAATTCAATTGTGCTCCCAGGAGCACGGTGCACAAGGTGCACCTAGTAAATTTGTACCATTTTTTATGAGTAAATGTTCTATTTCAACAAATGTTTGTTTTAAGCAGTTTTTTTAGCGAAAAAATATGTTCAATATTTCTTAAAAATTGTTCTATTTTCAATAAACAAATGTTCTATTTCAACAAATTTTCGTTTTAAGCATATTTTTCAGCAAAAAAAATATGTTCTATTTTCCGTAAAAATTGTTCTATTTTCAATAAGCAAATGCTCTATTTCAATATATGTTCGTTTTAAGCTTATTTTTCAGCAGAAAATTATGTTCTATTTTCTGTGAAAATGTTCTATTTTCGATAAGCAAATATTATATTTTAAAAAATGTTCGTTTAAAACTTATTTTTGAGCAAAAAATATGTTCTATATTTGATGAGGAAATGTTCTATTTAAGTAATTGAATTATGGTAATGTTCCACTTCAACAGTAAAATGTTCATTTTCGTAATTGAATTATGGTAATGTTCCATTTCAACAGTAAAATGTTCGTTTTCGTAAGTTAACTCTTGTAATGTTTCACTTCAATAGTAAAATGTTCGTTTTTATTTTCTTAAATGTTCTATTTTACATTGTGGGAGCACAGTTCTCATTGTGCTCCTGGGAGCACAATCTACGGATTAGTAATAATACTCCCTCCGTTTCATTTTAATTTACTCACTTCACTTTGGGGGAGAACCAAGGAGAAAGTGCAAAAGTATGAGAGATAAATTGAAAGGTGGAGAGAGAAATTGAAAAGTGAGAGAGAGAAATTAAAACGTGGGATAAAATATTAAAAAGTGGATGACATGGGTGGAAAAAGAGGATAAAGTAGATGTGACATGTTACCAAAAATAGAAAAAGTAACAGTGTGTAGATTAAAAAGAAACAGACCAAAAAGGAAAGTGTGTAGATTAAAAAGAAACGGAGGGAGTAATAGCTAACCAGTTTGACTAATATGTGTCTGTGGGTAAGGGTGTTCATGGGTGGTTAACCGTCCCGATACAACGAGCGAACTGTAACCGTTTAGACTTGTTACTGCCAAAGTTGTTAACCGGTTATCAGTACGGTTTTTCGATTATCCATTAACCGTTATTCAAATTATAGTATTATATTTTACTTAATGTAAATATATATTTTCTATTTTTTAGATCTATGATTTTGGACATGTATTGCACATACTTGATTTTGGACATGTAATTGCAATTAGATGATGATTATGATTTTGGACATGTAATTGCAATTAGCTTGGGATAATTGAACTCATGGCAGCTTGTTGCTATTTATAAACTTATGTACTTGGAAGAATGAAAATAGAAATGGTAACAGCTTTGTTATTCCTGGTCTTAACTATTTTATTGCACACAACAACTACAACTTCTTGAATTCATAATTGGATCCATTAGTAGTAACTCCAACAACCACAATTTTTTTGATAAATACTAAAAGACCATAAACATTACAACTTCTTTGATCTACTTAAGAGCATAAACAACTACAAACGCAATCCATGAAACAAGCAGGGCTAACAACAAATTCTTCTCATTGGTAGATGACTTCATGGCCTCCAATCTCAACTGGAACCCCTCTTTCTTCAAATCTTGCACATCCTCTTCCAAAGTCTCCTTCTTCATTTGCAATTTCTTAATCTTCTGTTCCTGAAAGTCCCGAACCACCTCCAACTCAGTTATGGTGGTTTCATTCTCAAGCATCCGAAATTGTATATCTTCATCAATATTTCTCCCATCAACCAACTTAAACATATCACATTTTGTGTCCTACAAGGGAGTTAAGTGAATTAAAATCAACTAAATTGAAATAATTTACGATAATTAATGCATAAATAACATACTTACAGGCCACAATGGACAACCATAAAACTTTGACCCAACATTAGGGTCTTTCTTCACCGTTCTTACCACCGCGTCATTTCCGCGTTTGCACCTCACCTTTACCACTCTTGTTGAATTCGAAGAATTACCAAACCCAAAGGAACTTTGTTTCCTTCTAGACATGGTGCGTTTTCTTCAGAGATAAAGATGAAGATGAAGAAAGTGATTAGATAACCATGGCAGATGGAGAAGAAGAACAAGGGAGAAAAGAGGGTGAAACGTGGTTGAAATTGAAAATTAGGGTCTATAATATGAAAATAAAGAAGAGAAAAATAAATTAAATATGCAACCGTTTAAAAAGTGACCTACTATTACCTATTGTTGCAGGTCACTTACCACCCCAACCTAATTAAAGTTTTAATGATAACAAAATTAACTCAATATGGGATAATCAAAATGTTAGCTTTAATATTAGCGCACGGTCCAAAGGTTAGCAAATTTTCCAAAGTAAAAATGGAGGAAATGAAAATTCATGCGAAATATAACTTCCCACAAAACATTGAAATTAACTATGCACTCTCTCCCAGGTCAATCAAAATGCAATGATTGAATTGCAGATTTCTTTATGCCAATGAAACAAATTTACGGCATTTCCTAGGAAATGTATGAAGGAAATAATTTACGGTGTTAAATACATCAACCTAGAGCAATTTATTTCCCATGTCAACCAAACAAGCACCCAATCTACCCCTCCCCCCACCAGAACACACCTTCACACCTTCAAAAAAAAATTGATCACAGTAACCAATTGATTTTAATTTACCCTCAGAATCTAATCACAAATTAGAAACAGCCTACAATCATCATTATCATCACTCAAAAAAGCAAGATCGCAGCAGAGAAAAAAAAAACTTCAATTATATCAGAGCCTGGTTAACTATAAGCTACAAAGATAAATAGGCACTAACCCACTACTTGAGGCTACTACAGCAAGAGATGAAGATGTTTGAGCTGCAGTTGTTGTAGAGCTGGGGATGGACGCTGAGGCAGAAGTTGAAGCCAGAAGACCTAAACTCGCAATCACATAAACAATACAAGCTTCTCGAGTAGCATATGGCAAATTGAAAAACAAATAGAAGTAGTAAATAAATTATGGTTCAAGGATCATCAATATGTACTCTTCGTCCTTTGCAGCATGCTTCAAGATATTGCAGGTGCATATCCTAATTGAGATGTATCTTTTTCTTCAAAGATAAAACTCAAACAATGATAGTACACAAATTGCTGAAAACCGTAACAGCATAGAATCTTTGACACTTGAATGCAATTAGAAAATCACAAACTATCATTTGTACTTTTGAGTAAAAACTCACAGCGTTACACTAAGGAGCAAAGATTACATTGCAACACACCACACAGAATGTCTTTTTCAAAGCAAACGACATTATAAAGCCAATATGGACTTGTTAACAGAAAAAAGCAAAAACGCAAACAAAAACAACAAAAAAAAAAGCAACTTTTTGATTCCCACAAGATCCACGAAAATTGCTAACAAAAACACAATTACAAACATCTAAGGGTGCGTTCTCTTCACCTTAGAAAAATAAGTATGACGAGCTCCAATCAAGTGTAAACATAAGGTGATATTAAGGATAATCAAGTCCAATCAAGTCCAACAAGTTTAGTTTAAATGAAGAGAACACACCCTAAATCTCCATAAACCCACATCCCAGATACAATTTTGTCATTCGAAATATCCCACATATCTAACTTCTCGCCATATGCCCTCCAGCTCCTCCCCTATTCTGCTCCCTTCCGAAACAAAGTTCTTCAAACCCCACATGACTTGATTAAGCAAGGAAATCATATGGCAGGGAAAACAAAAGGGCAAAGATTGACCTGAATCACATCATGTATTTCAAACCAATGATCCTAGTATTTGCCAAGTATTCTCAAACCACAGTTCTGCCACCAGAATCAAACAGCCAACACAAAACCACATCTTTGAACCAAAAACCTCATACACAAAAAGTAAAATCTAGACTAAATAATTATTTCACAAAAATATTTTTGCCCCTTGTATTTGTAGGATCACAAAACTTCATTTAAGCCACATCTGAGGCAATTTTTACAATATTAGAACATATGACCAAACAGGTTACGTGTTTGAACATATTATAATTGATTCAGCAAGCAGCAAGAAAAAGTAAATTTTTAATTGTCATTTCATGATTCAAAACATAAATGGTCACGTTATCATTCATTTTTTTAACTAGTGAGAGTGCATAATAATCTTCGAAGAAAGCTAGTCTTCTTTTTTAATTATATTGATACTCAACCCTTTCTTTTATTGAGATTAATACAATCAACTCGACCAATATTGGAAGCTATAGCCTATATTGAATTAAATACTTTGGTCCGATACTGGAAGTTATAGCTTATATTAGAACAGATATGTTTTCTTATGCAAAGGCCAATATAAGATAACGAGAGAAAGCGCATCTGGCCTCCTATACTAGCAATAGTCAAGTTCCAGAAAAAACCACATCCCCAAATCTCCAACCTCATTGTTTGAAATATACCTCCACCCAATTTTAGCTTCCAGGTTCCCATTTCCAAATTTCTCTCCTTGTCAACCCTTGATGAACTGAGCTGCATGATTAACATCTAATTACCAATTTGGGGTTCTTAGAAGTACTTTGGCAACTTTTGGTGAAAACAAATACTTTCTCTGTTTTTTTTTTTTTTATGCAACAATTGCCTTTTTGGTGAGTTGATTAAAATAATCAAATGTTGCATCTAAAAAAACAGAGGTAGTATATAATTGTTATTGCTTAAATAATTGGCATTGCTTGCATAGTGACATACTTCCGGTTTCATGGTACCCAGATGCTCTCAATGTCGTATCTATTGAAACAGACACATTGTGTTACATTATTCCAGCAATGTGCTATCATAAGATGGGTAGATGAATGAAGATTAATAACCGCTTGGAGTAACACAAAACCAAACTGGCCTACACGAAAGAATAAAGCTTCTAAAATCTTCCCTTACTAGGGGTTGGACTCCCTAGTAAAAATGATTTCTTCTCAAGATCTTAAAATGTCGTCAAGGCATTACAATGTATATGACTATCTAGCTAGAGCCGTTTCAAATACCACCGAATCTATCAGCTTATAAAACTCTCTCATATTCAATCTAGATCGGTTGATAGAGCAATTGATGGGATTCTTACCTATATTCTCTCCCCTTCATGCAGTTCCCACAAACCTCCTAAAAGTACTATTATTCAGCATTATTCAACTCTATGCAATCTTCCACATCACAGGTCATACAATCATTGCTCCACATCCATGATGAGAAAACAACTAAATGTTATAATGTCAACTAATTGATACTCAAGCATCCAATCAAGCAAAACAAAAACAGAACTCTATGCAATAAAAGCTGAAAGGTCGACGACACGACAAAGTTGAGCAAAGCTCACCAGTAGCAGCCGGAGTAGTAGTAGTGGTGGTGGTGGCAACAGTCCCAGTAGTAGCAGCAGTAGTGGCATCGGTAGTAGTAGTAGTCTGCTGAGACTGAGCAGGGGTAGTAGTCTTGGTAGTAGGAAGAGTAAAACTCGGAAATGCAGTAGTGGTTCCGGAAGAAGTCGACCCAGTAAGACAAGCATCAGTAACCAAATTTAGCTCCTTAGGAACTATCAGATGCTGAACAAAAGTAAATGAAGCCAACCTTGAGAGCACAGGCCAAACCAACTACCACATGAGTCATGACACATCATCTATGTCTTATACCTCCTATAATAGTAGTTGCATCTCATCCATAATATTGATGTAAAAAAACAAAAAAGATTGCAGACTGTGAAGATCCTAAGACCAATGTCTTCAATATTTATGCTAATTTACAGCTCATGCCACACTCAATGCTCCTACTTCATATCCAAGACCATGTCATAATATATTGATGTGATGGCCAGAAAGTACAACATTCAAGCTGGCGACGAAGGAATTTTGTTTTGCTTCAAACTACTACTACCATTGCACTATACACCTTAAAGAGCCAACGGACTCTCGAACAAAAAATATAGCACACAGTCAGTAGGATTACCTCTTGTTGATGAGTCTCTATTAACTCCAGTCGTCTGTCCAAGTTGGATTGGGTCTCAACCACTTTTGCAACTTCTGTCTGGTTCCCAAAATGATACGAGTCATACGACATCAAGAGGATGAAAGATTAACATAGAATCAAAATACAGATAAGCAGTGGAGATTGGAGCAACTAAATAATCTGATGGGATAAATGTATCCTTATGTGAAAAATCTTAGTTTATAGATAGAATTTGGATAATCTCAAGTCTTTGCTGTTTAAATATAAATCCTCTAATCTTGGTAGTCACATGCTTTCCTACATAGACATTCCAAGCATGCCTTACCTCAGTGTCTCCAGCCTACATATACAAATATCCAATCTACGCGCCCAATGTAACAAGACTTCTGCAACAGACGCATTTGAGATGCTTGTCCCTCGTCTCTTAAAAAGGGGACATCTAGTTCTCGACTCCCCCCCCAAAACAAAAAACACCCTTTTGATACATCCTTTTCTTATTTACTAAAAGATTTTTTTCTTATCCAAAAATAGAAGAGAAAATATATCAGCAGCCATATTATGATCACAACAAATTTGTAGCAGAGATCATCAAAAGCAACATAGATGAAATATGTAAACCTACAAAGAAAAATACTTTTTAAGTTTCCAAATAAGACTAAACAAGCAGGTCAATGCAAAAGTTTAAACAAAGCAGCAGACATAAAATTAATAAATCACCTCAAGTCGTAGAAGAACATCCCGATTTTGCAATATTCTCTTGTCCCAATCAGCAATTGCATTAGCCTGCTTCTGGAACTTTTTAGTAAGATCTTGCAATTCAGAGTTCCACTCCGTGATGATCTTCCAGCACAGAAGTCAAAAGAAAAACCACACATGTTAATTCTTTAGAAACCCAGCAAGGGAAAAGATCAGCTCATACAATATAATAACACTGTAGAAGCAAAGATAACTCTACAGGGAAAAAAAAAATGTAATAAATGATTCTGTCAGCACGTTTCCATGGAGGCAAAGAAACAAAAAGTTCAAGAACCTCCTCAACAGTTTTTCCAGTTATCTCAGAGGGCATCTTGGGGGTGGGAGTAGATGTTACTGGTGTACTCACAGCAGAGGTAGTTCTACATAAGAGATAAAACAAGAGAAATGTCAGATTAAAAGGCCAAAGATTGTTCTTCAACAGAAACATTTGATCTGATAATGTTGACTATAATTCCATGCATCTATTGGCACATAGCCAAAAAGTCATTTTTGTGTGGACAAAAAGTCGTAAATTTGTTTCATTGGCATAAACATGGAAGAGATGGATTTATGGGAAATATAACTTCCCACAAAACATTGAAATTAACAATGCACTCTTCCCCAGGTCAATCAAAATCCAATGATTGAATCGCAAATTTCTTTATGCCAATGAAACAAATTTACGACATTTCCTAGGAAATGTATGAAGGAAATAATTTACGGTAAAATACAACAACTTAGAGCAATTTAATTCCCATGTCAACCAAACAAGCACCTAATCTCCCCATCCCCCCACCAGAAACACTTTCATACCTTCAAAAAAAATGATGAGGGTGACCAATTTATTGTACTTCACCCCCCAATCTAAACACAATTTAGAAACAGCTTACAATCATCATTATTAGCTACAAAGATAAATCTTCAATAATTTCAGAGCCGGATTTATTATAAGCTACAAAGATAAATGGGCACTAACCCACTACTTGAGGCTACAGCAAGAGATGAAGATGTTTGCGCTGTAGTTGTTGTAGAGCTGGGGATGGACGCTGAGGCAGAAGTTGAAGCAAGAAGACCTAAAATAGGAATCTCGCAATCACATAAACAATACAAGCTTCTCGAGTACCATATGGCAAATTGAAAAACAAGTAGGAAATAAATTATGTTTCAAGGATTATCAATATGTACTCCTAGTCCTTTGTGGCATGCTTCAGGATATCTTAATTGAGATGTATTTTTTTCTTCAAAAAGAGCACAAATTGCAGAGAACCGTAACAACATAGGATCTTTGACACTTGAATGCAATTACAAAATCACAAAATATCATTTGTACACTTTTGAGTAAAAACTCACAGCATTACACTAAGGAGCAAACACATTACTGCAAGACATCACACATAATGTTTTTTCAAAGTAAACGACAGTATAAAGCCAATATGGACTTGTTGACAGACAAAGAAAAGCAAAAAAATAGAAACAACTTTTAATTCCCACAAGATCCATGAAAACAAACGCATTACTGCAAGACATCACACAGAATGTGTTTTTCAAAGTAAAAGGCAGTATAGCCAATATGGACTTGTTGACAGACAACGAAAAGCAAAAAAAAAAAAAAAAAAAAAAAAAGACTTTTAATTCCCACAAGATCCATGAAAATTACTAACAAACACAATTACATACATTTAAGGGGGTATTTGGTTTACAAAGGGGAAAGGGAAAGGGTTTAAGAAAGGAAAATGTGGAGAATGGAAAGCTAAACCCTTAGATTAACTAGGTTGTTTGTTTCAAAATATCTAAGAGAAACCTTAACATTTCACCACCACCACCACTACACTTCTCTTTCAATTTAAACCACCTTGCCATCGCCCCCCTTACCCTCGCCACTGCTGCCACCCTTACCCTCGTCCACCGCCGCCGCCTAAGTAACCAGATAAGATGTGCAGTTTATTCTCTTAAAACTCATAGAAGTGACAGGAGAACAATATATAAGCATTTTACGAAGAGCTAACTTTAGGATTTGGCATAATTATGTCGATGCAACATCTATACCTTGTTGAAAATCAATCTTAGCAAGTGGCATAAGTGTTTATTTCGAGATTGGAGATTTAGTGGTGATGCTCCATCCTTTGTATGCCAAAATGTAACACCAATTTCAACGCAAGAGCATGCTAAGAGAATTTTGCACTTGATTTACTAGGTGGTTTCTTAGTGGTAGGTAGGTGGTTTTTTGGCTCTCTCTCCTCCAGATCTACTTGGTGGGTAGGTTTTCGTGGTGGGTGGTGTGGGTTTCCGGGGTGGTGGAGGAATTCTGGAGGGTGGTAAGGCGGTGTTGGCAGTTGGGTTAGGCGGTGCTAGTGGTCATGGTGGAAGGGGTGACGCCAATGAAATTAAAACAGAATGGCCGTTCTGTAACGGATTTTGGATTTGCCGTTCCGCGAAATGCCGTTACAGAACGCCATAACAAAAATCACATACTTCTCACCGTGTTGTCCATTCCGTAACGCGAACTCGCCGTGTTAGAACGCTTTTTATCCCCGTTACATCCGTTCTTTTCAAATATTAGCCAAAAATATTTTATAATTTAATTATATAGCTAATGTAACATGATATTCTGATAGATTTAATTATATTATGTTGCAATAATGTTTCATAAACTCAAAAAAAAACAAATAAGGTTAGAACATATTAATGTGAATTTTTTTAAAAAAATTCACGCCGCGTCGGCCGCGAAACGTTCTATTTCCCTGTTACAAGCCATTCCCGCGACAACGCGACCGTTCCCGCGACCGCGTTTTTTTTTTTCCTCCGGGTGACGGTGATCCGTATTGGTGGGTGGATCAAGCAGTGGTGGGGTGGTCAACGGTGTTTCAAGGAAAGGGTAAGTGAAACCTTGGGGTAGGGTGGGAAGGGATGTGGAGGAGTTTGGGGGTAAGGGTAGAGTAAAGAGAACCATTGAATTGACCAAACAAACAACAAGTAAGGGAATCAAGTAAGTTGATTCCCTTACCCATTCCTGAAAACCTCATACCAAACGCCCCCTAAGGGTGCATTCTTCTCACCTTAGAACAATAAGTATGAAGAGCTCCAATCAAGAGTAAACATGAGGTAAAATTGGGGATAATCAGGTCCAATAAAGTCCAATAAGTTCAGTTCAAGTAAAGAGAACACACCCTAAATCTCCATAAACCCACATCCCACATATAATTTTGTCATTCGAAATATCCCAAATATCTAACTTCTAGCTCGCCAAATGCCCTCCCCGCTCCTCCCCTATTCTGCTCCCTTCCAAAACAAGTTCATCAAATCCCATATGACTTTATTAGGCAAGGAAATCATTTGGCAGGGAAAACATAAGGGCAAAGATTGACATGAATCACATCATGTATTTCAAACCAATGATCCTAATATTTGGCAGGTATGCTCAAACGGTCAAACCAGAGTTCTGCTGCCACCAGAATCAAACAGCCAAACACAAGGCATATATGCACAAAACCACATCTTTATACCTCAACAAGTAAAATCTAGACTGTATAATTATTTCACAAAAATATTTTAAAAATATTTTTGCCCCATGTATTTGTAGGGTAATAAAAAATTCACTTAAGTCACATCTGAGGCAATTTTTACAATATTATAACATATGATATGACCAGACAGATAAGTGTTGAACATATTATATTAATTCAGTGAGCAGCAAGAAAAAGTAAAAGTATTAATTGTCATTTCATGATTCAAATTTCAAAACTTAAATGGTCACGTTATCATTCATTTTTCTGACTAATTAGAGTGCATGAAAGTCTTCGAAGAAAGCTACTTTCTTTCTTTATTACTTCCTCCGTTTCACAATAATTGCAATACTTTCCAGATTGCGGACTCCTAGGCAATTTTTCAATAGTAACAATTAGATGGGAAGGGGTATGTGATTAGACTAACTAATAATACAATAAATACATTATATCAAGACCTAGCATCCACCATTACCACCCTACCATGGCCAGCCGCCACCACCCCACCAACACCACCACCAGAACCACCCCAACATCACCACCAGAACCACCCCGCCAACACCAACACCACAACCATCTTGCCATCAGGACCACCACCACAACCACCCCGCCACCACCATCTTCCATTTCAAAATTCACAAAAAAAATTCAACAATGAAGAAGTAGATCGATGAAGATGAAGACGATGAAGGAGTTCGAAAGAGAGAGAAAGAAGGAGAACAAATTCTGAGCTTATGAATTTATCTTCGCAAGTTTTCGACAGATGCTCAAAGAAGGAGATCGATGAAGATTATGAATTTATCTTCGCAATCTGAAACAAGATCTCCATTGCAAGATCTGAAATCTCGCTATTCTTCGTTTGCAAGATCTCCATTGCAAGATCTCGCGATTCTTCATTTCAGATCTCGCGATTTTCATTGCGCTTCCTTCGCATCTCTTCGCTTCACCTTTTTCGCGTCACCTACCTTCTTCGCTTCACCTTCTTCGCGTCGCCATTAACAATGGCCACCATGACCATTCTTCAGAGAGAGATGCGAAGTGGAGAAGAGAGAGAAGGAGACAGACAAGAAAGGTCGGGAGGAGAGAGATGCACGAATTGGAGGGATTCTTCAGAGAGGAGGAAGAAGCCAAGGCGAGAAAGGTCGAGAGGTGAGAGATTAGAGGTGGGAGATACGGAGGAGACGGCCACGGTTGTTGGTTGGTGGTCGGCGAGGGAGAAAAGGAGGAGGGTTGGCTGGTGGTCGGCGAAGGAGAGATGGAGGAGGAGGAAGATGAAGGTGTGGTGGCTTGGGGTCGTGGTTGTTGATTGTGGAAGATGGGTTGTGGGTTGTGGAAGAAGAGAAGAAGGGTTGGTGGCTGGAAGATATTATGGAGTAGTTAGGAGAAAGATCAAGTAGGTTTATTAGTTTAATTGTTTTAGATTAGAGTATGTCATCAATATTAATTTTATGAATTAAGGGTATTTAAGTAATTTTACAGTCTAAAACTTACCAAAAAAGGAAAGTGTTGCATTTATTTTGAAACACCCCTAAATGAAAAGTGTTGAAATTATTATGAAACAGAGGAAGTATATTAATGCTCTACCCTTTCTTTTATTGAGATTAATACAATCAACTCGACCAATATTGGAAGCTATAGCCTATATTGAATTAAATACTTTTGTCTAATACTACAAATTATGGCTTATATTAGAAAAGAATAGAACTTCTAAAATCTTCCCTTACTAGGGGTTAGATTCCCTAGTCAATAGGGTTGTTCAGATTGCGGTCTGGACCGCACCAAACCGCAACCCAAACCGTTTTTTCACGGTTTGGGTTGGTTTGCGGTTTCAAAATTGCAGTTTGGGTTATGATTTCAAGCAAACCGCGGTTTGCGATTTGGGTTGGGTTTTAATTTTTTTAAACCAAAACCGCACCGTAAACCGCAATTTTATATATACATTTTTTTTTATCTATTTTGATTATTTTTAAATGCACTTGTGGCATACAAGTATACAACTGAAAAAAGAAGTTTGAAGTAAAGAACTTGGACACTTTTGATAAATTATTATTCATGTTTAATTATGAAGTCAACTTCATATTTATTTGGACTCTTTATATTTATTAACAAATTTTTTTTGCTCTTAGATTACAAAATTAATGTCGAGGAGGAAAAAAATGGTTAAACCGCAAACCAAACCGCACCAAACCGTTTTGCACGGTTCGGTTTGGGTTGGTTTGGGTTGGTTTGGGCAAAAGTGCGGTGCGGTTTGGGTTGGGAAAATGTCAAACCGTATAATTGTGGTTTGGGTTGGGTTACATCCCAAACCGCACCAACTCAAACCGCGAACACCCCTACTAGTCAAGATGCTTTCATCTCAAGATCTTAAAATGTTGTCAAGGCATTAGAATGTATATGACTATCTAGCTATAGCCATTTTAAAAACCACCAAATGTATCAATTTATAAAAACTCTCTCATATTCAATCTAGATGGGTTGATAGAGCAATTAATGGGATGCTTACCCATATTCTCTCCCTCCATGCAGTTCCCACAAACCACACCTCTCTCTCCCTCTCTCTCTCCCTCCCTCCCTCCCTATATATATATATATATATATATATAATTGAGTTCAGGTGATAATAGAGTTTTATATGAGAAGTGAGAAGAAATTATAACCCTTAGATCATGCCTCATTAGATGGCCAAGATTAAAAACTAAAACAAACTAAAATCCCGAACTTTATAGGCTTCTCACGCATAACCTATTTTCTCTCTCCTCTTTCTCTCTCGTTTCGGTTACTGTGCTTCCGTGATGCAATTACGTTCATTTTTTTTTGTCAATATCAATTTACTGAATTTCGTCCCCGATTATCAATGAAATTCAGCACTCAAGATTAGTTCACGAGACGCATACAATATGGTAGAGCTGATCAACTCCAGCCGGCCCGCGGGCCAAGCCCAAAAAATCAGCGGGCTTGGGCTCCAACATTTGACCCGCAATTGGGCTTCGGGCCTGGGCTTAGTGGCCCGACTTATTTCGGGCGGGTTCTGGGCAGGCATGCAGGCCCGCTTTTTGGCCCGGTCCGGCCCGTGAATATAAGTCTTGCACTGCCACTCTTGCTGCTGGACGTGCAGCGTGCCAAACAGAAATAGGAAAAGGCGAAAAGCCCATTTGCTAAGGGCTAAAGGCCCTTAAGTTAAGCCTTAAAGGGATTTAAAAAAAAAAAAAACTGAAATAGGAAAAGCAAATAGGCAGCGTGCGCCGTGCAGCATGCTTTAGTGAGGAGAGAGAAACATCCCAAAAAGTCAAAAACCCTAGCTTCCCATCAAGTAGCAGCCTTGGTTTTTTGTTCTGCATCCCATTGTCTTCTTCTCTTCATTCTTCATTCGGTATGTTAAATTTTAATTCTTTATAAGTTATATTTTTTAATTTCTCAGCAAAATAGTGGACAAAACTAATTAAAACGGAACAAAAAAAAAAGGCATGTTGGCCCGAAAATGGCCCGCTAGGCCCGCATTTTGGGAGAAGAAGGTTAGTACTTTGTTTAACTTTTCGTTTTTTTATTTTTTAGAATTTTGATGCAATTTTACATCTAAATATCAATGAAATGGATTTCATTCGAAATTGTTATGATTATATTCGAAATCGTTGCTATTGTCGTGAAACAAATTTTGATTCAATTTTACATCTAAATTGATCTGTACTATTGAGAAAGCTTTGTTTTCTAGGACTTGTTTGAAGAAGTTGAAGTTGATTTTGTTCAATAAGATATGTGGGAGTAAATAATATTCATGTTATTCTAACAAGGTTTCTTTATGAAAGCTGATGCGAGGAAAATATTGGCTAATAACAGGGGGCTTGGAAAATTTTAGAGTTATAACAAATGCTGGAATAAAAAGGTGACAAGGTCCTGAGAAAGTAAAAAGGAAAAAAAAAGGTAACCAAATATGCATAATGGGTTGTAGCATTATGGGGTTGAAGTTGAATATATCTGCATAGTAACAAACACCACGACAACTCTAACTAATTTACATTCAATTGGAGTTCATCTTGCTTTAGGTCAGTTTGTTTTGTTTTAAATTTTCAGATTTTGCAAATGTGTTGCAATTTTAATGAATTTTATTCTTTGAAAGAACTTGGTGGTTTATAATGAATTTTGCCATAACTCTTAACTAATAATTGCTACAACTCTAATGAGTACTTCCGATAACTCTAATAAGTATTTTCTATAACTCTAAATAAATATGGGTATAACTCTAAACAAATATTAGTGTAACTCTAATCAACTCTAAACAAATATTCGAGAAGAAGAAAATGGATGAGGAGTGAGGGCTGAGAAGAGAATGGAAGAAGGCAAGACCACAAGATTTGTCATTAGCATAAAATTGTGTTGTGTTCTTGATTGTTTTTGTTCAAGCTACAAGGTATGAGTCTGTTTCAGTAACAATGCACCATACATGATTAAAGGTATATAAACAAGTAAAGCATTGTTTATAATCTACTTGTTGTGAAATAATCTACTTATTCTTGGAAACATAACATTTTTGGGCATATCATGTTCGAACACCATAAAACCTATTAGCTCAAATGGAAGAGCATTGTGCTATGATCTGTTACCCGGACTCGGCAAATTTTGCCATATACCGGTGTTGGTACGACACGACGCCGACACCGGTACGAAATACGTGTCAAATCCGGCAAAGTTCACTCGGACACGGCGGCTCTAAACCCTAGATTCTCAAACCTTAGAGTTCGAAGAGGAGAAGAGAATAAGAGAAGAAGAGGAGAAGAGGAAAAGAGGATAACTCACCTTGACTCGCCGACCGGAGCTTCGAACTCGCCGGTAAGTGTCGTCTTTCTTCACTTCTCTTCCTTCTCTTCTTCTCTCTCTTCGATCTTCTGTTGCGTTTCTTCATTGAGACCTTCTCTTTTTCTTTTTCTTTTTCTTTTTGTCACAAGTCCACGTGACTTGTTTCTTTTTCTTTTCTTTTTTCTTTTTAATTTTCCTTCTCTCCTTTCCTTCTTCTGTTCTGCTTTCTTTTCTTAAAACTTTTTTTTTTCTTCTTAGCCTATATGGCAGTATGGCTAGGTTGTTCTTTTCAACAAATACTTTAATTTTATTAATATATTATAAATATACAATTATAAAATATAAAATAGCTGATTAATTATTAAATTTTATATTATAAAATATTATTTTTCGCGTACCCGTACCCGTGTCCAAATTTCGGACAGAGTCCCTGTGTCTTGATTTTTTGGAATTGTCGTACCCGACACTCGGATCCGTACCCATATCCGACACTCCTAGCCGAGTCCAGGTAACTATGGTGCTATGCACAAGATGTGGGTTCGGTTCCCGTTGCAGTAAGGTATTAGTATGACATTTGGAGTTGCTTGAGTTGAAATCGGAAAGTTAAAGTTTCTAGAGTTTTTATTCTTAATTGATTTGATCTCTGATGTGAAATTTGCATTTGTTGATTGATAATTAGAGATTTTTGTTGATTGATTGTTGCGATTTTCTTTCTCGTAACCTATATTATTGATGTTTTGGTCGAATTTTACGCCGATTTTTTCTTTATCCTCTTGATTAAGGTTCTTTTCTATTTATTTTGGATTTTTTTTGTTGCCTATTGATAATTTTTGAACCTTCTTGATTGTTTCTTGCTGATTTCTCATTCTTCAAATATGGGAGAAGAATCATCTGAATTGTGCAAAATGTTCCGCGTTATTTTATCTGAATTGCTAACTCTAATAAGTACTTTCTATAACTCTAAACAACCATTGGCATAACTCTAATAATTACTCGTACAACTTTAAACAACCAGTGGTATAACTCTAATTGTTTCTTGTTTTTCTTAAATTGTGAGGCATAAATCTTCTCGTTTGTTCTCTGCAGGTTCCTATTTCTCACCTTCTTGGTAAGAACACCCTCTTGTATTTTTCGGCACATTGGTGCCGTTCACGTTGTGCTTTATACCAGCAGATAAAAGGAAAAGATGATGCCTTTGATGTGATCTTCATCCCTAGTGATAAAGATCAGATTCCCTTTGATGGATATTGTTCTGCAATGCCCTGGTTAGCTATTCCATAGATGACCAGCAAAAGGCATATCTGAGTCGTTTATTTAAGGTCTTTGAGATGACTAATGGGTGGCCTAAGAACTAAGAAGGTGAATCATGCTATTCATGAAGATTATGGTGCAGATGGAATCAATGATGATACCAGTGGCGGATCTAGCGTGGGTTCAGTGGGTTCAACTGAACCCACGCGGATCTGGATAAAAAACTGGGTAAACTGAAAGATAAAGGAAAAATAAATAATATTTCACGCATATTATATCACTGAAAGGCATATAGCTCAGCGGGTGAAATGTGTGTGAATGTGCGATGAGTTGAAATTGCATTCATGCGTCGCGGGGTAGAATCCTGGGTCTGGGTCCTCTGGGAGGAAGTGTTGTTTGATTTTTTTTTCCTTTCCTTTCTATTTTTTATTTCTTGGTTTCTTCTTTCTTGTCTTTATCCTTCCTTTATGTTTTTTAGCTCCCATATTTATTTATAAATTTCTCCCTTCCATTCCACCAAGTACTAATGAAGTAACTCCCCCCGTTTTAATTATTTGCAACTTTCTGAGATTTTACACTATTCACTTGCTAATTTTTATAATTTTACATATTAGGAATATCAAGGATTAAAGTTATGCATTGAGAAATGTGAAATTTCAAAAGTTGCAAGAAAAAGAAAACGGAGGAAGTAACAATTAGTATTGTGTAAATCGGGTGCACAATCATTGGCGGATCTATGTAGTAACAAGGGGTAGCATGTGCTACCCCTTGAAATCAGGCGAAAAAAAGTGAAATTCTATTTCTTCAAAAAACATGTACCGCAAAGCTTCTGTAGGGCATTGGTTGGAGCTTTTTGATAGAAGCTTATAATGTTGTAAGGTTGCAGGATCGAAGCATGGTAAAATCATTATAGCCATTTTCTAGAATCTAGCTCCTTTCCTTTATTCTTTCTTTTATCTCATTTATCATTCTTTTTTAAATTTTTGGCCTACACTTCATATTTCTCTTAGCTTTATCTTTCCTTCACCATTTGACCAGCCTCATTTGTGATTATTTCTTAAGCTTTATTTTTACTACACTTTATTTATATTTTCTTTCATCTTTCATCTTTCATTACCTCATTCGTCATTCTTTATTAAATACTTTGGACTACATTTTTTTTATCAAAAAAGAAAAAAACTTGAACTATACTAGAAATAGATTGCCAGTTAAAAAAATATCATTTACTTTATGAATGTTCTAAATGTTGATTTAAGGCAAATACTATACAAACACTGGCCATATCTATACTTATTCCCTTTTAAATTTCTTTACCTAGTATTCTATTCTAATTATTATATTTTCTAAAGAAAATTGGACTACACCTTTACAAAAGAACTCAATTGGAATAGAAAAGAATATTTTTTCTTAGAAAAAATATAAATTGGTATTGCTATATTTGTTTTTGGATTTAAAAGTTGATACAATTGTAAATCTGTTCTGAAAATCGAGAACGCGTCATAAACAGTTGTAATTTTCTCTTTGAGGTTGTATTTGGATTTTGTGACATTTTGAATTTATTAGTTACAAATTTTTTGGTATTTGATGGTATCGTAAAAATTACGCTACCCCTCACTCAAAATTCTGGATCCGCCACTGTGCACAATAGATTATTTATTGTAAAAACTATTACGCTTTTGGCCAAAATGGGTCATTTTCAAAGTCAAAATAATCACTTTAAATTTCATATTCATTCTAGTTGATAATATTTCTTTTTTTCATTGTTTCATATTATAGATAGTTTTAAACTTTTAACACTTAATTGATATGTTGATTTAATGAAAAATGTCTTGAATGTCTTAATAATTGATACTCTGTACTTTGTTTTATAATAAATTGATAGTCTTTTTTTTTTTAAGCAAAAAAGGGGCAAGCCCCCTAGTCTTTTGTTTGTACAAGTATTTAATTAGTTATACTGATGATGTAATCAAGAATGAAATATTTGTTTTTTCTATAAAAAATGTAATGAAGACAGTAATATAAAATTTGAAATTTATATTCGAACAACTCCGAACCCACGTGGCTCAATTCCTGGATCCGCCACTGGATGATACCACTTTCAAAGGTCACGAGACTTCGAATGATGTATATATTACCATACCATTGTAATTGTACTGTTTAGAGTGGAAAATGTTTTTGGTATACTTAGAGGCGCTATTTTAGTGAAGCCTCCTTGCGATAAACACTAGTTTGTAAGTTTTTTTTTTTTCCCTCATTTTAGATAGGTCTCATTTTCTTTCTCATTTCTTCTCCAGGTTTGGTTATTGTAAATGACATTTTCCTTGTATTTTTATTCTTCTGCTGTAACAATCAATTAGCACAGGTTAATAAAACACTCATTGTTCATCATTGTAAGTGAAATTGTGAATCAAATTAGACAAAACCAGTCGTGTTGCAAATTGATGGAAACTGTTCATAACATGAATTGCTTCTTTATTAATATATTTTTCTAGTAAAGCTTAATTTAAAATGAAATACTTATGAGTAGATCAGAACATCTTGCACAATAGCACTCATGTACATTAAAAGAATACAGTCGAAAATTGTCATATTGTGACTCTAACTAGCTATAGTGCCATTTATTCCTTCTTTTTACCATCTCATCAAGGAACGCTTAAGAGAATAAATAAAAATATCCTAAAAACTAAATAGGACCAAGAAATAGTAAAAGCCTGTGTGGGAGTCGAAGCCACATTTTTTGGGTATTTGCACAAAAACACTAACCAATTGAGTTAACAACAAGCTATCAAAGATTTTAGTCACGATATATTGCCCCTAGAGTCGACAAGTATACCTAAATAACATCAGAACATCCTCTATCCAAAATTTTTGAAAAGGCCAAATCTAAAGAAGTATTGATATAGTTCTAATTAGTTCTTCCTATAACACTAAACAAATGTTGTTATAATTTTAATAAGTAGTTCCTATAATTCTTAACAAATGTTGGAGTAACTCTAACTAATAATATTTTATAAAATTATAAACAAGTATTGGTATAACTCTAAACAAGCATTATTATAACTCTTGACTACTAATTCCTACAACTCTAAACAAGTATTGACATAACTCTAATAATTAGTTTCTGTAACTATGAACATGTACGGATATTGGATCTAACTCTAAATGTTGGTGTGACTTTAACGAATATTCTATAAAATTCTATTCATGTGTTGGTATAACTCTAATTACTACATGATATAAGGCCCTGTTCTTTTGGACTTATTTTCAGCAAAAATAAGTAAAAATAAGTTCAATTCAGCAAAAATAAGTAAAAATAAGTTCAGTTCAGCAAAAATAAGTTCAGTATTACTATTAATGTTGTAATTATTATTTTTGTTTTCAATATTACTATTAATATTGTTATTATTATTAATGTTATAATTATAATAACGATGAATTTGTAATTTTTTTATTTTTTATTTTTTTATTTTATATTATTTTTTTATTTTATATTATTTTTTTATTTTTTATTATTTTTTATTTATTATTTAGTAATTATTATTTATTATTATTATAATTATTATTTATTATTATTTATTTTATATTATTTTTTATTTATTATTTAGTAATTATTATTATTTATTATTATTATTATTTATTATTATTTATTTTTTATTATTATTATTATTATTATTATTATTTATTATTATTATTTATTTTTATTTATTATTTATTATTATTATAATTATTATTATTTATTATTGATTATTGATTATTGATTATTTATTATTATTTATTATATATTATTTATTATTTAATATTTATTATTATTATTAATATTATTATTTATTATTATTAATATTATTATTATTTATTATTTATTATATATTATTATTTATTATTATTATTATTTATCATTTATTATTATTATTATTTATTTATTTATTATTATTATTATTATTATTATTATTATTTATTATTTATTATTATTATTTATTATTATTATTATTTATTATTATTATTTATTTATTATTATTTTTATTATTTATAATTATTATTTTTTATTTTTTATTTATTAATATTATGATTTATTATTTATTATTATTATTATTTATTTATTATTATTATTATTATTTATTATTATTATTATTTATCATTTATTATTATTATTTAGCAAAAATAAGTTCAGTTCAGCAAAAATAAGTAAACATAAGTTCAGTTCAGCAAAAATAAAATAAGTTCAGTTCAGTTCAGCCAAAATAAGTTCAAAAGAACAGGGCCTAACTCTGAATAAGCATTTCTATAACTCTTAAATAATACTCCCTCTATTTTTTTTATCGTTCTCACTTAGAATCTTGACACTGTTCATACTTAGAGAGAATCTTCTCATTTTTTTCAATTTATAAGAATAAATATAGTCATGTGGGGTCTTATTTAATTCGTCTCAATTGGTACATTATTAATTTTCAATTGTTATAATTTTTACTAATATATAATGAAAGATATTTAAGTTCAATGATGTGCATTGGGAGATGCGCACAAGAAAGTGAGAAAGATAAAAAAAAAAACAGAGGGAGTACTCCTACAACTCTAAGAAAATGTTGATATAACTCTAATTATTAGTTTATATAACCCTAAACAAGTATGGACATAACTCTAATTATTACTTTTATAACTCTAAAAAAAATGTTTCTATAACTCAAAAGAAGATTCAATATAACTCTAAACAAGCATCGCTATAACTCTAGAAAAATATAGCTATGACTCTAATTAATTCTTCATATAACTCTAAACAAACGTTGTTATAACTCTAATTAGTTTTCATAAGTTTAAACTAAAGTAGTCAAAATCACTTCCATACAGCACAAAATAAGGAAACTCGGGGAAACAAAACAACTCAAAAAGACAACCAAAATCCAAAATCACGATTCCATTCAAAGAATACAAACTCAAAAAAAATTGCATACGACAAACAGAGAACTTGAAGGAAACAAAAAAAATCAAAGTTCATAATACTCTTTTTTTTTAAATTAAACACAAAGCAACTCAATGTTTAGGCTACTAAACTGAACTATCTACATTAAATATGTCAATGGAAGAAAAAACAAATTCAGTTTTTTTGTTTCCAACGATGAAAAAAAGCATGAGAATAAGAGGGAGAATGTATAAAAGGCAAAACCGATGAAGCATGAGAATAAGATCAGGGAGAAGAGAATGTGTGGAGGAGAGAGAAAATATGGATGGTTGATCAATTAAAATCCAACGGTTGTGGTTCTTTCTCATTGCTCATATAAATTGCTTTCTCATGTGATCTTGCCTATATATATATATATAGAACTCCAATTATAGCATAGAAGTAGTAACTTTATGCATTTTTCCACATCACAGGTGATACATTAATTGCTCTACATCCATGATGAGAAAAGAAGTAAACATCATAATGTCAACTAATTGATAATCTCAAGCATCCAATCAAGCAAAACAATAACAGAAGTCTATGCAATAAAATCTGAAAGGTGGCTGACACGACAAAGTTAAGCAAAGCTCACCAGTAGCAGCGGGAGTAGTAGTAGTAGTCGTCGTGGTGGCGGCAACAGTCCCAGTAGTAGCAGCAGTAGTGGCAGTGGTAGAAGTAGTCTGCTGAGACTGAGCAGGGGTACTAGTAGTAGTCTTGGTAGCTGAAGCAGCAGAAGTAGCGGGTGCAGTAGCAGAGGAGGTGACATTGTTGAAATTGAACAAAGAAGCTGATCCGAATTTATTCGGAGCGGAAGAAGCAGCAGCAGAGGAGAAAGAAAAAGACGACACTGGGGGTGCGCCAAAGGAAGAAGCCGAGAAGGTTGAAGAGGCAGCGCCGAAGCCGCCGGAGGGAGCCGGGGAGGAGTAGACGCCGAAGCCGAAGGAGGGAGTCGAGGAGGAGAAGGCGCCGAAGCCGCCGGAGGGAGTCGAGGAGGAGACGCCGAAGCCGAAGGAGGGAGCCGATGAGGCGGAAGAGGAGGAGGAGGGAGATAAAGAGAAGGGGGAAGAAGAAGAGGTAGGGTTAAAGGAAGAGAAGAGAGGGGAGGAAGAAGAAGAGGCGGAAGATCTGTTGGGGAAGGAGAATCCGGTGAAACCCGCCATTGTTATAGATTGATTATTGATTGTGTTTGTCTGTCAAATTTTTCAGTTTGTGGACATTGGAGATGGAATTGGAGAAGAGGAAAGTGTTTTTTTTTTTTGTCTGGGGGGGTTTTAGAGAGTCTTAGTTCCTAAGGTTTATTTCGGTTGGGGTTCAAAAAGGTGATAATGACTTTGTTTTGTTTGCCTATGCCCTATTGTTACTAAAGTGGCAAAGTTCCAGAATCTTTTATTAAAAATTATTATTTTGAAATTTACCGACATTTCACATATATGCGATTAATTTTCCCGGCTAAAAAAAATCTGAAATCTTAAAAATCGGATCGAATGTCCTAAAGTTATTTTGATCAGGTCGATCAGATTATGCGTCGAGTCAATCCGATCGGGTATTTTTGAACAACCCTGGTGAGTCAATTCTTTACACCCAACCCAACGTGTCACAATAGTTTTCTACTAAATTATTGTCTATATTTTTTTTGACTCATTCTATTTTTATACTTTATCATTCAAACTTTCACCAGACTTTATAACTTTAATTTTATGATGTTATAGAGCTAAAAAATGCAAAAGCTCGCAGCAAATTAGCTTAAAGTGGTGTGAAATTGGGCTACAATAATGTGTTCGCGGCTTCTTGAGAGTCTTTTGTCAAAATTTGTATGCTCAAGAGTCAAGACTCCTTCCATATTGTTAATATTTTATTGTAAGTCTTGGAGGAATCTTGCTTCAAGACTCCACTCCTAGACCATGAATAATCTCACCCTTAGTGTGGGCCGAAATCCCAAAATTAATGATTTTCATATATCGGATACCGATTCATAATCAATCGATGAACGTTATATGCTCTATACCAAGGCCAAATTTAGGTGATTAGATTATGCACACTTGTGTCGTAAACTTATATGGCTAAAGAAATTATAAGCATCGTAAAATTAAAATATTATAAGTACATGAGATAATAAGAAACAAATAAATACTTTCTCAATTTTATAGTGCAATGTTATGATTTTCACACTTGCCAATATACTATTTTAACTATCAATATCTCATCATGTACTTGTGAAAACTATAAAAAGTTAAAATATTATGCTTTACGTACTAAAGTTTGTATTATATATTAGGTACAAATTATGTGTCAAAATACATATATAAGTAGTGCAAAACCTGAGAATGAGGGAGTGGAAGGGTGGTAAGCCCTTTCATCTTCCACCCACATGTCGTGGGTTCGATTCTCATTAGGGGGGTTTGGGGGGCTTTGGGGTAGGTTGTATTTAGGTGCCCTGTGAGAGGGCAATAATGTAATTTATCTTACCAAATTTTTTAAAAAAAAGTAGTGCAAAACCTAAAAAAATTACAACCACTAACGAGAGGAAGTATCCAATATTTAGTTCCTCTATACATTGCCAACAATGGGCTCCTACTTCATCATCATTCTATTGGAGTCCAAGTGCCATGAAAGCCAAGAGGAAAAGTCAATGACCTTGGCACTTCAAGTCTTGCGATCACCGCCCTTTCTCCACCAACTCGTTTAGCATCTAATATCACTAGATTACACATTCGACGTGAAACTACATACTGCAAATTAGAAAGTAAATTCATCACACTTCTCATATAATACTTAATAGTTCATACCAATATATTATTATAGTATAAACTTACTAATTTATCATTTATTAGGAACTTAACATTACTTCCTCCGTTTTTTAATAAGTGACCCACTTTGATTTTCACACTTGCCGATGCACAACTTTAATAACCATTAACATTTCTAATTATTTATCTATAAAAAATTGATATGATAAAGATATTCAGTGAAACAAATTCAACAACATTTTATATTATCATTTTTTTGTTATACATATTAGTAAAATATAATAAAGAGAGGTGTATAAATAATGTATAAGTCAAAGTATGTCACTTATTGAGAAACAGATGAAATATTTGTTGAAATCACTCTTATAAATTGTATTTTCTTTTATAATGGGCAAAAATTGAGATAATAAGTTCTCACCTCTACCACTAGAAGATATCCATTGTCTTCCACAAACGAACCTTTGGAAATGAACATTGGCTCTCCAACAAATCGACGGCTACCAGGAGACCACGTACTTACTCTTTTAGTTAGATTGTCAAATTTCAATATTGAGTCAAAGGGAAAATGTGACAATGTTTGATGAGAACCAGAAGAAGCAGCTGCATACACATATTTATGTTTATAACCCGAACATTGAGGATTAATAATAGGAAAATCACAAGATTTAGCTTGTTTCTCTAAACATGTCACAGAACACTCTTGACGCCTTTTGTTCCTATCTATTTTGATGGAAATCTGTGGATTCGTAATCAAAGATTAGTGCACCAAAAAAAAAAACAAAGATTAGTATATATAATAACTCAGGTATTAGCATGCTTGTATAGTTGTATATTAGTATATGAATGAAATTGGGGGAAGTATGAAACCTCAACAAGATGAGGCAACGTTTGATCCTTTCCTTCTTTGCAATTCATGATTGAAGGATCTAATATGTCATTTTGCCAATTGTATCCTGTCAAAATACATGTAATAATAGATTAATAGTTAACCCGTTTGACTAATATGTGTATGTGGACACGTAATATGTATGCGTACACTATAGTGTAGGAATGTAGGGACTCAAGGGACTAAGATGCAAATTACATCATGGACTGGAAAATCATTATGGACATTCAACTTTTACTCAGTTCTTTCAACAACTGGAAAATCCAGCATATTTTCAGAGAAGCTAATAAGGCAGCAGATTGGATTACAAATGTGGGTCATCTAGTTGATACTTCTTTTGTCGTTAATCCATGTAATAATTCTAGTTTATACTTCATTCTTGTAAACAATGCATTAGGATGAGTTCCTCTTGAGAGGATGGTCTCCTAATATTTTCCCTTTTACTTACTATTTTTTTTTTCTTATAATTGCATCATGTACTAACGTTAATTAAGCTTTTTGTTTTAGTAGATTTGACCTACAAATAAGATAGTATAGAATTTTTGAGATGGGTACTAAATGGATAAAATAAACTTAATTAAATAACGTACCAAACATTTTCTGAAAGTTGAACCATTGATAAGAACAAGCAGTGGCGTGTATTTGAATTGCAAGGTTTCCATTATCATCAATGCTCTCGAATGCATTAGCGACATGTAGTAACCATAATTGTGGAGCTTCAATAGGTTTTTTCCAATAATCATCAGACTGGGAATTGCTATTATTGTTGGTGGAAAATCGAGGAAGAAGGTAAATGGAAGACGTTGGCTTGCTATGGTTCACTGAAAGCGCCGATATCATGGGTGCTTGTCCACATAGGGCCGCCATTGATCCTGCAATAAATTAAAAATGCAACAATAAGTCATGAATACATTCAATACATTATTGTACATTGTTATTATACGAGTGTTACTTTTAATACATACTTCCCCGTTCCTATTTATGAGTCGTTTGGTTCAAGATATGGAATGGAAAGGGAATGGATACAAATAGAGCAGGGGAATGGTAACAAAAATAATTACCTTTATTGAGTGTTTGGTTCAAGCCAAGAAATGGAAATGAAGGGTAACCATTACCTTCAAGTAAGGATTTTGTTACTTGAGGGGGAGGGGGAGGTAACAAATTGGGGGAATTCATTACCATCAAGTAATGGTAAGGGATTGATTAGGGGTTGAACCAAACAAGAAGAAAGAGAATCGGTAATTGATTCCGTTTCTTAAAGCCAAAAAATAGTGAACCAAACGACCCTTTAATAGTTATACACTTATACTTTCCTTTTTAGACCGTTCCTTTTTAATTGTTACACTCTTGCTTTTTCTATATAAGGTAAAATATCAATCATCATTCCCACTATTGGTCCCCCCATGTGGTTCCATAAAAGTCTCCCACATGCTAAAACTTTATCTCTCCTATAATTTTTTATTGTTGATTTGTACTTATTGCTGCCAACTTTTAACTTTATGCAACTTTTCTCTCCTACTTTACTCATTTTGCATTGGTTCTAATGAAAAGCAAAGTGTAACTATTAAATAGGAAAGGAAGTAGTACTTCTATAAGTTAGAAGTGACCATGGATTAAATTTGGTAATGGCGAAATAAAGCCAACCTATTAAAATCAAATACGGGCCCTTCATCTATATTTTATCAAAAAAAAAATATGGGCCTGATTTCTAGGCAAAAAATTAAACTTTTAAACTCAACCTGAACTATAGACTACTTTTGATCATCTTCAATGTAACATGCTAGTTCAGGTTGAGTTTGAAAGTATGTTGTAAAGACCCCTTATTTCAATCACTATACTTCTTTTACAAATGTTCAATTATTATTATACCTCATCCGTTTTTTTACATGTTACACTTTTGAAAAACACGATTAACCTAGGCAAAATTTTAATTGAAGATTAAGCAAAAGTAAGGGTTTGGATTGAAGGGAGTGGGGACCACCCCTCCCCCACCCACCCCAGCAGCCCAACCCCTTTCCCCCACCCCCGCATCCCCCCCTCCCCACCACCGCAGCAGCCCCCTTTCCCCACCCCCACCCACGCAAACCCCCCACCACCCCCACTCACGCAAACCCCTCTTTTCCTATCTCACACCTTCAACAATGGCGTCCACCGGAAAATTCCGTCAACTTCGAAGAAATATGGCAAAGTAGGCTTAGGAGTCCACTTCTCGGTCTCGACTGCTTCAATCTCCGGCCTTTACGTCGCCATTAAAAACAACGTCGACGTCGAATCTCTCATCCACAAAGTCGGCATGGGAAGCGTCGATGTTACCCCCAATGAGCAATCCGAGCTCCCTCAAAACGACGCCGAATTCACCTTCGACCTTATGTTGCTTTCTCACACCTGCGAGCTCGCCATTAGGAAAGAGGGGTAATCTAGGGTTTTTGATTTTGGGATTCGAAGGGGGGGGGGGGGCCATGGGGGTTGGTGGGAGGGGGGTTTGTGTGGGTGTGGGTGGGGTGGGGAGGGGGATGCTTTGCAGTGGTGGGGAAGGGGGGTCGCGGGGTGGGGGGGGGAAGGGGTTGAGCTGCTGGGGTCAGTGGGGGAAGGATGGTGGAAGAGAGAGAGGAGGTTTATTTAATTTAGATTAGTATATAATGAGATTAAATTAAGTAGGTTTAATTTTGGTTAATTGTTATAAGTAAGGGTAAATTGGTAATTTTACAGCATAAAACTTTTCATTTTGGGGAAGAAAAAAAAGTGTAACATGTATTTTGCACCATTCTGTTTAAGGAAAGTGTAACATGTAAAAAAAACGGAGGAAGTAATTGATTTGTTCATTTACCTTGTCTTTTATCCTTCTAAAAGTATACGTGCTAATTAATAGTTTCATCGCAAGTAATCTGAAACGGAAATGGAGGAAATAATTCCAATAGTCAATTTTCATATCATCATATGTGATGTATAGGGTTAAAACAATAAGTGTATGCATAGTAAAAAAATTAATTTACCTATAATGTCCAACTTAACATGATTAGTGAATATAATGTAATGTGTATCCGTGAAAGCCCAATCATGAACCATTGAATGATCTGATATGGTGAACTCTTTCTTCTGTAATAATCTGAATTTTGGATCAAATTCTGCAAAAAATAAAAAAAGGGAAGGAATTGTCATTAATTAAGGCTCTGTTCTTTTGGACTGAATAGGTCTGAATTGAACTGAACTGAAATGAATAGGTCTGAACTGAACTGAAATGAATAGGTCTGAACTGAACTGAACTGAATTGAGTATTATTGATAATTACAAGTAGAGTAGTATTTTTATCATCATTGATAATGATAATAATTAATAATATTAATGATGATAATAATAATAATAATAATAATAATAATAATAATATTAATACTAATACTAATAATATGCATAATAATAATATTCTTATGAATTGAGTAATATTAATAATAACAAGTAATATAATAATGATATGACGTAACAATACTATGACTGTGGCATAATATTTTCCTCCAACATTGGCTATTCGCAAGTCAACATATACAAAACCAATAGCATGCTTCACGCCTAATACTGTAGAATAGTAACAATAGCATGCATGACTCATAATTCTAAGGAACATAATATTGACTTGCCTAATTTACAAAATACAAAACTATATTTACATATATTTAACAATTATTAACAACATATTTAACAATTACTTTTCTATCTTTCGCTTCTTTCACCAAAAATTACTCTTTTTATCATTTGTCCCCCTTATTTTATATTCAATGGGTCAAAAAATACCCTCCAAAAAGTTTAAAAGTGACATTGCCAAAAATCTTATTAATAATAATAAATAATAATAAAAATAAAAATAAAAATAATAAAAATAATAATAATAAAGATAATAATAATAATAATAATAATAATAATAATAATAATAATAATAATAATAATAATAATAATAATAATAATAGTAGTAGTAGTAGTAGTAATAATAACAACAACAATAATAATAATAATAATAATAATAATAATAACAACAACAACAACAACAACAACAACAACAACAACAATAATAATAATAATAATAATAATAATAATAATAATAATAATAATAATAATAATAAGTTGTAGTCTGAACTGAACTTAACTGAATAAGTCTGAACTGAAATGAATTTCCATTTATTCAGTCCAAAACAACAAAGCCTAAGTCGTTGATATAATGAACATAGTACAATATGCCTTATTAGATGTCTACCACCATATGTGTGTCAGTGTGTGAGCATCGAAAACTAATAATAAAAAATATCATGAGTAAAATGTAAACTATAGATGTTGATCACATTAATTAGGTGGAATTTTTATAGATAAAATAAGGGAGAAAATGTTCCAGCCTCTTGAATAAAAAAAATAGTGTTTTTTGGGTGTAACATGCGTAATGATATACATTTCAACAAGAATGATATGGACTATATAAATAATGACCATGAATCTCATGTCATATTGTCAATTATTTCATGTCATTTTGAATTTTTTATTTTGTTATTTTTATAAAAGAAGCGGTGGTTTGTAGGTTGTTACACCATAAATTATGGTGAAACAGTTACACTTAAGAATTTGTGATAGACTATTACTAGTGATATTGAAAAGAGGCAAACCACCATTATGCAAGATTTCTTTGACTTTATAGGAACACGAACAAAAGCAGTGACGGTCCGGCCCGTTGTCCCTACGTGGGCCGTGGGCCAACCACGATCAAGAAAATTTATTTCAGGACAGCCCCGGCACGAGCCCTCCTATATGGCCCATGGGCCGAACGCCCCTTTCCTTTGTTTTAAAACCTAAAACAGCCAAGAATAAAAAAAACAACATAAAACACGGGCCAGGCCCGCAGGAGCCACGAGCCCGGCCCGTGCCGTGGACAAAATCTGGAAATTTCAGGCACGACCCGCTACTCACGGGCTCGTGGCCCAGCCCGCCATTTCCCCAAGCCCACGGGCCGAGCCCGTGAACAGGTCCGGCCCATGCCCAAGTCTAGTACAACCTTTAACAATTGCATCATCAAAAAGAAAACAAAAAACTAATTAGGGCCATGTTCTTTTGGACTTATGGTAAGTTCAGTTCAGTTACTCTCTGCATTTAATTTTTTTGTCAGTTCAGTTCATTTTAGATTCTCTCAGTCCAAAAGAACAGGGCTTGGGTTATTCAGTGATGTTTCTATGTTTGTAACAGTATACGTTTTATTTTATCTTATTTTCTCTAGTAGATATTCTTGTGTTGAGAAATATTATGCTATGAATCAAAGCAAAACCTAAGAAGTGATGAGAGCTATAAGGCATCAATAAATTCCCGTTTGATAGTCGTTAATTTATAATGGTAATGAAACTTAAAAACTGACATATCATATGAAAAATTAGTCCTATATCCATGTCTAGCTAGTATTAAATCTAAAACTAGTTATTAGGCCCGGGCTACGCCCCGGGTAAGGAAAATTTTCATTTATTAAATAATTTAAGATGATAACACTAAATGTTATTTGGTCTAGTGGTTAAAACTTTAGTATATGTTTTTGAGGTCCCAGGATCAAACCATATACTATGCAATTTCTAATTTTTTTATTGTTGTGGATTACATGGAGTAAAACTCTCTTAGGAGAGCGTCACGTGGCACCGTTTCTTGTTTAGGTATTAGTATAGATAGATACTTCACTAATGTTCAAATATGTGACTTTCTTTTAAATATCATATGATATCACTTTTAATTTGATAATCGATGTTATTGAATTCTGTAAAGAGAAAGGAGGCATCTGAGGATGGACATATACTTTATTATATAACATTGTCTATACTATTACCTTGTTTACCATATACAGAACAGGTCTTAAGTGTAAAAATTTGATAAGTATGAGAATTAAATGCAGAACCCGTATTAATTACCAGATAATTGGTAAACCAACTCTTTTTTTTGTCAGATGCTCTAATAATGCAAGTGAATTAAAATGAATGTGAAATTTTGTATACCATAGAAAGTGTAATGACTTCTAGGAAGTACCATGTCCTCGGCATTACATGCCATGACTATAAGCCTTCGTCTTTGAGCATCAACTTTATAGTGAGACAGCAATCGCTTCGGGGGCATCTTGAAGACTCCTATTCCATGCACAACATATACGACAATAGATAGTCATTATGATTTAAAATTATTAAAAAAATAGACTTCCTCTATTCTAAAATATATGACACATTTGTATTTTATGCTATCTTAAATTTCAAGGCATATTTATTATTCTTGTGAATACCTTTAACTGAAATTTGGGAAAAAAATGTTATTTATAAATTATACATTGTTCTCCACATAATAAAATGTATATTAATATTTCTACCCTTTGATTTGTGAACTATGATAGTAACTAAGGATAAGAATTTCAAGTACACCTCTTTGTTCTATATAGAATTGTTAGCTAAATAGCCTTATTCAGAGAACAACATGGATATAATGCAAATATAATACTATTAAAAGCATCATCATAATATTTAATATAATTTCTTAAAAGATATCATATGGTGCTCACCATGGAGTATAGGCTTCAATATACGAGCAACAAGATCCCAAGCATGAGATTGATTATCACTCACATCATCTTCAATATCATTATCATCATTGATAAAATTGAAACTCCCAATTGTATCCAACGTTTGAGGATCAATCTCATATGGGGTCCCACCTTCCCATAAGCAAAATAAACGTCCACCCCATTTTAAGATACTAGTATTTGCCACATTTTTCATCACCTTAGTATTTGCCATCATCTTACTTCCTTTCAACACAGAAAATGGGCCTCTATGAGTAAACCTCCAAGACCCACTAATAGGATCACATTCTTCCTTTTGGGCCTTCGTCTTCACATACTTTGTTGAGAACCTCACTTCTCCATTTGGGCCATCAATTTCAAAGGCCCTTAAATACCCGTGACCATCTAGCGGGTGGATCTTTGATCCATAATCATCAATGAAAAGGCCCGGCCCAGTAAGATAATATGTACCAGAAGGAAAGTCTTTTGGAAATGCACCTTCAATGAGCTTTAGTTTAATAGGATTTGGTACTTCCAACCTTTGTGACATGAACAAAAATTGGTAGTCCCACAACGCGACTACCGCATCATCAACTTCTTGTGTTGGAACTCGATTACCGGGAATTGAGATGGGTATAGGTTGTGTAGTCGTGGCATAAGGTCGAAATCGGATTGTACGTGGTGGTAGAGATCTTTTCGAGGGCCGAAAAATGGACGGAGTAATTATGTGGTAAGATTTAGCAAGCATTTCAAGTAACTGTTTTAGAGCTTTGAAGTTGTTGATAAATATAGGGAGCTAATTCAAGAACTTGTTGTTGCAATGTAGAAGTATATGTACTATATTCCAAGCAAGTGCCACTAGTGTTTTAGCAATTAGAGGCTTTCCAATGGTGTTGGTCATTATTTAGTGGGTCCAAATACTTTATAATTGAATGGGTGGGTGCACCATAAGATAGTAAATGAACCTAGCTGTCTAGCATGTCTAGCTTGTAAATTGAAGCCCTCCGTGGACATATGCCATTGGCAGAAATACTAGCTGTTTTGTTTGTTTCACTTGCTATAGCCTATATGTATGCTTGTTTTTTTTTATTGGGAGAGAAAAATTGAAAATGATTTTGAGCAAAGTATCTCCTTAAAGTATCTTTATGGATGATTGAAAGAAATAAAGGGTAAAACAAATAAAATCAACAACAAAGCAAAGAAGACTCGTGCCTTCGGTGCGACATGAAATCCACTGTTTGGTTAGCCTCTCTAAAACAATGATGGATAATGAGACTATAGGTATGCTTATTATTTGCTTTTTAGGTGGCCAATTGGAAAGTAGAAATTTACGGAATCAGAGGTCTATATTTATATCTATCTATACTTCTATACTTATTATTATATATTAAAAAGCGTTCCTAAGAACGTATATGTGCCACGTGTCACCATCCCTCATTCAATAACATTCTATCAACGTCTTTCTCATATAGTAAAAAAAAGAAGCATTGTTAGCGTGAAGATTCGAAACCACAACCTCAAGTATGAAAGATTAAGATCCAACCATCACTCCACCATACTATTATTGCTTATTTAATCAAAATTAATGATGATATATGAATGAAAAACTTTTGAAATCCATATGATAAATGAGATGACTTTTAATATGAGTATGAGATAACTTATTTAACTATACAGAGAAATCCCGGGGCATTGCCCGGGCCTAAATACTAGTCTATACAAATATATTAAAAGGCGCGCGAAAGAAAGTTTATGTGCCACGTGGCACTCTCCTCCAAATTCTAATGCAAATGCTTTATGTTCATGTAAACTCCTCACTTTTAAAAAAATGTGTAAGTGTAAGGTATCGAACACGTGACCTTTGAAATGAAAAGTAAGAGTTTAACCATCAATACACTATGACTTTGTTGTTCAATGTTTCAAATAAAATATGATAAAGTCTTGTAATAATTGTAGTTAGCTAAAAAGACTTAACAAGTATATACTCCCTCCGTTTTTTATTGCTACATTGTTGTATGCACAATAATTTATGCAATGTCACTTCAAGCTTTTTGGAGTATACTTTTTGATCCATTTAATATAAAATAATGAGAAAAAGTGAAAAAGTAGTATTTTTGGGTGGAAAAAGAGAAGAATAAATATACAAGTATTACTTCATGGTGGGCCAAGTACCCCAAATAAGGAAAATGTAGCAATTAAAAAAAAAAACAATCATTTAAGAAAAATGTAGCAATTAAAAAAAAAAAAAAAAAACGGAGCGAGTACATCTTTAACACTCTTATTACGTAACTTACAAGAGAATATTGATGTCATATTCTCTTACCACAATTCCTCTTAAGGTATGTTTTCAAACTTAAAGCTTTCAAATATATTTTACTTATAAGTCGTCACGTGAATTTTTCAATTTCTTAATGGACAAAAAATACGAAAAGTAGCAAAATAAATTATGAAATAAAAAATAAGAACATATTTGTTTATTGTAACTGACCCGAGGCATCGTCCGGGTAAAAAAACTAGTAAATATATTAAAAGGCGTTCATAAACAAGGAACGTTGCCACGTGGCGCTCTCCCTAAGGGCTTTTTACTTCATGTAATCCATGTATAATAAAAAAAATTAAAAATTGCATAGTATAAGCTTTGATCCCGTGACCTCATGTTTATATACTAAAGTCTTAACCACTAGACCAAGTGGTATTTAGTGTTATCATTTTAAAGTACAATATTAATAAATGAAAATTTTCCTTACTCGGGGAATAGCCTGGGCCTAATAACTAGTTTCATATTACTATATGAGTGATACTATCTTAAACAGAATCATCAAAGGGACAATTGGGTGGTCGAAATATGATCTCATGGCTATTGCTCAATAAAACTTACTATTTAAAATAGTATTTACAAATATCTTTATTATCAAAAAGGGAGTAATCATTTATAGTCTATTATCAATCTTATGCACCAATAAAAAGTCTCCACTACCAAATTAATGATCATTAATTAAAATTGATCATCATTATTTTAAAATTTTTGTCTAAAATAATGGAAATAATATGATTCACAATGATTAAATGCTTGATCCTACCAGCATTGTTGCTACCTTCGCCCCCAGCAATGACAAGAAAGTGCCATATAACAAAAACTCTGCAATATTAACCGTTCAATTGGCATTTCAGTTGCTTGTTGGCATCATCACCATTGAGGTAGTCGAAGCAAATCAAGTTAATTTGGCAAATTGATTCAATCAAGTGTTTAGTGCACCTCCTGTTTGCACAAAGTGATTTTGTTGTTGTCTCCACTTATGGGTGCACTTCATACTATAGGTTCTCTTCAAGTTGGAATATTAGTAGCCACTTGATTTGATGGGGCCCACTTGTCTAGCCACTCAAAACAAAATTCATGATTTTTTTTTTCAACAAGGACATACAATCAAAGAACAACACAAACCCCACTACTCTTGATCAAAGGCCATTTCGTGGGTTACAAGACCAATGACACAACTATTATGACAAAACAAAACATTATTTGAGTAACCAATACTACACTTACTACTATGGACATGACAACCACTACTTATATGACGCTTTTCCTTGGAAAATTGTAGAAGCATGATGGAGTGATCAAATCCTTTTTTTTATTGTCAACGATCAACCTGCATCCCCCCTCAAAAAAAAACCTGCATCCAGAAGCACAATTAGATAATGAACAAACAATGGTCTTACTCTTAGAATTTTCCCTCTACCACCATTCTTCACATGATATTACAATATACTTCCTTTGTTTTTTTTAGTTGCCCATTTGCTTTTTCACACTTGTCACGACGCTTCTTTGAACGTTTATATCTCTAATTGCGTATGAGTAAAAATTATAAAAAATTGATATTTGGAATCCTCGCATTAAGAGGAATCTAACGAGACCCCACTTGACTATGTTTTTTCTTATCTAATGATGCGAGATATAGTTTTATAAAGTTGGTTGATGAATAGTGCCAAAAATACAAATTGTGCAACTAAAAAAACGGAGGTAGTATATACTTAGGGCCTGTTCTCTTCGGCATAAACTACTGAACTGAACTGAACTGAATTGAACTGAATTAAATTATAACTAATTGAAAGTAATGATTATCAATTAGGAACTGAACTGAAGTGAATTGAACTGAACTGAACTGATCTGAACTGAAAATAAGCTGGGGAGAACAGGCCCTTAACAGTTAACACTAATGAGAATTAAGTACATCACTGCAAATGCATAAAACTTGAGAATCAGGCCATGCTTCCTCAATTCTGATGGTGGTCATTGAGCATGTTGAACAAAGTTCACACAACCCAGCCTTGATCTTGGGTCACCTGGGTTGAGTCAGGTCTTGATGGGATTTGCTCAACCTAATGGATAGGTTGGGGTCAAACTTCTAATTTTTCCGACCCGTTATAACTGGACTCAATTTGATTATAAATTATACCAAACAATTTAAAAAATGACTAACCCAACTCTTAAACCAAACCGAGTTGTGATTCAGCCCATGGCACAAATGACTTAATGAGTGGTCTTGTCTTCGCCTTTGTCAATTTAGTCCCCCTATCATTTGGAATTTGAATTATGAAATTATAGTTTAAGTGTAATAACGTCATTTTTCGATCATCATGACTTGTTAATTATTCTTTTAGAATGAAAGAAGTATACGTTTTTTTTCTTTCTAAAAACCATATGGCTCAATATAAATCAACAAATCACTAGAAAAAAAAAGTGAAAAATTGATGGAGTGATTAAATTAATTTTCTTAGCTGATCAAATATTAATTTTAACCTACATCCATACTCAATAGAATGATTTTGGCTTTCACAGAGTTGTAAAATCCTAACTGAAAAAATATATATTGGAAAAGATTATAATAAAATCTTACATAATAATATATTTTTTTTATATTAGAGGTGTTGAAAGTCAAGAATCTGGATTATGGAGTAATCTACAACTTGGTAAAATTTTATGTACATCAAGTACTCCCTTCATTCCTATTCGTAATTCATATTTAGCATATTTTTGAGAGATAAAAAAGTCAAATTAGGACCATTTTGACCTATTTTGTGAATTGTGATAGTCTAATAGATATCTATATCTATACTAATATATTAAAAGGCGTGCCTAAAGAAGAAACGGTGCCACTTGGCGCTCTCCCTAAGGGAATTTTACTCCATGTAATCCACAACAATAAAAAAATTAGAGATTGCGTAGTATAAGATTTAATTCCGGGACCTCAAGAACATATACTAAAGTCTTAACCATTACCAAATAACATTTAGTGTTGTCATTTTAAAGGATAGTTTTTAGGGACGGGCTATGCCCCGAGTACTTATATATTTCATTTATTAGTATTTTACATTGAAAAGATAACACCAAATATTACTTGGTTTAGTGGTTAAGATATTAGTACACAAGCTTGAGGTCATGGGATCAAATTTTATACCATGCATAGTCTACTTTTTTTTTTATTGTATGTGGAGTACATGAATTCAAAACTCAAAGAGATAGCGTGACACAGTTCCTTATTGAGGAACATCTTTTAATTATATTAGTATAGATATTAATAAATGAAAATTTTCCTTACCTGATGATGATCATTGTCTAGGTTTGACATTTTCCCAAAAAGCAACTTTTTCAGGCTAGGGGTAAACTTATGGAATTTCGCACTCTAACGCAAGTTTACATTTCGGGGTCTGAATTTCTTTGTTCTGGTGTTTCGCCTCTTTGGAATAATAATAAAAAAAAAAACATTTCGGGGTCTGAAAATATTCCCCAAATACATATTGGGCCTGACCCAAAAAAACAAAGGTAAAAAGAAATCCCATTACCGGCAACTTTTTGGGCCTTGGTTTTACTTGATTTGTGACCGTTGCCTTGGGTGGGGATAAAATGGTAAATCAGCAGAACGGCTGGCAGCAACTCAAAAGCGTGCCACAACAGCATACAACGTGGCATACATGAAGAAATTATACTCAACACTGTCAGTGTCTTCCTTTCTCCCGCCAAATCACCATTGACGGTTTTCTTTTGCTCGGTCACAGTCAAAGGAGAGAGAAAATAACTAGAGATGAGTACGTCGTACGAGCAGAGGCTGAAAGCGGCGGCGAAGATTGTTATGGCGGCCGACGAAACTCCGGCGTCGTTCAATTGCGAAGAAATCGGAGTTACAGCTACTCTTAAACCTCATCAAATTGACGGCGTTTCATGGCTTATCCGACGTTATCTTCTCGGCGTTAACGTTATTCTCGGTAATTGTGCTAACCTAACTTTCTCTTTCTCTTGATTTCTTCTCGATTTTGTTTGAGTTTCGTGCGTATAATTTCTCGCCATTTTTGTAAGTTTTAAGCAAACCTGCTAATTAGTCGAGTGCTTAATTAGGTTAATTAGATTATTTGTTGTTCCAACAATATTTTTATTTTTTATGTAATGATTTTAAGCATTCATATAGTGGAATCTTGTTACATTCGTGTTGATGTATATTTTTGAAATATCATATTTCTATAATTATTACTTATTGATAATTGAGTATATTAATGGTTCATGTTTTGAATTGGCAAGGGTGAGAGTGAAACTGTGTAGATTAAAAAGAAAGGGAGGCGGTACATATTATTCTTTGGTTTACGTTGAACTTTGCTTGAACTTCATTGGCTTAGGATTAGTAGCTGAGAGTATAGATTGTATTACACTGACGGCCTGACGAGAGATGTACTACCTCCGCTTCACAATACATGCACCATTTTCCCCTATGTTTCACAATACATTCCCCATTTCCTCTTTTGGATGTTTCACAATACATCCCCACCTTTAAAACATAATCATATGGGTTTAAAATGCAACCACAACACTTTCTCCTCACCCTTGGTTTGTGTGCCTTATATAAATGGTGCATGTATTTTGAAACGGAGGTAGTATTACATTAGATATAGGATTGTGCAATTTTTCTTTTTAATTGTTTGAGTTTTGGATTTAGAAGAATGCAGGAACTAGTCATGAGGTTAGTTTGAGTTCATAAAGCTCACCTGCTTCTTTGCATACATATGACTGATTTAAGGTTCCTTGCATTTATGTTTTACTTTGTGTTAAATTGTCTAACAACAAAGGATTTTTAATCTTTATCTTGATATTCGTGTGATTTTAATCTTATATGCTCTTTTATCTGCAGGAGATGAGGTATGACGCTTTCTGGAATTCTTGAGTAGCTTTTTGTCACTGCTCTTACCTGTTTATTGATAAATGTAATGGAAGTGAAAGTAGGATGTAGGCGTCACCATGACAGAAAGCATCTTGAAGGAAATTGATATGTCTGATTCTATTTTCTTGCAATGAAATGAAATATTGGCAGATGGGATTGGGAAAGACTTTGCAGGCTATCACTTTCCTGTGCTACTTGAAGTTTTGTAGAAGACTGCCAGGGCCATTCTGTGAGTCAACCGGTTTTGGATCACACATAATAATGTACATTTTATTTGAGGTTTTTATTTTTACTCAGTTGATTTGAATGTCATTTTTCATTAACGCAGTGGTCCTGTGCCCTTTAAGTGTGATAGACGGCTGGGTGTCAGAAATAGGGAAATTTGCTTCTAAGTTGAGGGTTCTCAGGTATGTTGGTGAAAAAGACCACAGGCGTACTTTAAGGAAGGCAATGTATGAGCATGTTCAAGCACGGTCTTCATCTTCTGATGTAATTGTGCCATGGCTTTTGATTAGTAGTAAAATGATTCTACGGCTTTTGCCCAAACATATATCTAGGATATATTCTAACTTCTAATGCAATATACAAATATTTTCGTGGTGGTTGAATCATAATCAGGTGTCTTTGTTACCCTTTGATGTGCTTTTGACAACATATGATATTGCACTCATTGACCAAGACTTCCTCTCGCAATTTCAATGGCATTACACTGTGATTGATGAAGCTCAAAGGCTTAAGAATCCTTCAAGTGTAAGTTGGACTCCCATACTCCTTAAGTTTTGTATACATAACGTTATGCTGTATGGTGGAGCTTCTTTTTATTATGCTTTGTCCTTATTTTTTGGAACACATAGTACCTGTGTTTCTCCTCCAGGTGCCATATTCTAAGGCAAGTCAGCCTCATTTACTGTGGAGATACCTTCTATTCCTGTTCCGAAACATCTTTTATCTTTATAACAATTGTAGAATGCTTTCATGAACTTTAGAAAAGCTCTATGGGTAAACCCTCTTCCTTAGTTTGTACATGAATATGAATCATGTATACTTTTAGGTGCACTCTAGAAGAATATACCGGTAAAAGTCAATTGTAGAATTGCTTTCATAATATGAATTATTAATATCACCAAAAGGCAAGTAAATTTAGTGTATCAAATTAGCAAATATAAATCTGTTTGGCTGTCTTATGCAACTCTGAACTCTGAAGTGCCTTACCACAGGTTCTGTATGGCGTGCTCAGAGAGCGGTATGTTATGCCAAGACGTTTGCTGATGACAGGCACACCCATCCAAAACAATCTTACTGAACTTTGGGCATTAATGCATTTCTGTATGCCTTCTGTTTTTGGAACATTGGAACAGTTCCTTCACACATTTAAGGCTGTTGGAGATGCTTCTGCTGGTATTCTTTCCTCAGACTATCATTAGGCTATAACTTTTTTATTTTTGAGAACTTAGAGATATCTTGTACTTTTTACAGCAGTCGACCTTTCTTGCACTTTTCACCATTCTGCTGCTGTGTACCTTTTCCCTTTTCTGCATAGATTGTTGGATAATGTATAAGCTTTCTGGTCATCCCCCTCCCCCCTTCTTTCCTAAGGTGGAAAAAGGAAAAAGGTTTTTGGTGAGAGTGTTCACTAAGTATTGGTTTTGCCTTTTCAGTCATCATACTGAAAGGGATTAAATCTTTTTTCCTTTTTTTTTTTGTTTTTGTTCTTGGAGTAGTAACAAGGTTTTTTTTGGCCATGGTATGAGCTCTTCATAGTTAAAGACTGATAGTGTTTAGTTTTCAGTTTGAACCATCTCATGAATAGTATCTTCGTCAAGATGGCGTATGAGGAGGTGGATATAGCTGTTAGTAAAGCAAATGACAGAGCAACTAAATATATATAGCAACCTGTTTAGAAAGTTCTTTCTTGTGCGGATGTGCCTTTCTCACTGTGTATTGCCTCTTACAGAAGTACCATTTTTGTTCGGTTTTTCAGTACCCTTTTGTTTGTCATGTTTAGATTGCTTATTCAGCAATGAGCTGGTGACCCATGAGATATTGGTTAGATATATGTTATATCCTTAAGTGTGACTTCAACATAGACTTTGATGTCTTTGTATTATTTGTTTAGAATTCAGAATAGAGTTGGTCAGAGATTGAGAATGTTGATATGGAGGTTTGTTTATGGACTGGAGTGTTGTGACTTGTGTGTTTATATGCCAAAAGTAAGTCAAGAGTGCATCTTTAGAGGTAACAGGTTTAACTAGTGTGTTAGTTTGATTAAAATAATTCTAGAATTTTTTTAGATGCTATTGATTTGAATAACTGAAGCATTCTGCCCTGCAACCTTTTCTTTGGTGACTTGATTTTTCTATTTCGAAGGAAGCCGGCTTTCTCTGTGCTTGTAGTGTAGGTTTACATTATGACATGGACCATATCAAATTTAGGGAGCAAGGAAATTACAGCTTGATTTTTTCCTTTCTGAGATGTTCCCAAGGAATTAGGCTCCCCTTTGTAAGAGTTTGCAATGTTAATTAGCAGGATTGGATGGCAATTGGCCATCCTGTAATTGTTTTAGACTTAGCAGAAGTTTTCACATGCACACTTTCCTCTCTTGCACTCTGAGCTTTGATGCACACAACACAGGTGCTTGGATAAGGACCATGTAGGCAAGCCAAGACTATAGTGTTTTTCTTCGTGCATCTTTTCACTGGGATTTTCCTCATCAGGTCATGATGGTGCCGCAGTTAAGGAGAGCATCAACACTTTGAAGTGCTTACTTGGCGCGTTTATGCTTCGCAGGACAAAATCTAAGCTTGTTGAATGTGGAACTCTTGTCTTGCCTCCTCTTACTGAGATTACAGTGTTGGTCTTCTATTGCTACTGGCTGCTATATATAATGTGTTCTTCCTGTTTTGTATTACTCTGCTAATTATTTAAGATAACAACTAAATTACAATATATGCCGTGAATAAATCTTTTGTATTTATCTTTCCAATTCTATAGGATGGTGCCACTTGTGGCCTTGCAGAAGAGTGTTTACACATCAATTTTGAGGAAAGAGCTCCCTAGACTTCTTGCTTTGGCTTCTGGAACATCGAATGTCCAATCGTTGCAAAATGTTGTAAGTCATCTTATCAACATGCTCATTATAGTGAACCTATTATATTTGACTGGAGATTGTATGGTTGCATTGTGACCATCGACTCTGAATGCCCTTTCTTGACGGAAGTACTTGACGTGGTCTTTGATCTAAGTTTAGTCAACTTTCTCTCAGCTATCGTGATATCTTTTCTGATAAATTTTGTGTGCAGCTTGTGATATGGACTGAAAAGTGAAAACAATAACCCTTAGCTAAGAGTTTGCGTATTCCTCCCTCCGTCTCTTTTTGATCTACACATTTTGGTCTATTTCTTTTTAATCGACACACTGTTGCCTTTTATTTTTAATAACATGTCCCATCCGCTTTCTCCTATTTTCCACCCATATCATCCACCTTTTAATTTTTTAACTCACTTTTTAGTTTCTATCACTTTTCAGTTTCTCTCTCTACCTTTAAATTTCTCTCTCATGCTTTTGGACTTCCTCCTTGGTTCTCCCCCAAAGTGAAGTGAGTAAACTAAAAAGAAACGGAGGGAGTATGATCTTTGTTCCTTCCGCATGAACTTGTTCATCATCAAAAGTTGATGCTAATTTTTTTTGTTTCCATAGGCTTCTTTTGGTATTCGCCCAACCTATGTAGAGCTGGATCATGCTAAATGAAGTGCTTATCAAATCTTAATATGGTCCATATTCCTTAAAGTGAATATAGAGGTTTTTATTTTTAAAAAAGTACTCTTGGATAATTAGATAGTCTTTTTGTTATTGTTTGTTGGCATCGCCTAGGAGCACAATTGGGCTTGCTCAGCTACTAGCATGTTATATCAAGACTGACCACTTTTTGTTGTTTGTTGATTTTGTTAAATTGTACTTGTTATGTTCCTGCAGGTAGTCCAGCTCCGCAAGGCATGTAGCCACCCTTATCTCTTCCCTGGCATTGAACCTGAACCGTATGAAGAGGGTGAACACCTTGTCCAGGTAGTCACCATTTCATTTGTGTAGCCTTTTTTTTGGTGGGGAAGGGGGGAAGCACTGGACAAGGTATTTGGCATTCATGGTAGTATCTTTGCTTTGTGGCAGTTTATATTGATGTTTTCTTTGGTCTGCACTATGCGCAGTTTAAATTTTTGCAACTTTTTTTTCTTCTGTGATTACTATTATATGGAGGGAGCAGAAATATAAGAGAAGATAGACAAGACGATGAATATGTTATGCGCTGAATTTGATTTGTTAACTAAATTCTGTTTCAGGCTAGTGGTAAACTTATGGTATTGGATCAACTTCTTCAAAAGCTGCACGAATCTGGACACCGGGTTCTTTTGTTTGCTCAGATGACCCAGACCCTTGATATCTTACAGGTGTCTTCGTAAATTATTGATATGTTCTTCTAAGAGGTGTGAGCAATCAGTAGCATTGTTATGCAGATCAGTATATGGATTTATAACGTTTTCCCTGGCTATTTAGGATTATTTGGAGTTACGTCGTTACTCTTATGAGCGCCTTGATGGTTCAATTCGAGCAGAAGAGCGTTTTGCTGCAATAAGAAATTTCAGTGTTTCGACCTCTGGGAATCTGAACTCTGAATCCAGTGAACAAGGTGCTTTTGTCTTCTTGATATCTACAAGAGCTGGTGGAGTAGGTTTGAATCTCATGGCTGCTGACACTGTATGTTCTACTTCATACTGTAGAAGAATTTTATAAACCCATATTTTGTAGTTTTCTATAGGAATGTTTCATATTGCAAAAAAACATCTCTCCGTTCCCACCTCACGTGTTTCTGTCCATACACTTGCTGAGATTAATGAATATTAGTGGCCACTCCCAGGTACATGTCCATGGTGTAACAGATGGCGACATTCCTGAAATTTGGAAAAATTATGTACAGTCTTTTGAAAAAAATTCTTTCTTGCAATCTCTCCATACGGACATCATATGCTGGAACAATTTTAAGAGATTGGATATATTTCTAATTCTGAAACCAGTCCCAGATTTTATTTTATTTTATTTAATAGAACTTATTATTACTCTCTTCTCCTTTCCTCTTTCAGTTTCCAGGGGGGAGTTGTAGGGAGAGTGTTGAAGGGAACAGGTTCTACATTTATGAACCCAACTCGACAGGGCCATCCTATGTTGAATGTACCCTATGAAGATGCCTTGCAATCTCCAACAAATAAAAAAATTGTATCCGAGGCGACCAAGCTGCTTCTTAAGTAGTACTTACTGTTACTCTAAGCTGTCAAGTAAACACGTCATGAATTGGGTATAGCTGCAAATAATTTTGTAAAGATGAGAGATAATTTCTCTATTCCATTTCTTATCCCTTGAATAACTTAGTCTGTAATTTGGGCTGTACTGTTCTGTGGTAGTGCTTCGTTCTTCTATGCCATCAAATGCAGATCAAAATAGTTTATTGTATGGACAATAATAAATATATAAACGTTCAGTTGCTTTCATTTGAAAACTATTGCAGGTTGTATTTTATGAGCAAGATTGGAATCCTCAGGTTGATAGACAAGCGCTGCAGCGTGCACATCGGATCGGTCAGATGAACCACGTGCTATCGATAAATCTTGTAACAGGGCGCAGTATTGAGGAGGTAACTATAAGTGTTAGTTAAGGCCCCAGAGTGATTGCGTTGACTAAAATGTCTAATATGATTTTAGATTTACTGATCAGGTCATTATGCAGCGAGCAAAAAAGAAGTTACAACTTAGTCATAATGTTATTGATGATGAAGCTTCAGAGCATGTTGGGAAAGAATTCTCAGGGGCTAGACCTGGAGACCTGAAGTCTATGATATATGGGTTACGTTTATTTGATGCCGAAGAGAATAGTAAAGAAAAGTCAAGTGAGCCAAAGTTGTCAGAACTGAACACAATGGCTGCCGAGGTGCTTGCTAAGCGCACTGAGAAGAAATTTGACGAGGATACAGGGAAGTTTGTACCGAGTCCACTTAGTCTAAGTAGCAATGATTTTGGGATGGATAGGGCTGCTGCCACCATTGATGTTGACCCTGGCCTTGATGAAGCTTCATATCGTTCCTGGGTTGAAAAATTTAAGGAGGTAGCAGAACCTACTGATAAAACTCCCTTGATATTGGAGAGTAAGAGAGTGACATCCGAGGAGAAAATTCGAAGGCTTGAAGCTGCGAGAAAGAACGCAGAGGAAAAAAAGTTGGCCAAGTGGCAAACGCTTGGATACCAATCACTTTCTGTCCCTGATCCGATCCTGCCAGATTCTGATTTTATGTCAGATCATGGTGCTGTAAACTTTGTTTTTGGAGATTGTACAAATCCCTCTGATGTGTGCCCCTCTGAGCCAACCATTATATTCAGGTAATATTGTGGCCTTTGACATAATATGTGGCAAGAGTGTTGATTGTTGAATGGCCTTTCTTATCTTATATGGCTAGTTTTCATTACATGTTGCTGATATTTTGTCCTGACCAAACTGCAGGTTCAGTAATGTGGCCAGAATACGTATTTTTTATCTTTTATGTTTTTAGAGGTGGCGGGTGGATGGAGAGGATCTGGTTGCAACATTTTTTCGTTATCTGTGATTTTTTTTTCTGGGTTTAATGTGTATATATTGTTATTGTGTAGTATGGGGGTTTGGCTTCATAATTCCTCCATTCTTTTACAATTGCAATAATTTAACTTTCACGCTTGCTAACATACAACTTTGACCATTAATATCTGTACTATATCAATTAGTAAAAATTATTGGAAGTTGACATATGAAGATATACATTAATGCTAATCCAACAACATATTATAGATGACATTGATACTAACATATTGAAAAAAACATATTCAAAGTTAAGATATGAATGGCGTAAATGTCAAAACGTTGCAATTATAAAAGTGCGGAGGAAGTATCTTTTGGGTTCATAGTCTGATATGCCCATCTTTTGCTGATATATGATGTTATTTCACTGAGAGTCGCTAAATTAGTTCTAATTGCATCTGTATTGGTCGGTACAAGACAGCTGAACATCTTGATCAATAAGTAGGCACATCCTTCTTTCTTTTTTCTGGGGTGAAATCTTAGATCAGCAGTTGAGGGTGTGATGAGTCACCTAATGTCATGATATGCTTGGCAAAGCATGCCATTCTTGAAAAATCAAGGTCAAGTGCAATAAATTGAAGGGAACATTGTTGAGCTTACAGTACCATTTTAAATTTAGGCAACACCTTTTAATACAAGCAATTGCTTGACCAATTTCATGATGATGACTCCAGGTAATTGGCACTTCTAACTCCAATGCTGTGTTTCAAACCAAGAAACAAACACATTGATCTGACCTCTAGCTATGTCCCTCTGTGATCACATGCTATTTTTGCAAATGCCTTGAGTCACCTTGATTTCTTTAGCTTACTTCCGATGGTAGACTGCAAGTAGTTCCAAACCTTTTCGTACGAATGTGACATGGCCTCCCAAAAAAAAAAGAACTCCTAAATAACCCCTTACAAACCCCTTAAAAAACCTGGAATATATGGGTTTTTAAAAAGAAAGAAAAAAGGGGGAACGACATTGAGAAGAGGCAAACTGTTTGTAGACTGTTATTGAACGCTGCGTTGAGCTATATTCCTCTTCTTATCAGTAATACTTTTTGTCTACCAGCTGCGTTGACGATTCTGGAAACTGGGGACGTGGTGGAATGTTTGACTCCTTGTCCAGGCTCTCCTGTCAAGTTCCGGAGGCATACGAACGTGCATCTGAATGTGGGGACCTTCATCTCGGAGATCTTCATCTAATAGAAGTAGAGGGTAAGCTTTATTGTTCAGTTAAGTTTAAGTTAGAACTATGTCTATATGCTGGTTTTTGGAAAACTTCTGGTTCAATACTCAAATGCTTTCTGACAGTCTATGATAAACTTGTTCTTTTAGTTCCTTATCTAAAGTTGTAATGCATGTAAAGCATGCAGTGGACTATAGGTGCATATACCAACATTCATATCACTCACCATTCTTCATCTTTTGCAATATACTACCTCCGTCTTCTAATAGTTTTACCATATTGACTTTTGGCACTATTCACATTCGTTACTTTGACCCTCTTGTATTATGTATATATGTAAGGTAAAATATAATCACGTTGGAACTTGTTAGCTTTGATTTAATACGTATTTTCATAAAATCAAGCTTTTACAATTTGTACTTATGCATAATTAAATAAATCCTCTGGGTACAACTATAAATTTAAGTCTCTGGACTTCGCTTTACCAGCAAATTCATCGGAAATTTGCTTCAGTAGGATATTAAATTATGCTAACGGGAGCTATTATTAGTTGCCTTGTTTTTGTATTTTTGTGGGGTGGATACTTTTTGTTATTTATGAATCAAAAAGTTGCGGTCTTTCAATTTAGATATGTTAGTGATATAACCTCTAGTTGGCATGCAGATGCCCAAGATGAGCATCTCAAAGATGGTCGGATGCCTCGATGGGTTGCCTTGGCTGTGGTTCAGTCATATAATTCCAGGCGTAAAGTTCCACGCAGCAGTATCTCTACAAGTGATTTGGAACTCTGCTTATCAAAAGCATCATCTGTTGCTGCCCAAAAATCTGGTAATACTCCATTTTCCTACTTCTAGGTACTGTGCGGGATTACTGGATCAGTGATGCAGTAGTAGAAACGAATAAAAGTTGAAACGGCAATTATTAGTGTATTATTTGTTTTGTTGTTAGTAATGTAATTGGAAAATTTAACGAAAGTTAAAAAATACTAAGATTTGTATCCTTATTCTCAGTGCATTAGTCATGACATTTACTATCAACAGTGCCGATCTTTGATCATATATGTAAGTAATGTAACTGTTCTTTTTTCATCGTTCTGATTTAGAGCATCAGTCATTTGTACTTGCCGGTGATTTCTCTTTTTTAATTTTATATGCTCTTGATAAGTCTCGACAAAGCCTCAGTTTTGCATTTCGTTTAGTTCGTCTTTCAGCCAGAGGCTTCGAGTCCACTTGAAGTCCTGGTTATATTTTTCGATTATCTGTGACTAGCTTCATTTTCCTAAGTAATTTTACTTGAACAGCCTCAATCCACATGCCACGCGTTGGGTATCAAGATGGATCAGATCGAGCAATTTGGTATTCTACCGAGCGTCTCTTGCGAAAATATTCTTCCATATTTGGTGTTAAGATATACGTGTATGTTTTCATTCTGAAGTTGTTCTCAGATCCTCTTTTCCTACAGCTTAACTGTGGTCTTTCCTGAGCTTGATATGTAAATCTTTTTTTCTTGGTTATGTACAGGTATTATTACAGGAAATCTTCAAGACAGTGAAACATTGTGTCCTAAATATTGGGTATTAAGAAGAGATGAACAGAAATAGTGCTTAGTCGAATTCCTGAAAAGTAGTCTGAGTTTTCCTTTGGTACCTTTTATCCGGAAAATTATGCTTCAGAACATCTGCAATTCCTTTTTTTTTTTTTTTTTTTTTTCTTTCTTTCCCTTTCCTTTTGTGTTTATGTGTGTTGTTGTGAAAAGCCTTTTATCTGTGTTTTCTAGAACTTGTATTCCTAAGAACTTATGTGAATTTCAACAATTTTAAGCAATACAAAGTATTAACGTAATTTTCTTTGATGAAATATCCTGTTTTCTGTGTGTTGTTGGGAATGGCTGATGAAAGCTTGATTGTGCGGGTTTGTTGGAAATATGAATAATTTGCCTTTTACATAGTCTCGAAAATAGAACGTTTCATCCTACTAGAGGAGGTAGGAAAAACAGAGAATTTTAAGTTAGAATCAGGTTACATTTTTGCCCCTCACGAGTAGAGAGAAGAAGATGAAAAAAGATCGTTTCTCTTTTAGAATATCTTTTCACGCCTTTTAGTCCCAAGATGCTAATTGTTGTGAACCAAACAGAAGCTAACTTAAATAATGCATAATTTATCTTTTCATGCACTTCCTGTTCACCTACTTCCTTCCAAAACTAAAGCTGATCTCCCCATTTATATGCACCCTAATCATAACTGCTAAACGTGTCCCTTAAAGCACCAATTTTCAAGAACATTTAGGAAAAGGGCTTTTAATGATGTCGAAAAATGATGGTAATGGTGCTTCAAGCGATCACTTCTATCGCACTGCAACCCTAGGGAAGGCAACTGTGCTTGCACTTGGTAAGGCCTTCCCGAAGCAACTCATTCCTCAGGAACACTTGGTTGAAGGCTACATTCGGGACACCAATTGCCACGATTTGGTTGTTAAGGAGAAATTACAGCGATTATGTAAGTAACTAATCACTCTTATTCATTTATTAATATTTTCTGTTTACCATTGGTTTTGGTTTTTTTCATTTTCTTCTTTTTTATTTTTTTGGTTTGATTAGGCAAGACAACAACAGTGAAGACAAGATACACAGTGATGTCAAGGGAGATTTTAAACAACTACCCAGAATTAGCAACTGAGGGAACACCCACAATTAAGCAAAAATTAGAAATAGCAAATCCAGCTGTGGTTGAAATGGCCCTTGAAGCCAGCACTGCTTGCATTAAGGAATGGGGCAGGCCAGCCCAAGACATAACCCACATTGTCTATGTCTCCTCAAGTGAGATAAGATTACCTGGAGGTGACTTATACCTTTCCACCGAGCTCGGGCTTAGGCCTGATGTGGGACGGGTGATGCTCTACTTCTTGGGCTGTTATGGTGGGGTAACGGGCTTAAGAGTTGCCAAAGACATAGCAGAAAACAACCCAGGTAGCAGAGTACTCTTAACCACCTCAGAAACAACCATTTTGGGCTTCCGTCCCCCTAACAAGGACCGCCCCTATGACCTTGTCGGGGCTGCCCTGTTCGGGGACGGAGCAGCAGCTGTGATTATTGGGTCTCACCCAGATTTGGGCCGGGAAAAGCCATTTATGGAGCTCAATTACGCGGTCCAACAATTCTTGCCCGGGACCCACAACGTGATTGATGGATGCATCACTGAAGAAGGCATCAACTTTAAGCTAGGTAGGGACTTGCCCAACAAAATTGAGGACAACATTGAAGAGTTCTGCAAGAAGCTTATGAGCAAGGCTGGGTTGAAAGATTACAATGAGTTGTTTTGGGCAGTTCATCCTGGCGGTCCGGCTATTCTTAATAGAGTGGAGAATACTCTCAAGCTAAAGGGAGATAAGTTGAATTGTAGTAGAAGGGCATTAATGGATTATGGAAATGTTAGTAGCAACACTGTTTTCTATGTGATGGAGTATATGAGAGATGAGTTGAAGAACAAAGAAAATGGAGGTGAAGAATGGGGACTTGCTTTAGCATTCGGACCTGGAATTACTTTTGAAGGCGTTCTCCTTCGTAGCCTTTAAGATAATTAACACATTTATGCGTCGCAAAAAAATAAATGTTTGTGGGAGCATTATTACCTTTTTTTAATTTTCTTTTTTCGGTTTTTTCTTGTTGCTGTTGCTCTAGCATTAGTTCAAGCAGAGCAACTTAATGTTATTTCATCTAGAAAAGAGGAACTTGATTTCATAGATATAGTATTTTCATTGATCAATTACTTCTATATAGATTGCCTTGTTTCTGGTATGTTGTTTTCGTTCAAGCTATTTACTTATTTTGCAAAAAAAAAAAAAAAGTTATCAATTGCAGATCAAAATCTTACAAGAAGGCTTATAATAAGTGAATGAAAATTCGGGTCCCAAAGTTCCCAGCAAATATAGACAAACAAGAATATCAACGCAAGCAACTTCTTTGAAGTTGAAGGTCTAATTTAATTTGCTGAATGAAATAATTTCGAGGAATGGATCCACAATGCCAAACGTAGGGACTATATATATATTAGTTTGAGTTTATAACATTAGTTTTAGTTGGCAATAGTGCAATACCAATCCAAATGACGCTGGTCTTGCAATTTGGAGTCGTTTGATTGTGCTAATGATCCAGAGAAATCAAGCAGAAGAAGAAATAAGGTTACTGTAGTCTATATATCCTGGTGCAGTAATTTAGGCTTTGTTATCTTCGCCTGAAATAAAGTGCTGTAATATGATTTATAACATTGTCATTGAGATATCATTGTTTTGTGGAGTACCGAGTATATACCTAATAAAACCCTAGTCTCCCCTACTCCTTCATCAGTTAGGGGCTGCCATGGATGATTTTATCCATAGTAAGCCCCTTTTCCCCTTTTATTTTCAGTTTTTAGTTCATTTTCTTGTTTTGTTGAATAAATTAGTCTCTCTTTATGATTTTTTCAAACCCTGTTATGGGGATTATAGTATCTGTTGTGGAGATCTCTTTCTCCCCTGTGGGAGTTGTGAGTATGGTTTTTTTGTCTTTATGTATGATAAATTGTTCACATTGGTTGAAGTACGAGACTCAACATGAAGGTATTGGAATCTCGGATGCTGTCAATATGGCTCGATCAAGAATGTTCTTCCCAAACTATGTCAGAATGATAGACTTCCTCATTAATAGCTGCTTGATTTAGCATATACAAGGGGGTTGCGTTGTATTGCTCGATCATGGTTCATTGTAGTTTCTTCGAATACGAATTTGATTTAACCTTGTTTGATTGTATCTTGTTTTTCTTTAATACCTATTGTAGATACCGTTTGGCCTTCAATTAATGAAATTTCTCTTTAAAAAAAAAAGTGTTGTAATATGAATATCTTAATAACTCAAAAAGAAAAAGAAATGAATATCTTTAGTTTTGATATGGTGTAGTGTGGTATATGGGTCTTTATATATAGTATTATGGATCTTTAGTGATACATATTACGATTATCATTATTATTATTTAAACGTGGCCTAATAGTCTTATTACAATCCTATCATGTACGTGCAGTGTAATCTCCTAACACAAGATTCTTCTTACCAAATAAAGTTGCTCCATATTGTTATAGCATACTTCCTCCGTTCCAAAATAAGTGAAACACTTGTCTCAAAAAGCTCTCACATAAATGAGAGAAGTGTTTCACTTATTTTGGAACGGAGGAAGTATGTGATAACATGAACAACTTTTTCGATTTTTCTAGAGGGCTTCTAGAGCTGTAGATTAGATTGGCTAACCAATCAAGGAGTTAATCAGAACAATAAGATAGAGTTGATTCAAGTCCCCTTTAAATTTAGGTTCGAATTTCGTACGAGGATGTTGCAGGTGTGGCTATACCACACTTCATCCCTCCTTTTTTTTTTGTTTTGTTGTTTGTTTATGCTTTCTTGCTTTCCTGAGGCTTATCTATCATTATGCATAAAAAAAAATAGGGAACATTATATGAAGAATATCATCAACTCAAGACGCTCCAAACATGAGATGTATGGTGACAATTTTTCTTACCAAAAAAATAACAAGAAGCAAACCGAAAAAAGACTAGCCATGACGTTCAACAACCTCATGTTCCTCCAATTTCAAATATATTTCCAGGTTCTATTGTTAGTTCTGATACATCTACAAGACAAGCTGGAAGCCACCACCATGGCGGAGCGGGTGGGCAAGCCCCAGTTGCATCCCATGTGCCTGTTGCATCCCATGCGCATGGCGGCAGCCATGCCCATGTCGCCGTTGCATCCCACGCACATGCTCGTCATCATGGTGGCTATTTTAGTGGCGGTGGTGGTGGCTTTTAAGGTTGTACATGGTGTTAGATGTAATACATATACTCCCTCCGTTTCTTTTTCATCTACACTCCATTTTTTGTTCTTTTTCTTTTAATCAACACATTGTTGCTTTTTGCATTCTTGGTAACATGCCACATCTACTTTTTCCTTCTTTTCCACTCATGTCATCCACTTTATTTTTAATATTTTAACCCACTTTTTAGTTTTTCTTTCACTTTTTAGTTTCTCTTTTTAATCTGTCAAAAAATAGTTTCTCTTTTCACCTTTTTAGTTTCTCAATCCACCTTTTCAGTTTCTCTTTTATACTTTTGTACTTCCTTCTTAGTCTCCTCCAAAGTAAAGTGAGTAAACTAATAAGAAATGGAGAATGTATATGTTTGGTTTTGGTTATTACTATTACAGTGGAAGAAGGGAGCTTAAGATGGGACAAGGAGTGTGTAATTTGTAATCTGTAATTTGTACCTTTAAATTCAAATGTGAAGCTGCTAAGAAATAAGAGGTTTGGAAGGTCTTGGATGTTTAGTATTCAATAACATGATTAATGGATATATGCTTAATGAATTGAAATGCTTCTTTATTAAAAAAAATTGAGGATTCAAAAGTAGAACCGCCTCTCTCTCTCTCTCTCTCTCTCTCTAAACTCTTCTCTCGCCTCTCCCTACTTTTTTTCCTTCGTCCAAGGGTTTGCTCCTTTAAGGGAGCTCGTTGTTGCGGCACTTCCAGGCCATCGGCGAGCTCCCCTCCCACCTTTCTCACGGTAAGGTTTGTCGTCTCTTCTTTCCTGTTGCAGCGGGTTGGCGGTGGCAAACCCGTTTTGCACCAGTGAATAGACCTTCTTGCTTTGGTTTTCTTTGTTTATTCGCTAGTCTTTGTTGTTTTAATATGTCTTATCTGTGTAGTGGCTTTTTTCCCCTATATGGATTATGTAGTCACCCCTTTCATGATGGACTTGTTAGTTTGGTTTAGTATCCCCAGTTCCCGTAACTTGGTGTTTTGAAGATATGGGGAATTGTACTCATTGGTTGAAGATCAAGAATATCAAGATGAAAGTTCGATTCCAGTTTACTACACCATCAGTCATAAAAGATGTTGAGTCATCGAAAATCGATTATGGTTGGAATATTACCATATCAATAAAGCGGTTCTGAAGCGTCTATATTTGTAAATTGGATAAAAAAAATCTCAGCTTGATGTTTTATAACCAAAAATCTCAGCTTGAAGTATTATCTTTTATATATGTACGGGTTCTTATTATTGTAGATGTCGTATGGCGGTTTTTAAATGATAATTTTCATGTTCCCTTTCAAAAGAAAAATAAATGCTTGTTTATTACTGAGGAAAGGTCGGTTGCTCTTGGTATAGGTTTGGTTCTTCTTCTGTTCTTTCTAAATTCAAGTTCCCATACCCATATTTTTCTGGAAGTGTGAGAGATTGAAAGGGTCGTATTGCCACTTGGAGAAACCGTTATTTATTTTTGCAACATTTATAGTTAAATCATAAATGTGTTTTTTTTTTTTTATCCATATGAGCCACGAAGGCAGTACAAAGTACAAAGAAGGGGAAGGGGGATTCGAACCTGTGACCTATTGTTCACATCACCTCAATGTTAACCACTAGGCCAAGACATCCTTGGTGTTAAATCATAAATGTGATATTAGTGTTGTGGGTGCACTCATTAAAATATTACTTACCTTCTATTTTTGTTATATAATACTCTCTTTCCTGTAACAAGTGTATAATGATACAAAAAAAGTGGCCAACATTCTCTCTTCTCAATAAAGGATTCATAAATAATATATTAACTCTAATTTTTTATTTTGATTTATGCAACTAAGACCCACCATAATTAATTATTCTCTCTTCTTAATTATTTCATGCAGCATTTTACCTGAAATAAGTGATCTAATATGAGCATATTGAATTTTGATCTATTTCAGTTGGGTATATGAATCTTTCTAGTCTAGTATTGTAACACCCTTACAATTCTCTCTTTTCTAAAATACCCTTTTACTATAAAACATAGAGAATTATCAAATTATTATCGCCCGTGTGAAAACGTATCGGCTTATTCAAAATTTTGCAGCGGAAAACAACAATAATAAACTTTATAAATAAACTTAGTCAACAATAAAGTCAACTCCAAAACCAACCAACAATCAAAGTCAACCTTGAAACCAAATTAAACCAACTATAAAATGTATAACTCAAGAGTACATAATAAAACTACACAAGCTCTCCACAATCCCGATCCCAATGATGCATCATCTTCGAACCTGTTAGATGGACTATGCACTATTGATCCTTAGAGACTGCTCACCAAAATGGGTCATCACAGGATCAATAAGGCAAAGCCATGATCAACATACACAACAAAAGCACGTAATCAGCAAAGTTGAGTACTACATACTAAACAAGTAAATAATCCTAACATGATACTAATAAATAATAGGCAAGAATAAATAATAACATAATAACTTGCAGATAACCTTTACTGAACTAAACTTAAACAACATTTTATTACTTTATTGGAATAGACAATGGACCGAGTTGTCTCATCTAAAACAGTCTTTCCCTAGGAAGACGAAATACGGGCGCGACTCCGTATTCCAAAATGACCTACGATATCGAGGACCCTTTAAATAAAATAGGAACGGTGATCAACCCGAAATCCAGAAAAAGTCATGGCTACCACCATGTACTCCAATTCCTAATTGTCCACACTTCAGACGTGCACCAGTCTAAAGTTATTGCTATCCAGTTTCACTTTACATGATTTACCAGTTATTACTTGTTATGACTCACAAGCAATACATATAATAAAATCATCAAACAACCACGCACAATTCTCTTTTTATCTTAGAATTAGATAAGTGATCACACAATTTACAATCCAAGATTACTTTCAACTTTAATCCAAACTTTCTTATTTGTTGAACCTAGCCAACAACCAAATTAGCTTTCATAGGTAGAAAATATCAACTTACCAAATAAGACCCTCGGTCCTTATAAAGCAGTGAAATACTAAAAGGGAACAATGATCAATCATGATCCAATACTAATAAATGTATTAATTCCCCCATGTGAATTAATAACAATAAAGTTCCCCAACCAACATGCTTGCATCAATCTTCCATACAAACATGATATATAAATCTCATAATATAATCTCATAATCCACATGTTTACACCACAGCATAAAACATGCAAAATCCAACATAATAAATAGGAAAAATTGACAACAAAGGTCTCAACTTTGGGTGATAATTTTTAAAAGGTCTGAACTATTGATTAACCTGTGTAGGTCCCAACTTTAGGGGGTCTTAACTTTTAGCGGGCCTCGGCGACTTAAAACTGAAGATTTTATTTAAAATCTCACCTAGTTCCTACATCCCTCCCTAAATTAACCCTTTTGGTGTGACCCAAGTTTTACAAGTGATGACTTATTAAGCCATTTTCAAGTCACTAAGGCCCGCTAAAAGTTAAGACCCCCTAAAGTTGGGACCTACACAGGTTAATCAATAGTTCAAACCTTTTAAAAATTATCACCCAAAGTTGAGACCTCTGTTGTCAATTTTTCCTAATAAATATCACATATGAACTCAACATAGTTCCTATACATGATACTACATAATTTCCTTCCTTAAATCATGATACTATCTCAATCAACACATAGGTATGTACATACCTTGTGTAAACAAACTGATAGGCCACTTTAACGATCTTAAAAGTCGCCTAGAGAGAATTCTCCGCCTAAAACAACCAATATAAATTTATAATCAATACTCAAATAATTTCCAGCAACTTTAAAATACTTTAAACCTCCCTTAAAAATATTTAAAAGTTGTTTCCATCATTAAAACTTCAATTACTAATACTTCCTAGCATAGTACTACTATACTAATCATTAAAATCCTTAAAACCCCTTTAATAACATCCTTTTTAAAATTCCAGCAACATATAATTATTAAAACTCCCCTTTAAACATGCTTAAATTCATGAAGACAATAACTTTCATAATTGATAATAAACTACTAGATTTTTCTAACTTTCAAAACCCTAAAAATTCATGCTTTGATAATTAAAAGGAAAAATTGATTCTAATAATCCAACCTTTGGGCCATTCGCTCAAACTAATCCCACCTTTTGATTTTTATTTAATAATCCAACTTTTTATCTGTATCTGCTCATAATGAACCAGGAAACCGGTAACCGGTTCAATTTGTAAAAAAAAAAAAATTCCATCTCTTTTTTTCCTCTAACCCCTCCCTCCCTATCTCTCTTCCTCCCCCTATCCCCAGCCACCCCCTCCCCTTGCCCTCCCCTATCCCCACTTGTGAGCACCCCGCCCCCACCGCTGCGAGCACCCCCCTCCCCACCCCCCCACCCCATCCACCCCCCACCCAACTCCGTCCCCACCGCCGCGAACGCACCCTCCCTCCCCACCCCCTGTGAGCGCCGTATTCCCCCGCCTCCTCCGATCCCCACCCCCTCTAAGCGCCCTACTTCGCCGCTGCGACTCTGCGAGCACCCGACTCCCCTCCCCTCCCCTTCATCCGCCATTGTTAATAACTCATCGATTAAGGATTACGGGCGGGGGGTTTGTTGGCGTGGTGGGGTGGGGGTGTTGGCAGTGGGGGTGGGAGGGAGGGGGTTTGGGGGGGGGCTTGTTGGCAGTGGTAGGGTGGGAGGGCGAGGGGGTTTGGGGGGGCTTGTTGGCGATGGCGGGGTTGGAGTAGGGGTGTTGGCAGTGGATAGTGTGGGGGTGAGAATCTTGGCAATCGTGGGGGGTTGGGGGTGTTGGCGTGGGTGGGTTGGGGTGGGGTGGGAATGCTGGCAGTGGGTGGGGTGGGTGGTGTTGGCGGTGGGTGGGGTGGGGGTGGGAATGCTGGCGATGAGTGGGGGGTGGCCGGTGGGGGGTGTTGGCGGTGGTGGGGGTGGGGTGGGAAAGGCTGGCGGTCGTGAGGGGGTGGGGGGGGTGGGGAGTGTTGGGTGGGGTGATGTGGTGTGGTTGTGATTATTTGTTTTAAATATTTTAATTAAAATTAAAATTGATTAATTAGATTAGAACGAATTAGAACACGACACGTGTTTAATTAACCTATTCCAATGGTCACCAACCTGTTTCAACTGGTCAAGGCTCAATATGAGCGGATCGTACTAAAAGGTTGGATTATATAATAATAATCAAAAGGTTGGATTAATTTGAGCGAACGGCCAAAAGGTTGGATTATTAGAATCAATTTTTCCTAATTAAAAACCTACTTTAAACTCAAATATGCAAATCTGATTTTTATTTCATCAACACATAAATTATATAACTTAGATTCAATAATAAATCAATAACTTATAAATTTTAAACATAGATTAATTAAAACAAAACCTAAAAATACAATCTTTGAATAAAACTTGAGGAGGAAGAAAAGAAACAAACCAAAGCAAAGGTAACAAAAAGAGGAAGGAACGCCGACGAACAGCGATGGCCGGCAACGACCGCTTCAGGCGGTCGGTGTTGGTGGTGCTCGGACGGTGGCTGGCCGGAACAAGGAGGAACCGAAGACGTGTAAAAACCGAGCAAGAAAACGAAAGAAGAGAGGGAGCCGAAATATGTGGGAGGAAGGAGGAGAGAGAAAATAGATTTGTGGGGAAAATTTGGGGTTTATGGAGTATTTATAGTTTTCCCTTTGTGGGCTTAGGAAAAGACAATTTGGGCTTCAATTAGAGTTTAATAATGAATAGGAATGATGATTGAACTCCTAACATCACTAGAATTCGTATTTGGGTTCCTAAGCCCATTTGAACTCCTTTTTCAAATCTACTAAGTGTTTCAAACAATTTCAAGTACTTATAAAGCATGACTTTAATAAACATTTGACTTGAATAAATTATTAAAACAATTCCTTTGACTTTCAAATAGTCAACCTTTAAAATTTGAAATCATTAAAATGCTAATACATATTAAAATATAAATAACTATATATTAAAATATTTTTATAAAATTCATAAAAATACGGGAGATTACAGTCTACCGCTATTAAAAGAAGTTTCGTCCCGAAACTTGACACGAAAACTCACACCTTTTCAAAAGTTTTCAACTCAGCTCCTATTGGAGAAATACTTGTGCCACTCATGTGCACTCTTTTGCCATCTTAAAGTCACTTGCGTTACTAATGAACACCCTTTTCTTATGCAAATAATCTATTTATTTTGCACCAAACATGTGCAAATCGCCAAAATAAACATAAAATGCATAAAAATACCATAAAAATAGGTAAAAACCGCCAAATTCTATCGCATTCTATCCCCCTTAAAGAAAACGAGTTACGCCCTCGTAACTCACCTCAAGGAATAAATCTGGATACTTCTTCTTCATTTTAGCTTCAGCTTCCCACGTTGCCTCTTCGGACTCATGGTTCGACCAAAGCACTTTCACGATATTGACATCCTTATTGCGTGTACTACGCACCTTCTTGTCAAGAATTTTCACAGGCCTTTCCTCATATGTGAGACTACTATCAATCTGGATCCTCTCAGGCTCCAAGACATGACGCTCATCAGGGATATAACGCTTGAGTTGGGAGATATGAAATACACCGTGCATCTTCTCGAACTCTATTACCTTCCCAATTCTTTGTAGAATCTCATATGGACCTACATGTTTGGCACTTAATTTGCCCTTTTTCCCAAATCTCATCACTCCCTTAGTTGGTGATACTTTCATAAACACTTTATCACCTACTTCGAACTCATCTTCCCTTCGCTTCAAGTCGGCATAACTCTTTTGCCTATCTTGAGCAGCTTGAATTCTACTATTCTAGCCTGAATCAACTTCACATTCTTGACAGTCTCCTCAATGAACTTTGTCCCCAATACTATGTTTTCACTAAAATCATTCCAGCAAATGGGACTTCTACACTTTCTTCCATATAATGCATCAAAAGGTGCCATCTTAATACTCGTATAATAACTATTGTTGTATGAAAACTCAATCAAATCTAACTGGTCTTCCCAACTACCCTGAAAATCAATAGCACAGGCTCTCAACATATCTTCCATAGTTTGGTTAGTCCTCTCAGTCTGACCATCAGTCGCAGGGTGAAAGGCAGTACGCATTTTCAATGTTGTCCCAAGATTTAACTGGACTTTTTGCCAAAATTTCGAGAGGAATCTCGAATCACGATCTGAAAGAATATCAGTTGGAACCCCATGCAATCTCACTACATGCTTAACATACGTCTTCGCAAGTTGCTTCTTCTTCCATTTCTCTTTTATTGGAATGAACACGGCCGACTTCGTCAGACGGTCCACAATAACCCAAATAGTATCATTGTCATTCCTTATTCTGGGCAAAGCAGTCACAAAATCCATCGATATGGAATCCCACTTCCATCCCGGAACCTCTAAGGATTGAACTTTCCCCATGGGTCGCTTATGATCTATCTTGACTTTCTGACAGGTTAGACACTTAGACACGAGCTCGGCAACCTCACGCTTCATGTTTGGCCACCGATATATCTGCTTAAGGTCCTTATACAGCTTATCACCCCCAGGGTGCACAGAGTACGGTGTATTATGGCCCTCATCCACAAGACGTCTCTTAAGCTCATCACATTTTAGTGGTACACACCACCTCCCCTTGAACTCAGACTACCATCATCATAGATCTTAAAATCAACTTCCTTACCTTGGCCCATCTTTTCCTTAATCTTCTCTAGGTGCTCATCCCCAACTTGACCCTCTTTGATCTCGTCGAAAATTAACAACCCCAATGATAAAGCACTCAATCTTGCCTCGATCTCCCTATGATTCAAGATTTCTAGGCTAAGTCTTTGCATATCTCGACACAATTCCTCAGGAACTATCAAGGCATTCATGCTATGACTCGACTTTCTACTCAATGCATCAGAAACTATATTTGCTTTCCCTTCATGATATTGGATGTCTTAGGCTCTTAGCCATAATCCTTTATCAACTCTAACCATCTTCTCTGCCTCATATTGAGGTCTTTCTGGGTGAGAATATACTTCAAACTTTTATGGTCGGTAAAGATCTTACAGGTTACCCCATACAGGTAGTGTCTCCAAATCTTCAAGGCGAACACAATATCAGCTAACTCTAGATCATGGGTAGGGTAATTAGCCTCATAAGGTTGCAACTGACGCGACGCATACGCGATCACCTTCACATTCTGCTGTAACACACATCCCAAACCATTCTTTGAAGCATCACTATACACCTCAAATCCCTCGTTCCCATCAGGTAGGGTCAAAACAGGTGCGGAGGTCAAACGTTCTTTTAAAATTTGAAAATCTTCCTCACACTTCTCACTCCACTCGAATTTTGACTCCTTTTTCATCAAATTGGTCATGGGTCTCGCTATCTTTGAGAAATCTCTCACAAATCTTCTATAATAGCCAGCTAGACATAGGAAACTTCGAATATCAGACACATTCTTCGGGGTTGGCCACCCACTCACAGTTTGGATCTTAGCAGGGTCTACATAGACTCCTTCCTTAGACACATAGTGACAAAAAAATGCTACTTTTTCCAAACGAAACTCACACTTAGAGAACTTGGCATATAATTGATTCTTCCTAAGCATCTCCAATATAATCCTCAAGTGCTCATCATGCTGTTTTTCATTCTTCGAGTAGATTAGAATATCATCAATGAATACAACCACGAACTTAACTAAGAACTCATGGAAAATCCTATTCATTAAGTCCATAAATATGGCAGGTGCATTGGTAACCCAAAAGGCATTACAGTGAACTCATAATGACCATAACGAGTCCTAAATGCAGTCTTAGGTATATCCTTATCAGCTACCCTCAACTGGTGATACCCCGAACGCAAATCAATCTTCGAGAACACGCTCGCTCCATTCAATTGATCGAATAGGTCATCTATCCTAGGTAAAGGATACTTGTTCTTGATGGTTACATTATTCAATTCCCTATAATCGATACACAACCTCATACTCCCATCTTTCTTCTTAAGAAACAATACAGGAGCTCCCCAAGGTGATGCACTAGATCTAATATAAACCTTATTAAACAGCTCTTGCAACTGCGTCTTCAACTCACTCATCTCCGGAGGTGCCATTCTATAGGGTGCTTTAGATATAGGTGCAGTTCCAGGAACTAAGTCTATGATGAACTCAACAGCTCTAACAGGTGGCATACCCGAAATCTCACTCGGAAACACATCCATAAACTCATTCACAATTGGAACATCCTCAATATTTACCCCAGCTTCTTTACTCACATCTTGCACACTACAGAAAAAAAATTTACACACCTTCTTCAACAACTTCTTTACTTGCATTGTAGAAATAATTCCAAAGTTCTTGGATTTCCCAAAACGTCTATACGAGGTCAACTTACCCAAAGGGTTTCTTAAAACTACTTTCTGAACTTCACAATCTATCTTGGCCTTGTATAAACTTAGCCAATCCATCCCCAGAATTACATCTAGGTATCCCAGATTAAACTCTATCAAATCAGAAGGAAAAACGCAGTCTCCTATCTTCAAAGGCAAATTTCTGAACAACTTGTTACACCTTATGGTCTCACCAGTAGGTATACTAACAGGCAAATCAATCACCTCACAATCTACTAACCCCAAACTTTTAATAACAGACGACGAAACAAAAGAATAAGTCGCCCCCAAATCAAATAATGCTTTAACTAGCACGGAGTTAATAGAAAAAGTACAGACACTACGTCGGCAGATCGTTCAGCTTCATTGCGACTTATCACGAACAGTTTGCCCGGAGCCTTGTTCTGGTTGCTCTCACTAGCAGGCTTACTGTAGCTCCCTTGGTTGTTCTGTGCCCCTACAGGCTTCGAACCCTGATTATTGCCTGATTAAACCCATACCTCACTTGGTTACTACCCCCATTGCCATTTTGCTCTTTCTTTTGTTTAGCAAAGCACTCATACTCCCTATGTCCCTTCTTCTGGCAGTAGTTACAGGTCACTAATTCTCCCTTGCAGTCTTTACCTGGATGGTTATTACTTCACTTCTTACAGTGGTAAACTCTCTCAGATCGACCCTTATTATTGTAACCCTGATTATTTCTCCCTTGGAAATTTCCATTCCCATTTCTACTCTTCTTGAAGTTACCTTGATTTCCCCCAGCATTGAAATCCTTTCTTTTCTCACCCACTACAGCATTTCCCTTATCCCGCCTCGACTGAAGACCATAGATGTGGGCGGCTCTCCCATACACAATATCTAGGGATGAAAAATTTTCACCACCTAACCCCAACTGGATTTCATCAGTCAACCCTTGCTCAAACCTTTGAGCCTTTAACTCCTCAGTGGCTACTACCTCAGGTGCAAACCTCGAGAGTCATAGTCCCCATCCTCAGGTTACTAAACTCTTGGGCTTTCTGTTTCCTCATAAAGGCAGGGTAAAGCTTCCCTCTCAAGGCAGTGACAAAAGAATCCCAATTAAAATCATCAACATCACTCAGTCTAACCCCATTTTCTCTCCACCACAAATCAGCCCCATCCTTTAGGTACAACACAACCTGACCTACTCTCATATTCTCAGGACAGTTCACAGCCCCAAAGATTTTCTCGAATTCCCTAATCCAGTTCTCCCAAAAGGTAGGATCAGCTTGCCCCTTATAATATAGTGGTTTAACTTTGGCTAACCTCTCAAACATGTCCCTAGCAGAATCGGGACGTTCAGCTCTCTCTTGAGTCAGTTTCTCCGCCAAGAGGCGAATAGCAGCAGTTAAATCGTTATTGTTGTTAGTCATTCTAGTGCGGGACTTGAAATTAACGTACTCTTCTTTAGGTTCGATACATAATTACATGTCGTTCTCTACGAAGGCAACATTTGATTTGACCATAAAGATCGCATCAACAAACAATTTCTCATGAAATTACAACAATATTATTAAATAATCATCATCAATCATCCATGAAGAACATCCACATCAAAAACACACAGTTTAGGAATCATGAATAAAAATTCAATCATAACAAATAAATAAAAATATTCCCATTCGCATGCCCAAAATAAATTCTTGCTCACTTGGATAACTAAATATTTAACTTTTATTCCTCAAAGATACTAATAACAAATTTTTTCCTAATCAGTAATGCTGCATTTTTGCTAAAAAAAATAAAATAAAATAAATAAAGGTACTATAAATTTAAATCACTGTTGGACGAATTATCCAACATTATTCTTTAAAGCATAAATGAATGAATAAATAAACTAAGGTGAAACATTATCAGTCTTATCCTCAGATTCCCTGTAGATTTCTGGAGTGAAAAGCTCGTCTACAAATTCATCAATGTTCTCGGTATTATAGTAAACATATCTTCTAAATCTCGTAGATCTCCGTTTAGGTTGAGGCTCGTCCTCCTCTGACTCAGAATCAGTCTCATATCTGAAAACAACATGGTAGATATCGCTACTGGTCTGCCCTCTAGCATGGTCAAACTCATGAAGGATCTCATTATCACTATTAGGCACGCCTGCTCTTAATACATTACGCATAGTGAACTCTAGTTCGGTATAGCTATCATTATCAGACTCATAATCTCCATCGCTCTCATCATCACTCAGTACGATAGGGTTGTAAAAGCTCCCTAATCTAATATCTTCTCTTTCAGACATGACTAGGAATCTATAACAATAAATTTAACTTTTGTAAGTAATTGGTACTCTCACTTAACGTTTAATCCCAACAATCAACACTAAACAAGAATAACCCACAACATAAAGTATATAAACAACATAAACAGTTAGAAGGGAAGAAAAATATAATCATGCTGAACTAACTATTTAATGCAGACACGTAATATTTCTATCCTATATGCCCTTCCTATACTACCCAATTCGCACAAAATAATAAAATAACTAGAGTATTGAAATAAATAATTTTCGAATTTATAAGGAACCGAAAAAAAAGAACAACATAAAGGAATATAGTTCGAAAATTTCGAACATAATCCTCGAAAATAAATAAAAAATAATAATTCAGACTATAAAAAAAATAAAAAATTCGGACACCAAACTAAAAAATATAAAATTTTCGGACCCTTTTAAAAAAATTTAATTCGAATCAAATTAATACTAGAATTTTGAAAAAGACTTTTCGAAGGTAATTTAAATACCATGAATAAGTAGGAGCTCAATTCTAAGAAATTCATTTTAAGTAATTTAGGCTCCTAAAGACTTAAAGTTGGCACGAAAGGCCAATAAAAACCTAAAGCTCCCAGATACCACTTTGTAACACCCCGACAATTCTCTCTTTTCTATAATACCTTTTTACTATAAAACATAGAGAATTATCAAAGTATTATTGCCCGTGTGAAAATGTATCGTCTTATTCAGAATTTTGCAGCGGAAAACAACAATATTAAACTTTATAAATAAACTTAGTCAACAATAAAGTCAACTCCAAAACCAACCAACAATCAAAGTCAACATTGAAACCAAATTAAACCAACTATAAAATGTATAACTCAAGAGTACAGAATAAAACTACACAAGCTCTCCACAATCCCGATCCCAATGATGCATCATCTTCGAACCTGTTAGATGGACTATGCACTATTGATCCTTAGAGACTGCTCACCAAAATGGGTCATCACAGGATCAATAAGGCAAAGCCATGATCAACATACACAACAAAAGCACGTAATCAGCAAAGTTGAGTACTACATACTAAACAAGTAAATAATCCTAACATGATACTAATAAATAATAGGCAAGAATAAATAATAACATAATAACTTGCAGATAACCTTTACTGAACTAAACTTAAACAACATTTTATTACTTTATTGGAATAGACAATGGACCGAGTTGTCTCATCTAAAACAGTCTTCCCCTAGGAAGACGAAATACGGGCGCGACTCCGTATTCCAAAATGACCTACGATATCGAGGACCCTTTAAATAAAATAGGAACGGTGATCAACCCGAAACCCAGAAAAAGCCATGTGCTACCACCATGTATTCCAACTCCTAATTGTCCACACTTCAGACGTGCATCAGTCTAAAGTTATTGCTATCCAGTTTCACTTTACTTGATTTACCAGTTATTACTTGTTATGACTTTCTGTGTGAATAAAGTTGACTTGGTTGAAAAGAAGAAGGATTTACTGAAGGTTTCAGAAGAATTAAAGGATCTGCAAGGATATGAAAGGTAGTTTTACCTTTTTCAATTTATATACGTTGGGTTTTGCTGTGCAATAAGAAATCTGGTTACCTAATTTAATCTTATCTCCTAGGATTTTCATGATCTCCGGGCTGAAGGGTTCTGGGGTAAAGGATCTTTCTTCATATCTGATGGAACAGGTATCTTCTGCTAAGAAATCATTAACGTGGAATACCTTTTTATTGAGTGTGGTTTGCAGGTTATTTTGTTCATCTCGCCTCTCGGTCAATCTATGTTATTTGCTTATACAACTCATAGAAAAATTTGATGTTCCTCGCTTATACTTCAAAATTCAAATGACGACTACAAATGACAAAATTTGTCCCATCAAAAGAAATGAAATAATGACAAGCTTTGTGTTAATGGTGTGCATCCATTAATGATTATCTTTATCCGTCTACCACAGATAGAGGAAGTAAGAAAGTTTCTGTCATATATCTTCAGTCTCAATAACATGTCAAAACCTGGTGGAACTACTAATAAAACATGGAGCAAGTAATTCATTTTTCTCTTCGTGATTGAGAATTGATTTTGTTTCCACATGCATCATATTTGCTGTGTATGACCTTTTTCATTTGCTTTTGTTGGTGGCCTCTCTTCTGGAATTTAGTTGTCTTCCGAGCAGGTTTCTTACCCCCCCAGTGGCGGACCTAGAGGGGTACATGGGCAGAGTGCATGTCCCCAAATTCAAAAAAAAAAAAAAAAAAAAGAAACACAGGCTGGACGCTGGACGCAGGGGCAAAGCACGCGTTTCATTTTTCTCTCTCAGAATTTCACGCTTCTCTCTCTCTCTCTCTCCTCTCTCCTCTCTCCTCCTCTCTCCTCTCTCCTCTCTCTCACAACTGAACCTCAACTCTCAGTCTCTCACAACGACACTCAAACTCAACCTCTCAACGATTCACAACGAGTGAACTGCTGGCTGTTCGCCGCCGCTAATTCGAAGCTGGTCTTCGGCTCTTCGCGATCCAGACCATCGCCGACCAAACTTCGCCTTCGCCGAGCCGGTAAGTTGTTAAAGTTTATGTTTTTGTGTTTTAATTTCATATTTTCTAACTTTTATAAGTTTATATATGTTAGATTCGTTGATTAATTGGATATTTAGATGTAAATTGTTGAATTTGGACATTGTTGATTAATTAGTTAGGGTTTGCTTATTGCATCGTTTTTGCTGCTTTTTTTTTTTTGCTCTTCAATTAGATCTGATTTTAGTTTATTTTTTTTATTTGATTGGTTTTATGTTAAAGTTTTGTTCTTTCATGAATTTTAGAGGAATTCTGCTTAGTTCGATTCTGTTTTTTCTATGATTTTGCTGTATTTTATCGCTAAAATTGCTAGTTATTTGTTCTGTTCATGGTTGTGATAATGTATAGTGTTCTATATTGTTAGATCTAATTATTAGAATATATTGAAGTTGTTTGTTTTTGATTAATTTCGTTTTCTATATGATAAACATAGATAACATAGTAACGAACCTACGAGAGGTAGCATATTAGATGACTAAGTCTAAACTTTATAATAGGAAATTTTTTGACTGGTCTAGTATCTTGGATATATTACTATGTTATCTCTGTTGTGTGACCTTTTTTGTACCTGAATTGCTGACTTTTCTCTATCATCTGTTATGGCGAGAACTACTCTTGCTCTAAATTGAAGTGATCATCTTGATTTTAGTTATCTATACTTATGTGTTGAACAATTTTTGTAAACTTTTTTCCACACCGACTGCGTTTGTTGTTCGTCTGTACCCACAGATTCAAATTCCTGGGTCCGCCACTGCCCCCCCTCTTTCCTTGCCCAATATTATTCAAGTAATGCAATCTGGAGTGACCGTGCTTATTTGCCACAAGAAAATCACGTTGTTCTTGTTTTCTTGACATTGCAGGCAGTCGAAAGACCTTGGGATGAAGATCCGTTCACTATGAGTGAAGAAGTTATGAAAAATATATCCCTGGAAGTAGTCCGCGAGAGGTTGTTAGACCATGTTCATCAGGTTGTGCATATTTACTTCACCTACATCTTTGTAGTATATATACTATCTCTGTTTTTGTTTTTATTTCATTTGTTGTGCTTTTCAGCTATGAAGCACAGGTACGCTTCCCAGGCGCCGTTTCCCGTACCGGGTACGGGACGGATTTGCCTGGGATTCGTACCCAAAACGATTCCGGGCAGGTGGGTACGGCGGCAAGAAATGGGTACGGGTGGTCTGCACCTGGGTACGGGCTGGGTACGTTTTTGGAGCTTAGGATGCGTATCCAGTCACTTTAATGAAAATATAAAGGGGGAAAAAGAAAAATCTTGCAAATTCTCTCTCCTAACCCTCGACCTTCATAAGTGAGAAACTCCGGCACTTCCCTTGGCGTCCTCCGACGTCTCTCCTTCGCATCTTCAGCAGGTCAATCCGGCACTCCGGCTTCTCTCCTTCGTCTCTTTTTACTCAATTAGTTACGCCTCTTCACCGGCCAACAGCCTTGCCGGAAAGCAGTAGATATTCTCTGCACTTTTTCTTCTGTCGCTAAAAGTTTGGTACTGTTTACTTTTTACTTGAGCGTGGGAAAGGGGAGAGGTTAAAATTAACAAAGATTGCACGTGAAAGTGACAAGAGAGAGAGTCATCAGTCATAGTGGTGTGGTGTTATACAGCTGTCAAACTTATTTTTGCAAAAAAAAATAAAGTTGTAGTCTTTGACTCTTTGCCCCACGTTGTCTTTCTCTGCTGCTTATGTTCTTCTTCTTTTTGTTATTTTAATCAAATTATTTATAACCCTATGTACTTTTATTGGTCAACTATATTTTTATATGTATGTCTTTTAATACTTTTATACAAAACTAAATAGAGGTTTATGTAAGAAAAATTAACCTAATATTTTTCATTAAAATGTATTACATTTTTTTTTCCCGAATCCAAGCCGTACCCGTTTTCGAAAATTTCAATTTTGTCGTTTTCTGTCCCCGTCCCCGTACCCGTATCCATCCCCGTACCCGTATCCATCCCCGTACCCGTATCGGTGCTACTTTGCTTTTTTTGAGGAGGGAATTATAAGCATTTGAGACAAATGCTGAATATCCGAGGTGTTCAAAACTTAACAATTGCTAATGGTTTTCAGGAAATCCTATATGAGATAGACCATCGATTGGTGGACTGGAAGGATTTGAGAGATGGATCATTGAGGATCGAGCAACATCTTATTACTCTAAAAGAAAGTCAGCGCAGGATACTTGTGGGAAAAAATGGCTCAAAGATTGGGTATGTTCACTAGATTCAGTTTCTGCTTCCTAATGTTAATCGAACTCAAGGACAGGATTCAGATAAGTGTATGGTGACTTTGGTACTAGAAGAGTTGTGTAAACATGTGCCTTGATTTCTTGGCGAAGAAGAGAAGGAGGAAGAGCTCGAAGCATCAGCTCGGACGCGCGAAGCCGAGCCCGGCCACGAGGCAGCAGCCCGGGCGGGCCAGTGAGAGCTCGGGCGAGCCCTATCCTCTTCCTACATTCTGCCTTCGAGGCAGATTTCTTTGGTGAAACCTGCACCGGGCGGGCAGGTGATGGGCCCGGGCGGGCTGTCTGTCCCGGGCGGGCGCCCGGCCTGACAGCTTGCCCTGTTCGCGATTTTCGTGTTTTTAATCCGGATTTTTCCGGATTTACTGTTTTTGGGTTTTGGGTAATTTTGTAACCTTTAGGATGTCATATATAAGGCATCCTAAAGTTATTTAGAACCCTAAGATTCAAATTAGCCACAAAAGATAACTCTCTCTCTCCTCCTCTCTCTCTTCTTCTCCATTGTAATTCCTCCATTAGAGAGGCTAAAGAAAACTCCAAGGTTCTTGCTTGTGGATGTAGGTCAAAGTTGACCGAACCACGCTAAATCTTTGTCTCTCTTTATTGCTTACTTTTCTCACTTAAAGTTTACATCTTTGCATTTATTGTTGAACTTGAAGTTAACTAGCAAACCCTAGGTCCTAGAAATTGCATTCATTTCTAACAATTGGTATCAAGAGCTTAAGGTTTGGGAGGTTCCTAGCTGATTTCTTTGAAGAATATGTCAACAATGAAGCTTGATATTGAGAAGTTTGATAGGTCCATTAACTTTGGACTATGGCAAGTGAAGATGAAGGCAATCTTGATTCAAAATGGTGTTCACAAGGCTCTAGAGGGCAAGGTGAAGAAGCCTACTACTATGACCGATGAGAAATGGGAAGAAGTGGATTTGAAGGCCTTATCGGCCATACAACTTTGCCTCTCGAATGAAGTATTGAGGGAAGTTGCTAAGGAGGACTCCGCGGCGGGTCTATGGTTGAAGTTGGAGTCTCTTTACATGGCAAAGAGTGTCACCAACCAACTTCTACTCAAGAGTAGATTGTATGACCTTCGACTTGAGGAAGGTAATTCTCTTAAGTCTCATATTGATGAGTTTTATTCTATTGTGATAGATCTTCAAAACATTGATGTGACTTTAGATGATGAAGATTTGGCTATTTGGTTGTTGTGTTCATTACCATCTTCATACAAGTATTTTAGGGAAACTATCTTGTATGGTAGAGATGATTTGAGTATTGATGATGTTAGGGATGCTTTGAAACAAAGGGAGTTGATTGATAATCAATTGACATCTAAATCATCAAACTCTAGTGATGGCTTGTTTGTTAGGGGTAGATCAAATGATGTTGCATCTACTAGTCAAGGTGGTAGTGGTGGTAAGTATAGGGGGCGTTCTAAGTCAAAGAAGCCCAATTCTAATAGGCACAAGACTTGTAATTATTGTCATCTAAAGGGGCACATTAAGTCCGAATGCTACAAGTTAAAAAACAAGCAATCGGGGGATAGTAAGCCCGTGAAAGGCAAGGAACCCATGAACTCCGCCGATGTAAGCTATGTTGACTCCGATGGCGAAAGTAGAGCTTTGGTTGTTACTCATGATAGGCTCAAGAGCAAGAGTGAATGGATAATGGATTCGGGATGTTCTTTTCATGTGACACCCTACAAAGACAAGTTCACCTCATATGAGGAGTATAATGGAGGCACGGTCACCATGGGAAACAATGCAACTTGCAAGGTGATTGGCATAGGGTCCGTGGATATCAAGATGTTCGATGGCACGGTTAGAACATTGTCCAAAGTCCGCCATGTTCCGGAAATGAAGAAGAACTTGATCTCTCTTGGTACTCTTGACAATAATGGGTGTAAGTACATAGCGGAAGGTGGAGTATTGAAGGTTATTAGGGGTGCACTTGTGTTGATGAAGGGTATTGATAAGTCGGTTTTTAGTTGCATATAGGTAGGTATTAAGTCTCATTTTCATGAAGATTTTAGTGCATCTTAGATCTAATTGCATGATTTGGGCATTCTTTTGAACCATTGTGTTATTTCGAGATACTTTTGGCTCTTTTATGTGATTTTCAGATTATTGAGTCCGATTGTGACTAAGAGAAGCTAATATGGTTCGTAGATGGTCTAGATGGCGGTTTCCGGATGCGAGAAGATGAGTTTGAGTGCTTTGGGGTTGAAGGAACGATGATATTGAAGATTACTTTCTTTGCGAGACCAAGCAGAATCTCGCTTGCCCACGCACCAAGGCGCACGCCCAAGCGAGATCTCGCTTGCCCGTGCACTATTGTAAACCAAAGCATCAAAATCCTTCTGTTTCTCGTGCACGCCCAAGCGAGATCCCGCTTGCCCGTGCACTATGTTGCACGCCCGTGCAACTTCTCGCTCGACCGTGCATGCTGCTGCCCGACTATTTTCTCGACTTTTAATTATTTCCTTTTCTAGTTTATGTAAGCAATATTAGGTTTTATTAAACATACTTTTGGGGACTTTTTCATTATTAGGAAAGAGAGTATTACTTTTAGGGAGCCTTGGAGAGAAACTCCATTATTGAAGCCTTGAATTCTACAAGTTTGATCCATTGAAGTAAAGACTAAGTTTTTCTAAATTTTCTTCTTTTCATTATTATTATTATGTCTTTCAACTTAATTATTAATTGCTTTGTTATTTCAATTATGAGTGAGTAGTTTTATAATCTAGGATTAAGTTGAACCCTAGCAATGACTAATGCATGAATCCCTCCCATAATTCCAATTTGATGTGATTAGTTGTTCTTGTTTGATTGAATTGTGCTTAATTTCATTATCATACTAGGGATAGGTGATTTTGAATTGATTCATTATATCTTATTTTCAATGGGAATTGAATCTAGATGAATTTGTGATTTAATCAAAAGTATGAATATCTCTATGGGAATAAGTAGATAGGATTACTAGGAATTTATTTGTGATGCCATGCTTAATGTCTCTTTCTTGCATGATTCCATGGGAATAGGTTTGATTGCATGTTTAGAGTAGCCATAGGTACTCGGGAGAGATCTTTGGTAGTTATATAGAGTGCATTACTCCCCTTGAATCATTAATTATGTTTATTGGGATGGGAATTATTCATGTATTATTCATGCTAGAGGGGATACTTAATTCTAGATGTCTTTATTGATTGATTTTTGTCTCGTGTGTTCTTAATATTTGTCATAATTAGTGTTATTATTAGTTCAACACTCTTTCACCATTGTTGTCACTTGTTTAGCTAAATTGAGTCGAGATTTCTAGTGTTTGATACTGTTTGTCCCTGTGGATTCGACCTTGACTTACCCTACTACATAGTTAGGAGGATTAGTTAGGAAATTATTTTTGTTAGGTGCGCGACACGCCTATCAAATTTTGGCGCCGTTCTTGGGGACTAACGGTATTAGATTAGTTTATCTTTGATTTAGTTAGCTAAACTTATTTTTGTTCGATTATTGTTACTCTGTTTGTTGTTTGATCACTTTTCTTTCAGTCTTCTTTGTTGCATGCGCACTCGTAGCAAGGGTCCAGAAGATCTAGCTACTCTTGATCGCGAGATTGAAGCTACATCAAGGAGATTAGGAGGTCAACGAAGAAGACAACAACAAAGATCAACAATGGGAGATGAAACATCACCAAAGTCTCTACGGGAATATGCTATGCCCGATGAGACCACCACCACCATCACCAGGCCAACCACCAATGCAACACACTTCGAGCTTAAGCCACAATTTATTCTGTTTATTTCACAGGACTCTTATGCGGGAACACCAAAAGAGAGCCCTACTGATCATTTGGCTAGCTTTCTAGAGAAGTGTAATACTTTGAAACTAACAAATGTTTCTGATGATCTGATTCGATATTGTGCTTTTCCTTTTTCTCTCAGGGACGAAGCAAAGGAATGGTTAAAAGAAGAAGAAGTGAGAAAGATCGCCACATGGCCAGAACTGAAGAAGGCCTTTCTCTACAAATTCTTCCCTCCTATGAGAACTTCAAAGTTCAGAAATGAAATATCTTTCAACAACACGAATTGGAGTCTCTCTATGAGGCATGGCAGCGGTACAAGGCTTTGCAAAGACAATGCCCACACCATGGCATTCCTGAGTGGCTATTGATTCAGACATTCTACAATGGTCTGAAGCATGAGGTTAGAAGTTCTATTGATGCCGCATCTGGCGGTACTTTCATGGCCAAAACTCCGGAAGCTGCTAAGACATTGTTGGATGATATGGCTGCCAACAACTATTTGAATGACCGGAGTGTGTCTCGTGGAGCCCCTAAAAGGGGAGGTAAGTATAAGGTTGATGCTATTGCTACTTTGACTAACACTGTGCAGGTTTTGGCGGCCAAGGTTGATCAATTGAGTAGCGGACCAATAGCACCTATTTGTGAGATTTGTGAAGTGCAGGGTCACTCATTGAATGAGTGTCAATACAACACCATGGGCATGATATCTGAGCAAGCCAATGCCCTCCTAAACACAAACACAAGACCTCAAAACAACCCATACTCAAACACATATAACCAAGGTTGGAAGAATCATCCCAATTTCTCCTATAAAAATAACCAACCTCAACCTCCACACACCAATTACTCCCAACCACCCGGCTTCCAACAAAGACCACCATTCAACTCTTCCTCCTCATGCTCAACATCCAACCTTGAAACCATCATAGAGAAGTTAGCTTCTTCTCGGTGCAAAACAAATTGAATATCAAGCGAAGCGAATGACTTCTTCAAAGAACTCCCTTCAACAAATTCATGCTCATAATAAAATGATGGAGAATCAGATGACCCAACTTGCTCAACAAATCAGTCACCTCTCAAAACCTTCAGGCCAACTTCCAGGACAAACCGAACCAAACCCAAAGGGGTATATCCATGCTATCTCATTGAGAAGTGGTAGAGAATTGCAAGATCCCTGTAGGAAGGTGAATGACCAAAGGAATAGTGCGAGAAGAGTCCAAAAAGCCGAGTGAAGAAGATCAAGGCGAAAAAGTGTTGGAAGAGGAAGCTAAGGAGACTGAGAAAAAGGAACCTGTTGTCATACCTATTACACCATACAAGCCACCTGTTCCATTCCCTCAAAGATTGGCACAAGCAAAGCTAGAGAAGAAGTATGGAAAGTTCCTTGATATTTTGAAGAAGTTGCATATTAACATCCCTTTCTTGGATGCTATCTCGGAGATGCCTTCTTATGCTAAGTTTTTGAAAGACATGCTTTCCAACAAGAGAAAAATTGAAGAGAATGTCACTGTTTCACTAACAGTTGAGTGTAGTGCTATTTTGCAGAACAAGCTTCCAAAGAAGCTAGGAGATCCAGGCAGTTATTCTATTCCTGTTAAGCTTGGTGATATTGAAATCAAGAATGCCTTATGTGATCTTGGGGCAAGTGTCAGTCTCATGCCCTTGTCAATCTGCAAGAAGCTTAATATGGGTGAACTGAAACCCACACGCATCTCCTTACAACTAGCAGATAGAACAGTTAAGTTCCCCCTTGGCATCCTTGAAGATGTTCCTCTTAGAGTCGGAAAATTTTTCATTCCATGTGATTTTGTTGTTATGGAAATGGAAGAAGATGCAAACGTTCCTATTATTCTTGGGAGACCCTTTTTGGCCATCTTTGAAGCTATAATTGATATGAAAAAGGGAAAAATCACCTTTGAAATAGGTGATGAGAAGATGGAGTACACACTCACAAACTCCATGGCTTCTCCATCTATGGGAGAAATTGTTGAGAGAGTGGATGTTCTCAATGAGGATACCTCGGTTATATCTAGCACTCCTTCTTCTGCGTCGATTGACAGATCACTTGCAAAAATCCAACATTCAGTTGCTGAGATTAAGGCAGAGCAGTGCATTATAAAGAAGAACTTGTCATCCATATTTACAATCTTGGAAAATTTCAATACTTGGATGCAGTCACCAGGGTTCCCGAACCCTTTGCTCTCCCCTTCTTATTGAGGATTTGTGAGTACCCTGCCCTTTTCTTTGTGTCTACTCTTTACCTTTCTCACATTGCGGACATTGTGACATGCTAGTTTGGGGGAGGGATTTACCACATCATCTGTACATATTCATCATTTAGGCATTCTTTATTCCCCGTTCTCGCATATAGTTTCATTATTAAGTTGCATTTTAGGTTGCATTTAGGATTGATCTCTGCTGATAGTACACACTAAGCTTGGTTCTGTGCTCATCTCTATGTGAAGTCTAAGCATGATTTGAATAACTCTGAACTATTTTTGATCTCTCCTCGCTCGTTGTGATTTGAATGGTTTGTGGTAAGACGGTTTGATCCTCCCAAGGGAGCCTTGACTATACTTGTTAGCCAAAAATCTACCTAGTGAGGTTATTTGAGCCTAATGGACTAATATCTTTTTAGTCTTTCTTTTCATGTGTGATGCTCTTCCTTGGTTACTATTCTCTAGAACTTGCATTGATACTCCTTGAGACCGCATTGACTTGTTTATGCATTGAATATGATTGAGGCAATTATTGATTTCTGAGCTACATAGCCAAATGCCACCTACATTGATTACTCCTTTTTGTCACCTCTGTGAGCCTAGCCTTTTCATTTTGTTAACTACATCTTTAGCCCTTTTACCTTGTCCTACCTAGGGGATTGTGAAGCTATGTTGATGAAGTTAAGTTTTGACATTGGAGATTTATTGTGGTGTTTGATGTGATATAATGCTTAGTTAGAACTCATGATATGTGTTGAGTTCATTTCCTCAGAGTTACTTTTAATACTCCTATTAATTTCTTCTATAGATGATTTTGGTTAAATCCTTCGGAAAAAAAAAACAAACAAAATGAAAAAAAAAAGATTGTGATTTATGTCTTTAGTATTCAATAAAAGGAAATTGGAGTTTCTATTTGAGGAGTTATGGTTCAGTTAATGAAAAAAAAATATATGAAGTGCAATTGGAATGCTTGTGTTTGGAGTTTGGTAATTGTTGTCAAAGGTGTTTGAAAAGCTTCACTTTCCCCTTTGAGCACCACTTTCCAAAAACTTTCCATACCTATACCTTCAGCCTTCATTACAACCCATATGAAGTCCTCATGATTCTTTGCATGTAACGTAGTCCCGTAACGGTGGAAAGTGAGAAGATGTGCAAGCTTATGGTAGGATATAATCAATGGAATGGAGCCTTGAGCGATTATTTGACCCTTTTATACACATGAGTGTTGTGTGCACGACTAGAGTGAGGATTATCATGTATGGTCAAGGCAAGCTTGGGGGAGCAAAATGTTAAGATTGGTTGTCAAGTCACAATTATGAGATCTAAGACTTAGATTGAATAGTTTTGTGTTTATTCCCTTCATGGTTCCATTTTCACATTGAAGATTGATTTGAAAACCTTGTTGTGTGTGCTTGAAGAGCTTTTGTCTTACTTTTCCCTATGTTTTATGTTGAAATGCTTGAGGACAAGCATTAGTTTAGCTTGGGGGAGTTTGATAAGTCGGTTTTTAGTTGCATATAGGTAGGTATTAAGTCTCATTTTCATGAAGATTTTAGTGCATCTTAGATCTAATTGCATGATTTGGGCATTCTTTTGAACCATTGTGTTATTTCGAGATACTTTTGGCTCTTTTATGTGATTTTCAGATTATTGAGTCCGATTGTGACTAAGAGAAGCTAATATGGTTCGTAGATGGTCTAGATGGCGGTTTCCGGATGCGAGAAGATGAGTTTGAGTGCTTTGGGGTTGAAGGAACGATGATATTGAAGATTACTTTCTTTGCGAGACCAAGCGGAATCTCGCTTGCCCACGCACCAAGGCGCACGCCAGCGAGATCTCGCTTGCCCGTGCACTATTGTAAACCAAAGCATCAAAATCCTTGTTTCTCGTGCACGCCCAAGCGAGATCCCTTGCCGTGCACTATGTTGCACGCCCGTGCAACTTCTCGCTCAACCGTGCATGCTCTTTGCCCGACTATTTTCTCGACTTTTAATTATTTCCTTTTCTAGTTTATGTAAGCAATATTAGGTTTTATTAAACATACTTTTGGGGACTTTTTCATTATTAGGAAAG